>VDFB02000363.1:64393676-64468097 GCA_007258455.2 Sequoia sempervirens | reverse complement strand
TCCTCTCTACAAGCCTGTCCCTATAAATACGACTGCAAATTGGACAATTGCGGATGATGTTGTAGAGCAACCAATTCCTTTCCAAAGCCTCAAAGAAGTGGCAAGTGGCAAATTATCTGTTGTGTTATGTTGTTGACTGTCCTGGTCAAGAAAGATAATCTTGTTTTTTACTTGTATGGATAATCTTCTCATGCTAGTAACTCTTCCGATGGTTTTTGTTTGATCTTGCTGGTTTGACCAACTTTTGTACATTCTATTTTAGGGTTCTTCTTGTTGTGACTTCTCAATTTTCTATTTTGATTTAAACTTTAAAGTCATTATCCTATTAAAAATATATATTATGTAAACAGATTTACCTCTGTTCCAAACATTGTAAAGCATTCTCTTGTTTTAGATGTATTCTTCTCTTTTATCAAAAAGAAAATGGAAGACACTATGAATTTTCATCACCTTCTGTATCAGAACTAAGTACCTGTCAGTAACTTCTCTTATAGGTTATTATTTTACCATTTCCAATCCTCTTCTAGGTCATAATGGTTTTAGTTGTCAGTCTGACTAAAAATATGTAGATCTCCCCCAGCTGCACCATCATTCATACATTTTTTGTTTTCCAGTTCTTCTTTAGTTCAAGGATTCAGTCAGGATAATAGCAGTAAAAAATAATTAGATTAATGATCTAATTTTTTATGTTGCTTATCTGCTTCTTAAGATACATAAATATGATATGAAGCAATTTAAATGAAATAAAAATAATAAAGACTCCAACTGGAAATAAGTAACCTGCCAGCCCTGAAAACCCATTCTCATTTCTCGTATCTCAAAGATCAATGTGTAAAACAACAATAACCCTCTAAAACAATATTACCACTCCAATTTGTTCTCTATGACCAAAGTTTCTGTTTTAATCTAATCTGGGGAAAATAACTTGTCAATTTCTCTAGAATTAGAACCTTGTCAATAAGCATTGATCAGACCTAATCCTAATCAACTACATCTCAAACTCAAGAAGGAAAGTTTAGAGAAAATTAATAAGAAAGAACGAAGACTTTTTAATCGCATATAACTCACTTTGTGCAACTTTAATTGTTTCTTCCGCTTTAAGCCAATCATCTGTTTTCAGTTACTTGTTGAAGTCATATATTTGCACATCTGTAGGTGCATATATTTGAATGTTTCTTATATGTTTCTTCTATTTTTACTTTTTGAAGTCATATATTTGCACATTTGTAGGTGCATATAAGGAGAATTTGTGTCAGAGAAGGAATCTGCTTGGAAGAATGGGGTGTGTCAACTCATTGAATGGAATGATTGATTGCAGAATGTGCACAAAATGGATTTTGCAAGGAACTTCTCAAAATATTTGAATTAATTTAGCACTTTGGAACACATCCTAACATTCTACTTTCAATAGAATCAGGGAGGTTATTTAAACTTTTACACCCTTCTATGTTCAAGTGTTGCAGCTGTGACAAGTTGCCAATGAATCAGGGAGGCTATTTAAATCTATAGACCCTACCATGTTCAAGTGTTGTAGTTGTGACAGGTTGCCAATGGAATCAGGAAGGTTATTTAAACGTTCACACCCTTCTATGTTCAAGGTTGCAGTTGTGACAGGTTGCCATTGGAATCAAGGAGGTTATTTAAACCATGACAATATTTTAGTTTTGAATGTTTTAGTTGCAATAGATTGTCAATGGAATCAAGGAGGTTATTTAAACCTTTAAAACTTCCTATTATATTCAAGTGCTATAGCTGTGAGTGCAACTTTCTATTTTCAAGTGTTCTAGATGTGACAGGTTGCATAGGTAGTGTTGTACTGAGTTAAGGTTGTACTGAGTTAAGGTTCAGTTGTTGGAAGTTGTGTTACCAACTAGCACTTGCATTGAAAGGAGGTGCAAGGATTACGCCGATAGTAAAATATATGTTGAATTTGGTGCAAGGATTATGTCAATACTAAAATATATGTTTAAATAGTATATGAGAGAGTACAAATCAAAGAAATAGGTTTTTTAAATCTGATATTTTAGTTGTTGATATATAAGTATGCTTTGTAGCATTATGAGTTGAATGCATGTTATCAAGTTTGAGTAAATTTTGTATTTTTGTTATAGCTTCAATTGTTGCAATGACTCCAATGGAAGCATTAATTTATAAGGGAGGGCTCATCAATACTTTCTTGTTATTAGATGCATGATATATGCACCAGCAATATGGTGAAAAATGCACTGTAAATGTAAGAGTTGACTATAATCTAGTACAAACAATAAGGAGCATTAAGGTTTTTTTTTAAATATATTACAATTTGCATTTGACAGTTTTTAGTTTGTTAACAATTCCACATATTACAATATTAAGTCCCATTCAGCCATTAGCATGCAACTGCATGAGTTGGAGCAACAAGTAAAACCGAAAGAAACCAAACCCTCCAAATTAGATGTGCACAATTTAAATCCCTGGCTTTTGAGCCCTACCATTCCACATGAATAACAGAGTTAAACGTGTTTTTAAACAATGAGATGATCAACAAAGTCTTTGTCTATCCTGAAGCAACACTAAAATGACTTGAAGCAACACTTTGGATACATCAAGAATCAATACCATGTGAATAGGTAGCTTTGACAAATAGAGAAAAAGTCCCTTCGCAAAACTTGCATGAACATCATGAAGAGATAATCAAGGAAATCTGTGATACCAAACAACATCAACATCATCTTGGGAACCATGAACAACATGGCACACATCACTGTCTTACTGTCATACAAACACTTCACAGAGTCATTGTCCATTGCAAAACACAGAGGAATACTGTCCATGCACTGTCAATTAGGAACTGAGATATAAATAGCATTGTACATGGCATGGGGCACTTTCTAAATATTGAATGAAGCCCATTTGAGAGTCATTTTGACAATCTACATAGTCACATCAAAATAGCATAGCAGTTTTACCAAAAACCATCACCATGCATAACCTTTTTAAGTTGATAAAGACTGTCATTATATTTATTATTAACACTGTTATCAGACTCCTACAACTGAAAGCATACCAAACATACAACGATCAAGTTTTTCAAGACACTAGCACACTGTAATCCATCAAGACAACAACACTGTGCCATTCAGTTCAAAACCAAAATGGAACTTGTGATATAGAAATTCACTGTTAACTGAGAAGATGTCCATTGAAATCACTGGTGTTCTTCATTATTGTGTCTCATTTTTGCATGATAGTGTCAAGAGGGTTGATAACATTAAAACAGGCATATGAGTAAACACTTCTAATAAAAATGAATGACTAACACTCTAAAGAACCATAGGAAACAAAACATTAAGTTGCTTTCAAAAAACACTGCAAATTCTAATGTATCATGTCTATGACATTGCATCGCAGATCAAGGTTAGCATTCATGCATATTTTATGTTTTTCCAAACTATGTTACACAGATTAAAGCACTCCCAATCTCTACAAACATGAACACTGGAGTAGGCACGTGCTAGGATTAGCAAGTGTCAGGATTGTTACCATGTCAAAAACTTGACTAGCTAATACATTCTATATTTTAATGAAAGAAATCAATCCAATGAAAAATAGATACTAATTCCCAGAAGTTGAGATTTATTGGATCAACTTCAACTTGCCAACTATTTTATCGAGATAGTCCTTAAGTTAGGTTATCATTAGTTACCTCTTGACCCCATTGGTATTTGGAAAAGCACATTCAATGCAAAATTTGCTTGAATGGTTACTCATGTCATTTGGTGTAACTTGGGAACCGACAACATCCATGAGAAGAACATTTGACTTAATTTTAACTGCCTTATCTCTTTGGCACGATTTGTCTACCCTTCGTTTTGCACTTTATGTATCTTACTTTCTCTTAGTCTTCCAACATTGCTTATCACCTTTCTACCTTAATGTGTATTCACACTCCACCTTATGTTGTGCGCCCTACTGCAGAGATTTCTTAATGTTTTCATATATCCTTCTCTAATACATAGCCTGCCAAGGCTTTTAAAATCTATGCATTGAATTCAATTTTTATCATCCTCCACCCATCTTGTCTCATCGTACAATTTATAAGGCTTTACAGGTGCTAATAAAATCACCAATTAGCTTTGTATAATGCTCGATATCCAAGCATCTGTCATTTGAGTTGCTTAAACTCTGGTGCTATTTTTGAATTAGCATGATTACTCATACTCAATCTTCATAAAACCCTAAATTCCACCAGAGTTCCAAGGTAGTTCCTTCATAGAATCTCATTCTTTCAGTTTTAGATATTCTAGTGTGCTTAATTTCACTGAGTGTACACAGCCAATGTAGTTCACATATCACATCTGATAATTAAGTTTGACTTCTCCTTCAACCTAGGATATGCTTATTGCTATTTTCCATTCCAAGATTTATGATTATATTAATCTACTGTCATGTTTCCTATCCTTGGTGTTTCTTTTATGACTGCCCCCAATCAGGTTTCATTTTTAATAAGTTTAGAATCACATTCTAGTAAGTCACCAGTCAAGTGGTTGGGATACTACGTGGCTGCAACAACAAGGCTAACTGAAAATTCCTTTGCTTCATAAAATAAATACTAATTTCATTTGAAATCTCTTCACATTCATGTTCTTCCAACCCAAGCCTTAAGTGACAGGATAATGTGCTATTGGTCTCCAAATGCTTGAATAAATAGAAAATGTCCCCAGGCAAGTATCCAAATCATTTTGTATTGCTTCTATTGGAAATTTTTTAGAAGAGTTGTAATCAAAACATGAATTGCCTAAGTTACTTTGCTCCAAAGTGCATTTATGACTACTTGAGGTGCACCCTTTTTGGATTTCAGCATATTTCTTTGAGTACATAGCATTCTCATCATATGTTATTTTTTTCTTCCAAAAGCTCAAACTTATTCAAAATCCTCTTCACCTTGTGTGATTATTCCATCGGAGACCCAAAATGCACTTTAAGTAAAATGGATAGGCAACAAAACTTGTTTTCTGACTCCTTTCTCTGTGATAAATTGAGTCAAATGGCCTCCAAAATCACTTTTGAAAGTTGATCAAATGGTCTCCAGGAGCCACAAAATTTTACCAGTGTGATATTTGAAGGTAGGAGAGTATACTTGTGAAATTATTTGGCACACAGATATTGGGATTGAAAGCTGCTCACGATCGAAGTTGCTTACTCGGTCATTTTTTATAACTGTTCAAACTGAATTAAAACTTGCCAATTTGCCTCTTTGAAGAAATATCAAATCAGATTCTGGGGAGCCGCCATCATGGAGATTAGTTTATTTAGGTCCCATGAACATGTAGAAAAAAGGATTTTCCATAGATCCTCTTCCTCAGAAGAATATTAAAAATCAAACTTGACCACTTTGCAGCTGTTCTGGAAAACCAGTCAAAAAATTGTGCAAAACTCATTTGGATTTAATTTTAAAAATATCAAATGATGTCCAAATGCCCTAAAAATTGGCATGGATGCACCTTGAGATATGGAGATTCAAGAGAACCATTTGGTTTGTCATGACCATTATTCATTTGCTTAACATTTTCCCTCAAAGTTGACCATTTTAACAGATTTTTCACTTTACTGACATTAGATTTTCTCAAAACCCTTCTATTTGTCACTTTGAAACTTTGTTAAATCAAATCGTATGAAGCTGAAAATTAGCATACACATTTTTATATGTTAGATGAACACACCTGCAAAGTGGTTTTGCTTGAAATTGCACTGACTCCATTTTGTGATTTTTCAAAGTGAGCCACTTGAGTAGATTTTTCAACTGAGTTTTTTGACCACTAAAATCAAATTTTTGAATATGAGAACCTAAAATTCACATGAAATTTTAGGTTCTAACACAGCTGAAATTCTCAACAAAGCTCGCCTTACACGGGCATGATTCTACTCAGTCACATTCATCAGGGAGGCTATTTAAATCTATACACCCTACCATGTTCAAGTGTTGCAGCTGTGACAGGTTGCCAATGGAATCAGGGAGCTTATTTAAACGTCCACACCCTTCTATGTTCAAGTGTTGCAGCTGGTGACAGGTTGCCAAATGAATCGGGGAGTTATTTAAACCTCCACACCCTTCTATGTTCAAGTGTTGCAGCTGTGATAGGTTGCTAATGGAATCAAGGAGGTTATTTAATCAGGAAGCTTATTTAAATGTCCACACCATTCTATGTTCAAGTGTTGTGTTGTAGCTGTGACAGGTTGCTAATGAAATCAAGGAGGTTATTTAAACTATGACAATATTTCATTTTTAAGTGCTACAGTTGTGATAGATTTTCAACAGAATCAAGGAGGTTATTTAAACCTTTAAAACTTCCTATTATATTCAAATGTTGCAGCTGTGAGAGGTTGACAATGGAATTGGCGAGGTTATTTAAACCTCTGCAACTTTCTATTTTCAAGTGTTGCAGATGTGACAGGTTGCCAATGGAATCAGGAAGGTTATTTAAACCTCTACAGTCTTCTATGTTCAAGTGTTGCAGCTGTGACAGGTTGCCAATAGAATCAGGGGGGTTATTTAAACTTTTACAGATGCTACAGCTGTGACAGGTTGTGAATGGAATGAGGGAGGTTATTTAAATCTATAGACCCTGCCATGTTCAAGTGCTTGCAGTTGTGACCGGTTGCCAATGGAATCAGGAAGGTTATTTAAATGTTCACACCCTTCTATGTTCAAGGTTGCAGCTGTGACAGGTTGCCAATGGAATCAAGGAGGTTATTTAAACCATGACAATATTTTAGTTTCGAATGTTGCAGCTGCAATAGATTGTCAATAGAATCAAGGAGGTTATTTAAACCTTTGAAACTTCTATTATGTTCAAGTGCTACATTTGTGATAGGTTGACAATGGAATAAGGGAGGTTATTTAAACCTCTACAACTTACTATTTTCAAGTACTGCAGACGTGATAGGTTTCCAGTGGAATAAGGAAGGTTATTTAAACCTCTACAATCTTCTATGATCAAGTGTTGCAGCTGCGACAGGTTGCCAATAGAATCAAGGAGGTTATTTAAACTTTTACACCCTTCTATGCTCAAGTGCTGCAGCTGTGACAGGTTGCCAATGGAATCAGGGAGCTTATTTAAGCCTTCACACTCTATTATATTCAAGTGTTGCAGCTATGACAAGTTGTCAATGGAATCAATTTCAGATTGGGTTCTAGGTGCATGCAGTCATGCAGGTTTAGTGGATGAGGGCTGCACATACTTCACACATCAGTAACCCATATTGCATTACAATTTACATATATAGTTGATCATTAGGTGTGCATGGTTGGCCTTCGTGCCCGTGCTAGGCTATATTGAGGACACCTTAAACATTATTACTAAGATGCTAGTTAAATCTGTGGTACCCTAATCTTGGTTTTCTCGATGTACAAGGCCTCAATGAAGCCAAATCTACAAAGGGACCCCTCTTTATTTGAGCACCTAACTTAAGAAACCTATGGGGTAGCACTACCCTGCCAACAAAAACCCTGATTTCACAATTTGTTTGGTCATTCAACCCTTCCAAGACCCTCAACCACAAAACCCTTTATTTTCCTAGTTTTCCCTAGGGCTTATTGAAAGTCCTACTTGCACACCTCCCCTGACCATGCCACCAACTTATACATCCTTATTTTGAATCAAATATGCTTAGGAATCAATGAAATATCACTACACTTATCATTTGCAACAAAACCTAATGTAAAACCCTCATTTTCATACAAATTTGACACTAAATTGTTTAGGACAGCAACCATAAATTCCCTCAAACACTTCCCCTGCCACTACAAAGCCTGCACACACTCAAACCATGTTATATCAAGCCTCTCCACTGAGCCACATGAAGGAAACAGTAGGTGGAGGGCTTTAACAGATCATATTTTGTTCAAAAGCTTAAAACAGGGTATGACCACCCGCCTGAAGAAAAATTTCAATAAAACTCACAAAACTGAGTGAAAATATATCAAACCAACTTGTAAGGTTAGTCAAGCCTGTTTCCCACTTGTTCTACACCATGAGAAGTCATCACCTTACTGTACGAAGGCCTCACAATCAAGAAAACTCAGAAATTTCTGGAAAATTCACAGTTTGCAAGAGAGACAATATGATATAATTGATTATTCACAAAGTATTTGATTCAACAACCATTCCAACAAGTTCATCATCCCTTTTAAAGGTTCTCCCACTTAAGAAACCAATCAACCACCTTCCAACTACCTTACAAACTCATGGTGATCGCTGGGCTTCCATGCCCTTACAATTTTGCATTTTACAAACTTACACTTGACACCTTTTTTTGTATGTTTGAAATATTGCTCCCCTTGACTCACCTAGACCCCTACAACATCATAAATGGTCTATTTAGACCTTATTTAACATCTAACAAGAACCCATACTTGAAAATCAACAAAAACCTTACCTATGACAACTTTATCAAACTTGCCAATGATTAGAAATTTCCACATTTTTACATATTTTGCAACTTCCCCGTTGCTTGACAACCAAAATTCCTTCAAACCATCATGCTTGGCCTTCATCATGGCCTTATTACACTAATTTGACTCAAAACACTAACACCTAGACTCAACTCAAACTAAAAAGATTCATAAAAAGGATTGGTGCTCCTGCACCATACTAACAGACCTTGCTATTCATATTAAAACCATTTGTCCCACGTCCTTTTATTTTTTCCATAACTCAACTCTACAATATGTATGGAATTTGTACTACTAGAACTAGGAAGAGATAAGGAAACTCTCTATCCTTAACATCCTAATCCTTCTCCAATTTGCACCTTAATCCAATATGTGCCTTAAATCATGGAACATAAAACAAGAGAGTTGGAAACATTATATTTTTCCAATCTGCATAGATTTAAAGAAGGCCAAAGTTGATTTGAGTCATCAAGCATATAAGTCTGAAGCCCTACGAATTGATTGGCAGCCAATGAGGGACATAGGGCAGATACAATCAAGATCTGAATAGAGAATTCAAAGTAGAAGAGGCTAGAAAACCCAATATAAAATCTTCGTGAACTAATTACAAGGGAACAAAATGGAAAACACACATACCTTGAAGAAGTTGAAGAAACAAGGCCATACTAGAATTGACAGTTGGAGGCAAAATCAGTCCCATCAGTGTACATTGTTTGCCTTCAATTTTGGGAACTGCTTTCATGAGAAAGAATCCAGAAGTTTTCAGACCTTTTTGATTGTAGAGTTGCTTATTCTTTGATGCAACCCAGCTCTGTGAGCCTTTTGTATTCCACATGAAATAATATTCACAATTGGAACACAAAATTAAGGTGTAAGGAATTATCACTGTTAATTGCACAATTATGAGAGATGCAAACATGGTCACTGTGTTCCATAAATTTGGTAGGTTCATTAAACTTTGGGATTTCAAAAATATTTGAAAAAGATTTGAAAATGTGGATTATTTAAACTTGTGCATGTCATTAAAAATAATCATAAAATCAAACATCCATAACAGGACAACTACTAAAAAATACATAAAGATTAAAATCTTCATTCTTCCTGACATTTCAAGCTTTGATATTAAATGTTAACAGCTAAAACCGTTCACTCCATACCATTGATAGATAATAAGATGAAAATAGAAATGGAAGCACTGATCTCTTTACATCTCATGTATCATTAGATTCTTAGAAATGCACTAACAATATTGCCATTTCTGACAAATGGTAGGAGCAACCATAGGGGAGTTCTAGGATACAATATTACAAAATAGTTGTGTGATGCAGTGAACTACTCCACAAAGAGACATAAAGACAAGTGTTTAGACAGACACTTTCTTGAATATTTTACATCTTCCAAGTTTCGATTTTTCATAACATTTTGTAATTTCAATTATTTTACAAGGTCTAGTCTAAATTAATTTGATTCACCCAAAATATTTGGGGCTCAGCACATCTATGCTAGATAAACCTAGTATGGTCATAGTCTCATAGAGCACTCTCTTAGCAATAATCAAATATACACTAGAATAAGCTCCTTAAGAATAGGAGAATAAAGACTGGGATCTTTAGATATTATAACCAGGCCATTCTCATAAGAAAATAAAAAATGGTGAAGACGAAGACTATGAATAAAGGTTGAAAATTTTTTACTTAATGCCAACTGCTCTTTAATGTAAAATTTTCATAGAAAGATAGTCTACTACACTTGGGGTTATATGATGCACTATCATTTTCTACTATTTTACTTAGAAAATTGATACCTATTCTTCAAAATCTCCATATATACAATGAAATTCCAACCGCTTTAACATATTCCTAAAGTGAAAGTGAACACAATAAAAACAGTTCAGTACACCTATTTGGTTTTATAATCATTGCCTTACTGAAATATTATGTAAGTTATTGCTAAGCCAATTCTTTCTCAAACAGAAAGCTTGGAACCCAAATCATCTCCACATTGGTGCTCCCATATCATCCCTAAGGAAATTCTTTACCTAGTAAAATGCTTTAGGATTTTACTATTTAGCATAGATTGACTGTCAATTTTCAGTTCTACATGCCTAGCTACTAAACCAATATTTTTATTTAAATGGCTACAAAAATCTTGTCCCAAGCTCAAGAATTTAGTAGCTCTAAATCCCAATATTTTTAGATCTACTTTTCGTTTATCATGAATAGATTGAAGCAGCAGCTATATGGAGACTCATTTTCGTTCATCTCATTTTTTCTTAAATTCTGCTTTGGTAGTGTTTCATAATATTTTTCCTGCAAACTCTAACCATTTTTCCAATCGACATCATTGACAACACAACAAAACTTGTGCAAAATCTTGAGGTAGTCAGTTGCCATAATTTCAATTAATTTTTTTTGGAAATCTGTACACGGTTAGATCACTTTTAGTTTTTATTATGTTTTATTTCATTCTAAAATTGATCTGTTGTTATCTGGTAAATGAAGGCATTGGTTTTGTGGTTTTATCTGTGGATGTTTTCATATATAAAATGATTGTAATACAAAGTGTTAGACCCTTGTTTGTTTCTCCACATGGAGATATTTTGAACTATGAAATGATCATTTGGTGGTTTAAATTTTTTGTTTATTTTGTTTTCCTTTCCCTTGAGGTTATTTTTGTGACAATTTTCCTGACAAGATTATTTAACATTGAATGTATAGCAGCTACTACTGAAGTTGTAAATGCAATGGTTGTCAGAGCTATTTTCATATAGAGTGAACAGTATAGATCGGATCATCTTCATATGTTAAACTTAATACATTCTTCTTTACAAACCTTATACATTGTAAAGTACATGTTTCTTCACAGTTTTATGCCATTATACTGGCTCTTGTACTTCAAAAACCAAATATTACAAGGCAAGGGATTGGTGTGACACAAATGACTAAAGTTTTAAAAGATTGTATTCATAAGTGACAAACAACTTGGTTTTCCAAATGGATACATCCTCTCACATGGTTGGTTAGGATTGAGTGATCCAATTTGGTACTAATATAGTTTTTGATATTATTATATTCTTTTCTGAAACCACGTGTCTGTTACTTAAAAAAAATAGGGGTGCTACATATGAGATATCATCTTCCCACAGACAAAAGAGCTACCATCCCTGCATTACATCAATTTGCAATAATTCAACATCCTCTGATTGCAATGGGTGTTGAGTGGACCATTCATTATGAGAGCTGGGCTCTTGTGAACCACTACTCAAGAAACATGGGTCAATGAGTTTGACTTGAAAAACTACACGATTGAATACGGTTGAAACTTGATAGCAATATCACTGTGGAAAATGCCTCCTTATCAATCAAACTACAGGCATACAGGCTATAGGAATACAAGTTACAGTATTGTAAATCCAATGGTATCCCAACTGGAAAAGCATCGCATAAAAAGTAGTAACCCTATGAGTTGTAAGGTTTGTGGAATTCTCACCAACCCTCACTGCATAATCTAAAAGAATAAGAAGTTACATACTTTAAGGATAGTGGAATTAATTGTGACTAACGAAGCAACGAGGTACACACACATATATATAAGATTTCCTATCAAACATATTGTACAAGACAGTGTACATGCACTCAAGCTCTTTGAAATGAATCTACACCATACAACATTTTGAGGGAATGTTTTGATTAGCCAATAAGGCTACATTTAGTAGCACCTTTCACCCAGAAAGTTGTCTCAAACCACACAGAACAACTTCCAGACAGATGAAACATTCCTTGCCTCACATTTGAAAACAAATTTCAACTTGCAACCAATATTTTTATTTAAAAGGCTACAAAAATCTTGTCCCAAGCTCAAGAATTTAGTAGCACTAAACCCCGATATTTTTAGACCTACTTTTTGTTTATTATGAATAGATTGAAGCAGCAACTGTATGGAGACTCATTTTGGTTCATCTCATTTTTTCTTAAATTCTGCTTTGGCAGTGTTTTGTAATATTTTTTCCTACAAACTCTAACCATTTTTCTCATCACCATCATTGACAACACTACACAACTTGTGCAAAATCATGAGGTAAGTCACTTGCCATGATTTCAATGATTTTCTTTTGGAAATCTATACATGGCCAGATCACTTTTAGTTTTTAATGTGTTTTATTTCATTCTAAAACAAGTTTGTTGTTATCTGGGAAATGAAGGCATTGGTTCTATGGTTTTATCTATGGATGTTTTCATATATAAAATTATTGTAATACAAAGTGTTAGACCCTTGTTTGTTTCTCCACATGGAGATATTTTGAACTATGAAATGATCATTTGGTAGTTTAAATTTTTTGTTTATATTGTTTTCCTTTGCCTTGAGGTTATTTTTGTGACAATTCTCCTAACAAAATTATTTAGTATTGAATGTATAGTAGCTACTGCTGAAGCTGTAAATGCAATGGTTGTCAAAGCTATTTTCATATAGAGTGAACAGTATAGATCAGATCATCTTCATATGTTAAACTTAATACATTCTTCTTTACAAACCTTATACATTGTACAGTACATGTTTCTCCATAGTTTTGTGCCATTATACTGGCTCTTGTACTTCAAAGACCAAATGTTACAAGGCAAGGGATTGGCGTGACACAAATGACTAAAGTTTTAAAAGATTATATTATAAGTGACAAACAGCTTGGTTTTCCAAATTGATACATCCTCTCACATGGTTGGTTAGGATTGAGTGGTCCAATTTGGTACCAATATAGTTTTTGATATTATTATATTCTTTTCTGAAACCATGTGTCTGTTACTTCAAAAAAATAGGGGTGCTACATATGAGAGATCATCTTCCCATAGACAAAGAGAGCTAGCATCCTTGCATTAAATCAATTTGCAATAATTCAACATCCTCTAATTGCAATGGGTCCTGAGTGGACCATTCATTATGAGAGTTGGGCTCTTGTGAACCACTACTCATGAAACATGGGTCAATGAGTTTGACTCATAAAACTACACGGTTGAATACGATTGAATCCTGATAGCGATATCACTATGGAAAATTCCTCCTTATCAATCAAACTGTAGGCATACAGGCTGTAGGAATACAAGTTATAGTATTGTAAATCCAACAGTATCCCAACTAGAAAAGCATCGCATAAAAAGTAGTAACCCTACAAGTTGTAAGGGTTGTGGAACTGTCACCAACCCTCAGTGCATAATCTAAAAGAATAAGAAGTTACATACTTTAAGGATAGTAGAATTAACGACTGATGAAGCAACAAGGAAGTAACCAAGGGGAAGGCTGGGATGCCTAAATTTACAAGGGTATTTTACTTTAAATTAACTAAAATTTAGAATGCCCGCTAGCTACAAGAAAAATTATTTACTCAGGCATTAATGTGCTTTAACTTATTCTGAAATCAAATGCATCCATAGAATGCAATCCTCATTTCAGCCATGAAATCAAATGCATACATAGAATGCATGAGTGATGAGTGGAATAGTAGATGAATTTGTTTAAACACTGACAAGCTTCATAGCCTAAGCAAAGATCCATAAAAATCCTTACCTGTAATTTATGCACATTGTGCCAGCTATGCTTTATCAGAGTTTCTGCCCTTTACAATATCACCATTGCGTTAACAACACCAAAAAATGTTGCAATTGTGGCCCTTTCTATGATGGGTTCTGTTAAAATTTATAAAATAAAATAAAATAAAGATTATACACAAATTTAGTTTTCATTTTAAGGAGAAAAATTAACAAAATTAAAAAAAAAAAGATTACTTCAAAAATAAAATTACAATAGTGGGCCTACAAAAAAATACCTTGGAAAGCGACATTTACTTCAATTGCAAAATTTCTCCAACACCAGCCGTAAAAGGAATGGACGATTAATAGCCATTACCTTAATATGAAAGGGTTTGCATTACAATAGGCATCTCGCAATGATGTAGCTAGAAACTGGTAGAACTAATTGGTTGAAGGTTCGACCCTTCTTGGTTAGAAGAAATAACCGAATGCCACTAGTGAAATCAATAAAGGGATAGCAGCCATTGAATAATAATGATAGGTTTTAAATTAAAATAGCGCATGAAGCATAAAAAATAGAAATTACCTTCACCCCTCTGGTGTTTCCTTTTCTTCTATTGTAACCAGCAATTGTCGTTGCCATTTCATTCTCAAGAAGGCCATTTGAAAAAGCAACGAAAATATGCAAATAGGGAATACACACAGACACAAGCTACTTTAACTTGCTTGTGGCCGATTTTCTTGAGGAGATTGACATTGGAGAGGGCAGAGAGACCAAGGCCTTTGGCCACGAGCAGGTTCGCCAACACCCCTATTCAACTGTATTTGCCCTATCTTCACTTTGCTTGCCTTATGTCGCTCTTATTTTGTTTTCTTTTGGATACAGGGAGGGAAAAGGAAAATGCATCTTGATTGAGGGAAAATGAATGAGGAGAGGAAAATAAAAAATTTATTTTAGAAAAAGTATTTTTTTTTATTGTCTTATTTTGGGACAATTAAAAAATTAAAAATATAATTTGAACATAAACTAGCAATTGCACCTTAGTGTGCAATAGGTATATTGAAGAAGTGTGGAAAGTTAATTAAGATAAATGTTGATCTATTTTTGTATTATATAAAATTATAATAATTAATAATTATAAATTTTAATCATTTTGAGTAATTAATAGTTCTATTTAAAAATAGAATATATAATATTAAGTATAATTAATATATTTAAAATAGCATGAATAAAACCTTTCTTTAGTTAAAAAATTTGATTATATATTAAATATAAGCTAAATTCTTAAAAAATAATTATTTTTATTATGCAAAAGTAAAAATATTAAAAGATGTTTATTTTGCAAAGTTCATTATTTAAAAAATGATACAAATCTTACCACTTGTTCATCATAGCCATAGAAAATTTAAAACTCAATAAATAGTATAATCAAATAATATAACTCACTTATACCAATTAAACTTTAATCCATATATATATATATATATGACAAAATACGTAATTTTCATTCATGGAGTTAGGCCAGGCTTATGCAATAAATATTAATAATGACAACTCATTTTAGTCTTTTTCCGTTTAGGAGGAATCAATCTAAAAGGACCATACCTATAACATTCCCTTCAAATTATGGTGGAGAGAGTATTCACGATGATGGATATCTTGAATAAATAATTTAAAAAAAAAAGCGAACCCTAATCGTTATGAAGTGGAGGTGTTTATTGAGGTGATGGTAGAAAGTTTTATTTTGATAAATATACTTGAAAACCTTCATTGAAACCTTATTTTCAAGCTCTAGCTTGCCAAATTGGAGAAGTGAATGGTCAATACCAACAAGGAAGAGTTTAGAGGAGCACTGGGGAAAGCAGCGAAAATATGGCAGAAAACAATCGAAAAAATCGTGAAAAATGATGAATGGCTGAGATTTGTTTAATGGCCAGCAGATTGATACCAACCATTGATCGACAAAATTAGCTTTGTCTTCAAATAGGATATGCCTTCGGCGTAAAATATATATTTAAGATAAAATTAATATTTGTCTTAAATTAATGTTTTAAATCCTCCCTTTATATAGTAGTGACACATGGATGTAGGAATAATTACCATTTAGTAGTGAAATGTTAAAAAAAAATTATAAAATATGTGAAGGACTTAAGACTGCACCGAGAGGCAATGTCTTCCATGCAATAGGTATTTTTGGTGCACCAAGCAATCTAGGCAGCCAAATGACCCGCTTAGGTAGGGGTCCCACAAGGGGTGTTTAAGCTCTATGGATTATGATCAAATTTGAAAGAAAAATTAATAGAGGAGTAATAGGAATTTATTTAGTCATTATTTTAGTCATTTATATTTGTTTGATATTAGTCATTTATTTAGTCATTAGTTATGATTTTACCTAATGACCAAATTAGTCACTTATAAATGACCAAATTAGTCATTTATTTTTCAAATACTACTAGTGTTAATCATGTGACTAAAAGTTTTAGTCATGTGACTAAAAGTTTTAGTCATGTAGTCATTTATTTGCCAAATTCTACTAGTGATTGTAATGAATTTCATGATCTTTGTTCACCCAACATGTCTATATGTATATAGGAGAAAGGGGAAATATGGGAATTGAATACTTTTACATTAGTTGCATACTTAGTAAATGCTAATGAAGACTAAATTCCATATGCCACATCTAATGTTTATTTAAAATCCTTAATCACAACTACATTGAAAATCTTGAGTTCTTGTACTTGATTCATGCCTTAATTTTATAGTGGGAGATTCATTTCATCATCTCCAAAGACTTATGCATCGTGGCTAACAATTTTGTTTAGTTGATTTTAAAACAAAATGTTATAATAAGCATACATGTTTCTAGTCAATGAAGACAAGGTTCAAATATTTTTTTTAGAAAGAATCTAGAGTGATGAACCTCAAGAGATGGATTTGTTATTAACAATTTATTTATATGGCTTCTTCCTTAGAATTTATTAGGTCCTATCCCACTTTTAGGTTCCTTTTTTTCTCATTCCAATATTATCCAACTATAAAATTTGTTAGTTTCCTTGGCAACATTCAGTCTCTTATTTCATGTTGAATGAGAAGTATTTCTTTTGCAATTGATTTATTATTTCATTTTTTATTTTGTTGGCTTCTCTCTACTCCCAACACCCTTGCTCTTTGTCCTTCCATCTTAGAGCTTAGAAACTCATCTATAAACTGCTCTTATCCTTCTTCTACCATATTTTCTCTTCTTCTTCCTCATGGTTGAAGTTAAACCAATGAAACCACAATGATAAACAAGTATTTCCTATTGATATACTACAAAAGACTAACTTTTGGACTTTAGCTTTATCACTACTTGCATCAATAGAATAGTTGCATGATCAATCCCTAATCAATCTCAAAACTAAACCTAAAATTTTATCCTTAATGGCCAATTAGGCCCTTAGTTTTAAATTGTGCTTTGATACCATATAGGACAACCTAATGGAATTGAAAAAAAAAGACTATTTATTTAATTGAACTTCTTAAGTTTTTTTCCCACACTATATACAAGAATGTAGTCTTACGAAATCAATAAATCCCTATGAAAAATCTAGAAATTCTCTTAGATCAACATACTTGGATTCTTGGGTTTGATAATAAAATTGAGCTTAGATATTCATGTCTAAGTCTTAAAAATTCCTTATTTTATCTGAACATAGGACCTAACATCTAAGAAATGAGCATTAAGACAAGAATTAATATAGGTTGAATCACCAAATTTTAATAGAATCTATATGGGAACACATGGCCTACTTTGATTGGTACATTCTCACGTTCTTGAAATCCCAAGCATATTTGACACTTTAATTTTAAGTTTAATATTCAACATCTTAAATTTCTTATGGTTAAATTTAATACAAACACATGGCATGCACTAATTGTTATGTTTCTTGACTCTCAACATGTTATGCACAAATATATTATCAATCCTAATTTATTTGGGAGCTTGGATTTAAAACTTAAACGATTTATCTCTAGGTTTTGTCAACCGGAGAAGCCTACTAAATTTGATTAATTTGTGCACTCAAGTTTGAACTTACTAACAACTAGCTTCCAATCCTAATTTTATCTATGAACACATATATGTGAAGATTCACTCTAGAACATGAGTGAATATAGATATAATAGTTGGGGCATCAATAGTTAGAAAATCCACTAGTACTTGACAAAAATGTGGGAAGTTCAAATTTTTTGACATGCATAGGCTCTTAGTTCAAAATACATTATGATATCATGAAAAATAACATAACATGGACATAAGAAACCTTGGAAATTTTAACTTATTAGAGCACTCAATTTCAATCTTGACATATGATTATATTTAAAATTTCCTACTAATGTGGGCATTTATAAATTTGATTTTACTCAAGATCTCAGGTTTACATTTGAAACTTCTTTATTTCCCAGAAAACTCCTCATAATGCATCTCCCTATAAAATTTAGCCCAAACTGGCATCCTAATCAAAAGTTATGATTCCTGAAAGCCCCTACATCAAGTGGTTGTGCCAACTCCATTATGTCATGATTATAGGGTGGATTTTGACTCATTTGGAATTATCTTTTGTAGTATTCAAGTTCTCTATAAATTGATTTCAATGTGAACGTTGAGGAAGTTGTTTGGTTCAAAGTGTGTGTGTGTGTGTGTAAGGCTTGAATGCTAGTGCATGTATGAAGGCATGGATGAATATCAAACTATAGTACATTGTGACATCATGGAATCTTGTTGTAGTAATTTTTTTGTATATTAATAAAGGAATGTTATTGTATTGTGTTTGGATTTCTATATTGTTGCTTGATTTAGTAGTTTGTCAATTGTCAAAATTACATCAAGTCACTTGGATGAACTTAAGGCTTCCATGTCTTATAGAACTCTTGCAAACTAGTTACAAGCTAGCTACAATATTTCTTCTAATCTCACTTCAACTTGCAATCATTACCTTGCATCTTAGTAATTTTCACATACTATTTTAGGAAAAAGATCTTCTATAAGTGATTTCAGTTTTTTGGTTGCCTTGCTTTTGCACAAATTCCTAAGGGAAAGATAAGTAATTTAGATGCAAAAATCAACACATACATGTTTTTTGGATATAGGGAGAAATCCAAAGCATATTGACAATTAGATGTCTCTACAAAAAAAATTGCAGTTAATAGAGATGCAAATGAGAAAATAGTAAATAACATATTTTTAGTTAATGTTAATTTTACATTTATTATTGTATGGATAACTACTTTAATTATAGAACAAGTTTTGGTGTTGAAATCAAATAGGGAACATTAGAGGGTGCAAATATGAAGGGTGATTTGGTGGAGGAAAGAGTGAACATTCTTAGTTTTCATGACAAAATTTGAGATTGGTGGAGAAGATATTGATACACAGTCTTCACACAAGATTAGGTTGGCCAAAAAAATAGACCAAAATGGTACTTTACCATAATGAGGATGTTTGGGAAGATTAATTACTAAAGGTGCAATGGAAGGTTGGTCCATGCACTCCAGGAAACAACTTGTGCAAGGCATTGAGTAGGTATTTTTTTCTCCAATTTTATTATTTTCTAATTATTTGGGCCTAGCACATTTGAACAAGCCAAAGAAAAGTTTGAATAAGAAGCTTCCATGAAAGTGGAATATGATGTCTTAATGAAAACAAGACTTGAGTGTTGTCAATATGACCCCCAAAGGAGAAATCCACTAGCTTTAAATGGGTTTATAAAGTCAAGTGTAAATCAAATAATTGTTTTCAAATTCACATGCCTACTAATTATGTCAAGTTCATAATACTCAAGAGGATTTCCTAGGTAGAGTAAAGAAAGGATGTACTAATCTTCAAGCTTGGGCACATTCAATTATTTTGGTTTAGCAACATGCAACTCATCATCAAAAGAGGTAGAAGGATCTATTTATATGTGGTCAAAATCTGTGATAAGATCCACACATATAATAATAAAAATAATATAATGTAGAAGATAGATCTCACACAACACAATATATGTTTGTGGGCAAAGACACCCTAGAATATCTCATATATGCAAAAATAGAGTAAACCCTTGAGGTAGGGTAACACCATACAATACTCTTTATGCAAGAAGCCACTCCATGTTATATCTCCAAGAGATCCCAAATACAATATCATACTTCAAACACCTTACAAAGATAATCACATCCCTTTGTATAGGCGTCCTTCTAATAATACAATAGAGGGGTAAACTTGATGAAGGACTACTCATCACCTAATATGTTGAATTACATAAGTTTTCCATGTGACATAATATAAATAACATAAGGTATGTGTTCCAAATTTTGGCACCCTCATCCACCTAAATACCTTAAATTATCATATCCCTAGGTACATAATAATTTGATGCATTGTAAGTGCCTTAATTTCTCTCCAAATGCTCCATAATTTCTTCAACAAATGACCCAATATTAATGGAAATGGTGTGAAATAGTTTATACAATACAAAATGTTTATTTAAAATAAACCATGTCAACATAAAATGTTTTAAAACAAAAACATAACATATACAACAATTTTGTATAAGTCAAATAACCAAAAACATTCTATTTAAAAACATGAAAAATCATCCAACTACATAGACATTAAAACATGTCAAGAGATGGTGAGAAACTTGTTTATAGTATCATTCAAAAATTTAGAAGGAAAGGTTACAAAGGAAAAAAATTAAAATGTTCACCAACACTACATATTACCAAAGTAATGCTCAAGTGCACCTAACAACTTAGTAGCTCCACCCAATCTAGACTATCAATCAAATAATTTATATCTTTTAGAAAGAAAAATAACCCATCAAACTTGTCATACATCATAGCCAGGTTACCCAACACATTGTCAAAGGCTTACAACAAATTGACTTCCAGTAAATGTGTAGAAATAACCATTTTCCTACCCTCTCAAGTAGTTCATGACAATACCAAGGAAACTCCATCAAAAGCTTGTGGATTTTTGTTGTTGTATTTATAATGGGAGCAATATTCATAGTAGGCACAATAAAGTTGAAGCTTCTTACAATCCCATTTGATCTCTTGCTTGAAATTTCAATAAACACAACAAGATGTAGTGTAGCTATAATAGTGGACTTAACACATTAGAATAAACAATTAAATTAATTATGTTCTACGTACAAATAAATATGAATACATAAATTTAAAACATATAAATATGGTTAATCATATGAGGATAAACCAAAATAATGTACAACATAACAACTATAAATAAATATCTTGATTAGTTTCCTAGACCATGATTTAAGTACACAATTAAACATTAAGATTCATACCTTGTTCTATCCCAAGATACACACAAAATATTAAAGTTCTTATCCTCACTTTATTCTCTAGAGATTTTTTAATATAATACAAAACATGTTTAAATTAAAAAAAAGTCAATAAGAACCCATTTTCCATATTACATTTTATCTCTTTGAATATCCTTTATTACACAAGTTCCATAAAAAGGTAAATTTAAGAAATTATATATTTAAGATTCATATTTCAAATAAGACATTATCATTGAATTGTTCTAATATATTTTTTCTCAAAAATATTTATCACTTGAACATTCATCAAATAGCTTGCCAACTCTTTTATACATTTAATGACATAGTTTGATAATGATAATCTTAAATTTAACAAGTTACCCATGTTTTTTACAATGATCTTCATAGTAATTTGCAAAGAATATTTATAATAAATATTTACCTTTTAATGACAACTTTGCATAAACTACACCATAGAATAATTATTAGTTATTTTAAATAATTTTAATACATATGTCTATGTTCCTTAGTAGGTATTGATAGCTTGTAATTTAATACATATGTTATTGTTAACTTAATTTTCAACACCCTTTATTAATTATATTAATCCTATAAATATTACATTAATGATTTTTATCTAATATTTATATATTGTCTAATACTATATTTCAAATGTCTATTATATGATCCTTGACTATGGAAGCTATATATTACATAGCCTTCTAAACTATAGTTAACCTTCCTATTATACTAGATTATACTAGCCATAGATTCACAAAAGAGCCTCACAATTATTAAGATACCATACAATTTAGGTATATTTTATAGATAATTTTTGAATCGCTTGCATCTCAATGAAATAAACTTTAAAAAATTAACTATCCATAAAAATATTGTATATCGTACAAACCATTCAATTAGGACTATTTGTCATATACACATATTTATAGACTCAAATTAATGTCCTATAAATTTAAGATTACATTCGCAAAAGTCAAAAATTTCCTATCAAATTGCACATTCAATCATATCTTTTTTTTAACAAAAACTAAGAAAACAAGATCTAATCTATCATTTATTTGAGAAACTATGACAATGTAAGTCAAGACAACATTTTGATCCTACACTATTATGTTGTTTTAAAACAAAAAAAGTTCAACACAAAATGCAAATATATTTTTATAAAAATAGATTGCTCCATTGTTAGAGCTAAGATATATTAGAAAAAACTGAGACTATGATTTAGATTGCAAAACAATTCATCTATACATACATGACTTGCATTATTTGTTGAAAATATATTCTCTGTAAATACAATACCCATCCAAAACTATAACACCATATACGCAATAGACCTTTAATAAAAAACTATAAAATAATAATTAAAATTTCATCTGGAGTTGGTCCGTTGTGCATGTATTTGCAACCTAGTTCTCCTATGAGGAGCCTAGGAAGGACAAGGTTCTAAATCCCTTTCAACAAACCCATTTTGCTGATATCCTGCAATCAGGACGTTCCATTAGAAAAATTTTCTTTGAGGCATTCTGTCAAATAGTTCAGGTGCATTGTCTAAGCTTCCGCATTTATCATATCCTACAATCAGGTCATTCCATGAGAATTTTTTTTTTGGAGGCATTCTATCAAACAGTTCACATGCCTTGTCTATGCTTACACATTTTGCATACATGTATGCCAGGGTAGTTGCAGCTACAACATCTACAAAATTCCTCTATCGTTCATCGTGTGATGAATGCCCATACCCTGTTCCAAAGCTCCCATTTTTGCACAGGCTGTGAGGATGCTGGCAGAGCTTGCGAACTCTGGCTTTACACCTGCCAATCGCATTTTGTTGAAAGCTTCAAAATCCTTTACAACAAAGGCATTTTGTGCATATCTTGCAATCATAGCATTCGATGAGACCACATTTCCTTTAGGAATCTGATCAAACAGTTTACGTTCCTTCTCTATGCTTCCACATTTTTGCATCCATATTTACCAGAGCATTTCCAACTGCACGATATGCCTGACAATGATCGCCCTTCCATTACGTTTCGATGGATGTCCATACCCTATTCCAAAGCTCCCATTTTGGCACAAGTCGAGAGTGCGCGCACAAATAAAAATTGTTTGGGTTAAACCTGCATATGGAGATCTTACGGGCGGGAGAAACAATTTTTAAACTTTGCACGAGTAACGGCGAACGGGAGTAACGGCGATAGGGAACGGCGAATGGACGGGTTTAGAGGGGCCCACACCAGCCACCTAAACGGTCAACGCTTAGAGTGTGCTGGTTAAGCCAGGCCGCTCGTAGCGGCCGTATGGAAAAGAATTTTGTGGAACAGAATTTCGTATCTTCTCGACAAGTGTGTCGATCTTGAATCCAGGGAACTCCCTTTCCAGTGCGCGTGCCATTTTCAGTTTCTCCTCGTATTGCTTTAAGCTCAGAAAAGGGTGAGCTATGTACATTTCAGAATCGTGTTCAGTAGGTGTAGCCATCTCAGAATTTAATACACTCAACCTAGTCCTGCAGAAAAAAATTCAAGCCCATCAGTTTAACCAATTCACATTCCCACCATGCATTAAAATAGTGCAACCCATTCATTTAGAGCTTCTGCTTATCAAGTTACACGTGGAATTCATTAATTTACACGATCTTACAAACCAGGAGTGAAAATCCAGAAAATACAAACCTTATAAACAATAATACAGGTTTCAAGGATTGCTGGAAATAGAAGAGAACCTGAAGAATCTTCTACATGGAGCGCTGAGCTCTTAAAGAGATGCGTTCGACTAAAACAAATTCTACTGTAAATAAAGGCAACATGTTGTAGAAAATCAAGCAGCAAACTCTTATAACTTTTACCGAAATCTGTGAAATCAGTAGTTCATTCCGCGTGGCTGGGCTTAACAATATGGCTTGTGTTCGCCGTCACTGGAGGCCGTTTGATAAATGCCCGTAATTTATTTGTTTTAAACTGCTTCTCTGGCCCACCCGCGCTGCAGAAGTTAGAAAACATGGGTGTCATCACGAGGAAGTGTACAACGAACAGGTCCCCAACGGCTGGGCTTAAGGATCACACACTAAGCCTCTGACCGGTCAATGTTCCTTTTCTTTTCCCGTTTTCCGTTGGGGTGCAGCACTCGCTATGCTATGGTCATCCGATGGCTGATGCATAGTCTTACAAATTCAGGAAGTACTGTAACTTGCAGCGAATTCCTGTACTGTCGTAACTTACTCTCTGCAGCAAACTCATTTTCACAGTTCCCTAGTTGTTTCATTCAATAAATTTTAAATTTCGATTACAGCGAAATTATTGAACTTTGTTATTTTTAAATGATATTGCTTTATTATTCTTAAAGTTTATAGGTATATGTAATGATAAAATTGATTCATCGAAATTTCGATATCAATATAATTTTTTTAAATCAATTAAAATATACATTTAAATTTTAAATTTTTATAATATAAAATAGTATTATAAATTTTGTGATATTTAATTTTTATTTGTTTTTAGAATAATTATTTTTAAATGATATGTTATTGTTTTGAAATTGATTCATTCTTATCAATTATTATAATTTTTAGAATCAATATTAATATTTTATTCAAATCAATTAAATTAGTTATAATGTTCATTATTAACAAATTATTTGATAGGTAATTTTCTATGATTAATAGATTTTTATGTTGATAGTTGATTACTTTTAAATTAGGTTAATTTTTATGTTTAATTTATATGTGATAATCTTTTATTGTTTGGTTATGATTATGTTTATAATTTTTGCAATTATTAATTACTAAGTGATGTGTGTTGGTAAGTATGACTTCTTATATGTTTTCATTTATTAGTGGATTTGAGGATTCAATTTATTGATTAGCTTGTGTGCTTATATGGTAATTTCTTAACACTATTGTGGTAGTTTTAAGGTGTCACATAAAAGATTTATGTTAGTATGTTTTCAACTATAAGTTTGAAGACTTGAGTTTTATATTCTAGTTTTAGTTTATATGTTAGAAATGGATATTTAATTCTATATATTTTAGTATGCCATTATTTAACTAACTTATATATAACAAAAAAATTCTCATTAATTAACATGTGGATCTTCTCAATGCCATTAATTTCATTTCAAAAATAAAATTGTCACTTGTAATTCCTAAATAAATTCCTAAAATTTATTTAATTGTGTAAAAAATAATATTAGGGTAACATTATAAATGGTAGATTGAATAAGTTGGGTACCCTCACCCTCCATTTTTTCTTCTATAATATTTACATATACACATCAAAGAAACCAAACATACACATATATTATGCACCAAAGCAATGTGATATGATCATTATCATCAATTCCATTACATAATAACATGGATCTATATTTGAAGGCAATACATATAGATCTTTTACTATGTGATTTATGGTTTTTAACTTTATTTTTGCATAATTTTTTTTATGTATAGTAAATAATGTGTTCTTGAATTTTAATAGTAAATCATTTGTTCTTGGATATATATAAACTAAATAAATTAAGTTATGTTTTCATCTTCATTTATCAAAATGAAAAACGCCAATCTTGTGGTGGGAATTTGATTAATTAAAACTGTTGAGAATAAAACTAAATTATTTGATGGGGTCCATTCTATTACATATAGATTACAACATGTAAAATTTAATTTGATGCTCAAAAATTAATCCTCTTTCCACCCATTATATAACCTAATTTATGTTTCCCATTGTTTTATAAACAAATAAGCATATGTCTTTAAAATATTTTTAATCTTAAAATCTATTTTTGATGCTTCAATATTTTAGTGATCAATAAATTATATTTTTTGAGTGTAAAACCATATTTTCATAATATATATCTAAAAATCCTTCCTAAAAGAATCTCTTTATACTTACCATGATACACTAGATTGATTGTCAATAAAATAATTTGGGGAATGATAGACAAAAAATTGCATGTCCTATTATAAGTTATTTAGAAAACAAAAAATGTTGCAAGAAAAAATATAACATAGAAAGATGAATAATCCATAATAGTCTAAAATAAATAAACTCATGAGAAGATGCACATATATAGTACAAAGGAGAGCAATCACTCCTTGAAAAGTGGCATGCAACTCAATAAAAGAATAAGGTTAAAAAGCACACTTAAGCAATCTTATCTTCAAAAAGAAAAAAATCATAAGAGAATATGTTATAGAATATTCTACACTAACAAGGAACACACCCCTACTAATATATGACTAGAAAAGAAAGCTAATAGAGCTAATTGAAGGGATTTCATACATCATCCATAGTATCACAAGAGGTAGTTACAACTACAATGAAATTGAGGAAGGAGATTAAAGATTTATAACTTTGAATATTTTTAGATCATGAATATTTTTAGGTCTTTAAAAAAGTTCACTTGGAAGTTTTGACTCCAATACTCAAACCCTCTAAGGTATTTTTTATTTAATTTTTTATATTTACTAAAAGGGAGTTGCCTCATGACAACCATCTAGCTATTAAAAAAGGTTTTTCATTTTACCTATTTATATATATTTTCATGTATTTAACAAATGAAATAGTTCATGAATAAATAAAATTATTTTTGAAAAGGGATCTAAAAGATTATTTTATATTTTCATGTATTTAGCAAGTGAAATAGTTCATGAATAAATAAAATTATTTTTGAAAAAGGATCTAAAAGATTCTTTTAGCAAATATTTTTAGAAATGTATAATAAAAATATAGCTTTACACTAAAATATTATAAAACAATCCATTGATAAAATATTAGACCAATTATTGAGAAGGGTATAAAGAGATTCTTTTGGGAAGGAGTTTTAGAAATATATTATGAAAATATGGTTTTACACTAAAAAAATATATAAGTTATTGGCCACTAAAATATTGAAGCATCAAAAATGGATTTTAGAATTAAAAAATATTTTTAACGACGTATGCTTATTTATAGAACAATGAGAGACATAAATTAGGTTATATAATGGGTGGAAAGAGGATTACTTTTTGAGCATCAAATCAAATTTTACATGTTGTAATCTATATATAATAGAATGGACCTCATCAAATAATTTAGTTTTATTCTCAACCATTTTAATTAATCTAACTTAAAAGTAATCAACTATCAACACAAAAGTCTATTAATCATAAAAATTACCTATTAAATAATTTATTAATAATGAAGATTACAACTAAAATAAGAACAAATAATTTATCTACAATTTATAAAGCTAACTAATAAAAACCATTAAACCAGAATAATAACTTATTTAATTGATTTGAGTAAAATATTAATATTGATTCTAAAAATTCTAACAATTGATAAAAATGAATCAATTTAAAACAATAAAATATTATTTAAAAATAATTATTCTAAAAATAAATAAAAATTAAATATCACCAAATTTATAATACTATTTCATATTATAAAAATTTAAATGTATATTTTCATTTGAAAAAAAAATAATATTAATATAAAAACTGATATGGATGAATCAATTTTATCATAACATATACCTATAAATCTTAGCAATAATAGACGAGTATCATTTAAAAATAATTACGCCGAAGGCGTCCCCACGCTGAGATTTTGCAATCCCTTTTCATGCTGAACGATGGAGATTGCAGGATACACGAGGGACTACCATGAAACGCATCGCAGCGGTTCATCATTTTCGGCCATTTTCCCGACTGTTTTCGCCCTTTTTTGCGGCTTTCCCCGCTCCTCCAACTCTTCTTCGCTGGAGGAGAAAAAGACGTTTGTCGAGTTGAGCCCTAACTGCTGGTCTGTAGCCCTCACTGCATGAGAAAAACTCATTTCGTGTGCCCTTTCGCCTGTTACAGACACCTGATTATCGCCGGTTTTTCCTTTGAAACAACCATCAATGTCCTCCCGTTCTGTGAGCCATGTCACTGCGCGTGGGATTGAAGCATCTTTCCAGCCTGATAGGGGCGAGACACCTTCAGAAATGCGGAGCGCAGAAAGCCCTAGAACGATGCTTACTATACTAATCCCCTCACTTTAATTTTAGGTTAATTATATATACTATATTGATTTGTTTTCTTTGATGTAGCAGGTTTCAAAATGGTTATGGGAAAAAATGTCTATTATGTTCAATGAAAGTGATCATGCAGTTCGGTTGGGTTTTTATTTTCAATCTATGTGGCATTTCTACAGCTCAAAAATATTTTGAGACTATACCATCGGAAACGAGAGGATACAAAGTTCACCTGGTTCGCTTACTGAACTTTTCACATGCGAAGTAGGCAGGGTACAAAGTTCACCTGGAGAGCATTTATCTATTTTCGTTGTAAGTAGCCTGAAATTGAATTCAATTGCGAAGTAGGCAGGGTACAATGTGGGTGGAGATCACTTTTGGGGCGCTAATTTATACAATTTTTTAATTCCTCATATCGGAAGAAGAATCTGAGCAAGAGTGGAAGCTCGCGGTGGGCAACAGGTCATAAATTTCATTCATTATCATCTAATTATTAAATCAAATTTCATATTAGATTACTAGGTTTTGGATTGATTGTATGATGTTTTTGTTCTATTGGACTTGAATTTCAGATCGAATAAACTGTACAACGGGAGAGTGTTTCATGCTTTGAGAATTCCAGACGAAGGAAGTCCTCCGACCGCGCTCCCCGACCCAAACTGTAAGTGCTTGCATTCACTTTTCCTTATATCCTTAGGCAAATGCCAGTATTCTATCATATTTATTGAACATCATATTTTCCTACCCCTTTTATGTTACTATCATCATGTGACTTTTCTTTACTCCACGGGATTAACGAGCGCTTTCTAGAAATCAGTAAATCAGTAAACATGTAAACATTCCTCACCCCATGCCTGAAAACAGACTTTAACTCACAACCAATATTTTCGTTTAAAAGTCTGCAAATTTTTTGCCTTGAACTCAAGAATCGAGTAGCGCTAAAACCTCAAAATTTTCAGATGCTTAATTAAGAGTGCGTATAAAACTTGGATTCATCGACTGGTTATATAATGGGGTAATGTTCATGTTAACCATCTGCAAATTTGACTGTGGCAATCGCACTGAGTTAGCTTGAATTTGACATAAGCCTTTGACAATCCATCATGTTTATGTTTCTGTATATTTTGTGATGAACAATGGCCATGCGACTGGCTAGCTTGATGTGATATGTCAATTGGTTTCCTGTTTCTCATAGCTTTCTGCAATGCCACTTGTTATAGCTTCTCAAAGGATACAGGAATGACTTAATACAATTTCTATCTGTAGTCTTGGAGAGCTAGGTCAAGATGGAACTCTGCAGTCAAATTATGCTCATCCTAGAGTAGCATTAGTAAGGAGCCCAGCTTTGAAAGTAGTACTAGTGTGTGGATATGATAATTGTTATCAGTTATCACAGATGAGAGTACATAATGTTTTTCAAGAGGGATTTAAAGTTCTACTGAGATGGACTTATCACCCTCTATTTTAGCAATTTCTTTCTAAGTGCCTTAAGTTCTTGCATTTTCTTTTAACTCCTTTTGCCTTTAGGACTTTTCCTGTCATTAGAGAGGCATCCGGTTATATGTTTTTGTAGTTTCTAATGGATTGCTTGGATGTAACTGCTTTCAACTACCAATTTCAGTCAGTGATTGTCACTTTTCAAAGTTGTAAGAGACCCTCAGCCCAAACATATATGAGATTATTCAGTCAACGTTCATCTCAGCAGTACCAAACAAACAACATATAAACCCCATTACACCTTTTACAGATAAAACCTGAGGAATAGCAGCATAATGTGCAAAACCACAGGAAACAAAGCTGCTATAGGCAAGAGATGAGCAGAGGATTTCGTAGAGGTTGATTTTCTACAACAAATAAAGGGAATACACTCAATGAGATCAGCATGGCATATCCTGCAACTGATTATTGTGTCCTGCCATCTTCACCTTCACAAACATTTTCCCAGGCAGCTCTTGTACCTTTATGATCTTCAATATAGCAGTGTTTAGGTCTCTTATAAGTTATAAGTATTGTCATCTTCACACCTAAAACAATACCCAAATTTTAATTTCCAAAAACTAGCATTCCTGGCCATTTCACACACCCAAAACAAACTCAAATCCAGTATTTAATCTGTGCGTCCTAAGCAAATTCAACATCAAATATCTACACACCTAAACGGGATGAATATTAAATTCAGAATTGGAAACACTCAAAAATGGACAAAAGATGCACACAACACTTTTTAGTTTTTTTATCTCAAGGGTTTAGAATTTCTGTCATGCGTTTTCATTCCTTTTTCATCTTTTTTGGGTCGAAATTTGATGGGGTTTTGTCTTTTTCCAGGATTTTTTACAACTATTCTTAATTTTTATTATATGGCTGTGTTACTAGTACAACAATGTTGCAATCTATGCAATGGTACAATGATTCACATATTTGGCAAGGTGAAACTGATGAGATAACTGTATTTTGCAGCAATAATTTTCACTGTTAGATTTTTTGTCTTGTTTCAGTCATACCTCAGATTATGTTGAAGTGCATATATTAAACGTTGAAAAGGATTCTTGGAATCATCATTTATTTCATATAAATTAATGACTGGTGATCATGTCAACTCTGATGTATCTCCAATGCACGTAATGTCTTCATTTATTGGGCTTCTTGACATCATAATTGTCTCAAGAATTTTTGAGTATGAGACTTGGTCCTGAACTTTTCCCTCCATCATGCCAAGCACTACACTTTGTTGTAGACTGGTGTTGTCTACGGCTAATGTATCCATCCACACTATCCATCTAACTCATTTACAGAAACCTTATTGAAGGGCATGATATCCTTTGTACTCTCTTCAAGTTCTGAATCATTTGTTATGGAAATATTTGTTTTTTCTTGATAGATCTCTTTTAAATTTTGTCTTTGTATTTTCAGAGAAGAAGTGTTCTATTTCATTGAATGTATTTTCAGTAACAATGCTCTTAATAGGCTGTTGTGCTGGTGGTCAATGCACTGGCTGTTTAAGTAGAGACCTGAATTTTTACATAAAACTACAAACAATTGTTAGGTTGACCATAATGAATCAATGTTTAAGCTCTTCCTGCTTATGCATGATAAGTTGATGTGGAGATAGGATGGTGTTTAATGTTTTTTTGTGAATCGGAACTTCAGAACCGGTGTGTGAATATAATAGCTTGAATGTTCCATGCACCTATTTCTGATAAAGAGCAATCTATATTGGTGTTGGGACTGTGGGATCTTCAGAGGCTATAATGCTGGCTGGCCTTGCATTCAAACGCAAGTGGCAGAACAAGAGAAAAGCTCAAGGGAAGCCTTATGACAAGCCCAATATTGTGACTGGTGCCAATGTTCAGGTTTCAACTTACAAGCAATTCTTTTTACTCTGTTTTCCTGAAATCTAAAAATAATTAGGTGGGCTCTGCATTTTTTGGTAATCGTAATGATGTTGTTTATGACATTGTTTTTTAGGTCTGTTGGGAGAAGTTTGCTCGGTATTTTGAGGTAGAACTAAAAGAGGTGAAGCCGAGAGAAGGGTATTGTGTTATGGACCCTAGAAAAGCTGTAGAATTGGTAGATGAAAACACCATTTGTGTTGCTGCCATTTTAGGGTCTACTTACAATGGCAAATTTGAGGATGTGAAACTGCTTAATGACCTTTTGATGGAGAAGAACAATAAAAAAATGTATGAAGTAACTCAAATTAGTTGCTTTCTAAATTTATCCAGGAAATTTCTTGTGGTTGAAGTGGTATGAGCATTGCTCAAAAATGTGATTATGTGAATGTTTAGGTGGGACACTCCAATACATGTTGATGCTGCAAGTGGTGGGTTCATTGCACCATTTTTGTACCCAAATTTGGAGTGGGACTTCAGGCTGCCATTGGTGAGGAGCATCAATGTGAGTGGGCACAAATATGGACTTGTTTATGCTCGAATTGGATGGGTTGTTTGGCGTGGCAAGCAAGACCTTCCAGAGGAACTTATCATATCAATTATCTTGGAGCTGATCAACCAACGTTCACACTCAATTTTTTTAAAGGTAGATGATTTTTTTAAGAATGAAATAGAATGAAGTATTTTATGTTCCTTTTAAATAGACACGCTAGGATCTATGGTACAAGGGAAGTAAAAATATAATTTTTCCCAACAAGATTTTTGAAGCAGAACTAGCTATCATATAATTTGTTAAAGGAATTCTGTAGCTGATGTACTATTCATTGCCTGAAGGAATCATTTGTGCAATCCAATGTTTTAAGCGAACCAATGAAAATGTTCAGGCGGTCATGGATTACTGGTCGTGCAAACCAAAAGTTAAAAGCTGACAAAATACCATGATCTCCAGTGTGTATTAGAATAAGGATCAGGAGAAGAAACTCATGAAATCTCATCTTTATTGAAAAGGGTAAATTACTAAATACAGAACAATGATATACTGAGTCTTCAGGGGAGGGTCTGATTTTGGCTCAATTTAATACAGGTGCAAGTCAAGTCATTGCTCAGTACTACCAACTTATTCGCCTTGGCTTTGAGGTAAGAAACAAATGATTTAATTAATCAGTAACTTATGTTCGAAATGAACCAATTAACAAAAGCCCAATTGTACATCTGCTGCAGGGATACAAGAGACTCATTGAAAACTGCAGGACAAATACCAAATATTTACGCGACAGTCTTATAAGGACAGGGCGCTTCAATATGTTATCAAAAGAGGTGGGTTTACCTGTAGTTGCCTTCTCTCTCAAGGACAAGCTCAAGTACAATGAACATGATATTTCAGAACAACTGAAAAGGTTTAATTGGGTGGTGCCTGCGTATAATATGGCTCCAGATGCTCAGCGCATAAACCTGCTGCGTGTGGTTATACGAGAGGATTTCAGTCGAAGCTTGGCTGACATGCTCGTAAAAGATATTCGCACAGTTTTGAATGAATTGAACTCGCTGCCATTTAAGCCAGAGAAAGAGGCGGCGGCCAATGTTGGTGGTGTTGCAAATGGAAATGGCCACAGGGTTTTAACTAAGAGGAAGATGGAGGATCTAAATTCCCACCACAAAACCAAAGCAATTTGTTAAATACTGATTATAGATTAGTAGTTTGAATAATGAGCATGTGGTGAGAGATTAGTGGTGGGAGCTACTCTCTTTTTAGGAACATGGATTTGATCCATTGAGGCATTGCATTTAAAAGGAATTTACAAATAGTGATATTTATGTTTTGTTACAAACTTTCAGTTATTATACAATAATAATTTATTTTATTTTATTTATGTATTAATGTTTACATAGGCTAGAATGTGTTAAATTTGGAGGGATTAGAAGAGATTTAAGAAGAAAAACTAACACACACATGGTTCTAGTAAGGTATTTGGCATTGTCTATTAACCTAAATAAAGTGTTGCTAATAAGATGTCAACTCCTTGTCTAGCTCGAGTCCCTTTACTACTATAATAACCCCTCAAGTTGTAATTGACAAGGGGCTAAATTCTCAAGATTTTACAATTTATTGGTTAAATGTATGTTAATTTGTCACCAATTTATATAAAAGGCATTTATAATTAATTATTTTTTGCGTAGTAACAAACACATTGATAATAAAGAATCATCTAAAATTTCAAAAACATATAAACTAATTTACTGACATATTTGTTGATAGCATTAAAATCTCACCATGTACGAGGACCAATTTCACCAATACTAATATAACACCATGCTAATCATAGGGCCATAATCAACTTGAGAATTGTAACATATATATTTTATCATGGTCTGATTCACCCACTATTTATCTAGATTATTTTACAATCATACAATTTCCCAAGTTTTTACTCCATTTTACAATTATGTTAGGGCTTCACCAAATTTTTACTCTTCTAACATTTTATGATTGGACTGTGGTATTTTTCAAATATGAATTCATATAAATACAACTAGAACTCTATTTACTAATCTCTTCACATTGTTCTTCTCTCAATTTAGATCATAGAAATTTTATTACTCTAGGCATTAACAAGTCAATGAAAGATAAGGTATAATTTTTTTGTTTTATAATCTAATATTCCTCATGTTTTATTTATATCTCTTTTCCAATTTTGTTTCATTGTTATACATGATATTGAGTAGGAAGACATCTAGGCCCTAAATATCTATTAGGATTCTCTTCTTTTTTGAGAAAATCCTATGTGCATTATGTTTTTCCTCTCTCCACTCTTTAACTGCTCTCCAACTAGTGAGTCCAGTTTACAAACATCTTTGAATTCTCAATGACCAAAGGAAATGAATTTGGTTGTATAATTTTGTTAGACTTTGTGGTGGTTAATGAACTATTTAAAGTGTAAATGTGACAAGGAGAAATAAACAAATGCTAAGCTTGTTTTCAACAAGTCTCATGGTTTTCTAACCTTCAAAAAGTGTCAAAAGGTTAGGATTTTATTAAATGTAATGATGGTTTAAAAACATTAGAGGATGAGGAAGTGTGTTGAGTATTTCATTGGTTTTGAAACCTTTTAAAATTATGCAAAAGAGGTTAGACTTTCTTTAAAAATGTTGATGATTTTTAATTTTCTAGTGTTTTATTTTGTTGGTTCTTGTCGGTGGGTTTATAAGGTTTCTTACCTCCTAAGAAGCTTGAAATGCAAAGGAAGAAACCTAACTATATCATAAATATTTTAAGTGGTTTATAACTCTTTATAGTCATCAATCTTCAAACAGAAAGAGATAGGATTTAGGTATCCACTCTTTTCCAAGGTTTCTAACTTTGTTGAAATGTTGAGAGGTCAAGAATCTCTTATAATTATCGATAGATGGTATCATTATGTGTGAAAAATGTTTGAGGTTGTTTTATAACCACATATGGTTCCAAAATAGGTTTTATTACCACCAATATTATCAAAAAACCTAATAAAAGGGAAAAAAATGTTCATATTGTATGTTAGGTGTTTGGGGTGGTTTTATAACCATCCCCAAGTGCCTATAAGGTTTCTTTTCCCATGTAAATATTTGATATAATGAAGGAACGTTTGTGCTTAGTGATTGTTGGCCATTTGGGGTAGTTTTAAAACTTTCCCCAATTGCCAACATATGAAGATCTTGACAAAAGAGAATGAGCAAGATGACAATTCTTTTACAAAGAGGTTATAGTGTTCATCAAAGTTTTGACAAAGTTTCAAACCTTGTCAATAGTGTTGATAGAGCCTTAGAGTACCAAAGAATGCATGCAAAGGTTTGTTATAACCTGATGTTAGGGTTTTCAAAGATCAAAATATTTTTGTTACATTTTCTAGAGTGTATGTATTGAGCATTTGATAATGTGATATTTTTTTATAATTATTACAAGCTTTGTGATAATCATTTTCTCATTCTCATTTCATATGGATTTATGTAGTTCATTTCTGGATTGCTAAGTAGTTGACTATATATGTCTAGACTAGTTCTTCAATGTTTCCATTCACTATTTTCTTTCTATTGTCTATGACTTTGTAGTCTAATTAGATAGGTACTAGTCGTAGACCCACTTGATTTTTTTTTTATACCTTCAATATAGATAAAAAAACATTAAATAATAGTTTAAGAATAAAATGCATGTTGTGAATTTGTGATCTTGTTTTTTAACCAAACAATCAATCTTAAGGAAGCTTTGAATGAACTTATCGCATATAGGTTATATTTACACATTCAAATAAGCATCAAGTCCCCAAACATTTCCATAACAAATGATTCAGAACTGGAAGAGAGTACAAAGGATATCATGCCCTTCTTTCTGTAAATGAGTTAGATGGATAGCTTATTAAAAAGTCCAATTAAGTAGAGCCAATGGAGACTTGTTTATTACTTGAGATCTACCCTCCTATAAACAAGCTTTGATAAGAATTGCTACTGGTTTTGTGTGATAAATTTTCAATTTTTTATCTAGTTATGGGAATTTGTACAAGGAAGAATGAAAAATAATTTAGGTGTTGTTATTATGTTTTATTAATCGTCATTACATATTTAAGCACATCCAGTGTACTTTTTTTTTTCATTCAACCAGATTCAATGAAAATCCGTTGTGTTTGTGTGCATCTCTCTCTCTCTCTCTCTCTGGGGAGGAGGGCGACTACAAGAGATATATGTGAACATACTGAAATTAAGGTTTTGTCTCTGTATTTTTATTTTGGGGGGCGGTAGACCCATTCAATCAAAGCCACTTATTTTTTGGTTGTTTATTTTTCTTACAGTCTATTTGAGCAGAGTTAATGATGACTAGGTTGTTATCATTAATTTTTGGAGATCTAATTGTCTAGAAACAAGTCTTGATAAAATCTGGATGTTTAAGTGTCTTTTTGTTTTGAGAGTTTGATCTGAAACAATAGTCTTAAATCCTTCCCTGAGGAAGACCAACAATGCGACATTTTTTTTTTTTTTTTCTAATTTTCAAGCAATGACTTATTAATTCAAAGTTGTCCTTCAAATGTTAGGGCATACTGTATCTAAAAAAGAAAAAAACATATTGATTCGAAGTCACATTTCAAATGCCAAGACATGTTGTAAATCAAAAAAGGAAATATCATAGACTAGATACATATAAGAGATTACAACTATAATCTTTTATGATTTTTGACGGTTTATTCAAAATCTCTCCTTTCTTGTGATTTCGTCTTTCTCAAAGTCTATCTATATTTTTTTTGGAAAAAATGTGTAAATACAACTTTTTGGCAATGGACTCCCTCTCATGCATCATTTGAACTTGTGTCCCCTCAAGTTTTGCAATTTGGATTTGATGTCCACCTTGCCTATTGAACATTACTATTGTGACGGTCGTTGTAAAATATTGCCCTTGAACTGTGCCCAGTGATGCCAGTTTCTAAACAATGAAAATAATTAAAAGCTTAGGATTTATAACATTGGCTTCACACACTATTCCAGTTCCAGTAACTTAGAGGGGCATTCATGTTATTTATTAACTATCACTAAGCAATTTTTTCACAAGGGATGAATGATAAAATTGTTGTTACAGTTTCATAAAGGTCAAAATTTTACTTTTTGAATGAGTATTGCCCTTTTTACTTATGGCAGTTTTATATGTTACTACCAAGCAAGTCGCAACAGTGACTGGTGCATATTCTTTGACAAAAATAAATTTTATTTATAACTAATTTTTTTTTTTGCATTTCCAACTACCTGTTTGTGGCAAAATTGCAGCTTTGGAACAGGGCATGGCCATTCATGACAACATAAATGAAACTAGATTTTTGTTAGATTTTGCGGTTGCTTCACACACATGTTTGTAAGATGTAAATGCATATACCCCATAGGTGAATTGTTTTGTAATATTACTCAAAAAGAAGTGTAATGCCATGAAGTGCAATGATTGTAGAAGCACACACAGAAGTTGCAAAAATTGAATTTAAACATGTCAGTTGCATTTGTTTCAAAGTTTTGGAAGCCTTTTTACTTGAGACTATGGCTCTTGTTTTAGGTAGGTAGCTTACAGCTTGAAGGCTCTTCTCAACAAAGCCATTTTGTGTATGTTTCCCAATCATTGCATTCCATGATAGTACATTTATCATAGAAATTTTGCAAAATAGTTTATATGCAATGTCTATGCTTATACATTTTGCATAGAACATTTTTGGTTCCCCAGTCTTATATCATTACAAATATGGATAGTTCAGGATCTAATGTACAAACTTGTGGCTCTACTACTTGATCATGGTCTTTTTGGGTTTTAGCTTGTCCAATTGCCTAAGACATAAATGAAAAGTTTGATGTTAGTTTCTTTTTCCTTCTTCAATTTCTTTTAGAAATTTAGACAACCAAGATAAAAATTAGAACCTAGTTTATTTGCTTACTATTGAGCTACTTCTAGTCCTTGGTTATGGCTCTTTTTGGGTTATGTACACGAGTCCTAGAATGTCCAAATTTTATAGAGAGACTCTCTAAGGGGGAAAGTTGTATAGCATCAACAATGCACATCCATTGCCACATAGTTGATGCAATGTGATTGTTATCCTAGATAGCTTACTCGTTTCTCACATTAATTTTGGGTTGTACAATATTTTTTACAAATCTAGATAGTTGTACTCAACTCAAAGGACTTCAAATTTACTAGCAGTAACTTTTCCTATTTATTAATAAACAATTTTAACAGATAATTAACTACAATATCTTCGGCGTACCTATTGCACCCCAAGGTGCAATTGCTAGTAATTAATAATACAATAAAAAAATCAAATATTACAAAGTTTAATAATTTCGGTGTAATTGAAATATAAAATTTATTGAATGAAAATGAGTTTGCTGCAAAGTTAGTTAGGGACAGTACGGGAATTCGATGCCAAGTAACAGTACTTCCTAACAAAATTTGTAAGACTATTCATCAGCCATCGGATGACCATAGCATAGCCAGTGTTGGACCCCAATGGAAAACATGAAAAGAAAAGAACATTGACCGGTTAGAGAGGCTTAGTGTGTGATACTTAAGCCCAACCGTCTCGAACCAGCGTAGTCCCAGCTTGTGCCAAAATGAGAGGTTTGGAACAGAGTAAACGTAAAAGCATGAAGGATATAGGAATTTTCGTCAGATGTTGTAATTGGAAATGCTCTGGTAAACATGTATGCATAATGTATAGAAGCCAAGACAAGGCACGTGAACTGTTTGACCGAATGCCTCAAAATGTGGCCTTATGGAATGCTACGATTGCAGGATATGTACAAAATGGGTTTGTTGAAAAGGCTTTAAAAACTTTCAAGCAAATGCAATTTGTGTGTGTAAAACCAGGCTCCTCAGCATTTGTCAGTATCTTCCTTGCCTTTGCCGAAATGGGGGCTTTGGAACAGGCTGTGGATACCCATCACAGCATAAGCGATAGAGGAATTTTCCCATATGCAGTTGCAACTGCTCTGGTCGACATGTATGCAAAATGTGGGAGCATGGACAAGACACGTGAACTGTCTGACATAATGCCTCAAAGAAATGTGTTCTTATGGAATGCCCTGATTGCAGGATATTCACAAAGTGGATTTGTTGGAAAGGCTTTAGAAACTTTCAAACAAATGCAATTGGCAGGTGTAAATCCAGACTCTGCAACCTTAGCAAGCATCCTCGCAGCCTGTGTCGAATGCGATCTTTAGAACAGGGTATGGACATCCATCAAACCATAGAGGACAGAGGAATTTTGTCAGACGTTGTAGTTGCAGCCGCTCTGGTAGACATGTATGCAAAATGTGGAAGCATAGACAAGGCACGCGAACTGTTTGACAATATGCCTCAAAGAACTTTGGTTTCATGGAATGCCATGACCGGAGGATATGGACAAAATGGAGTTGTTGATAAAGATTTAGAAAAGTTCCAGAGTAAATGAACTTGGTAGTTGTCAAGCAGCATTCGCCCCACCTGTGCTAAAAGGTGAGCTTTGGTAGTTAATGAGCATAGATCTATTTTGCTATGGAACATTCTTACTATCATCCTCTTCTTTCTTTCTTCTTTTCTTTTTTTTTTTTTTTTTGCTTCCTTAGTTTCTTGGACTTCCTTATTTCCAAATCACTTTCATAAGATTCTCTTAAGAAATGCTTCTATTAATCTAACTTCAAGTTTTTTTTCCCTTAATTTTTTATATGAGTTTTTCTTTTTTCATTTGTCTTATTTTCCCAACTCCTCTTTTGTGAATGAGGGTTCTCCTATTCTACTTCTTCTAAAGATACTTGTAGGTCTCTCCTTCAAGTAAGAAGGGCCCCCTACACAAATTGTTAAAAACCTCACACTTTATTAGATAATTTATATCAAAATTCATTGCCAAGAGTTTCATTAAATTGGGGAAGGATGCATTGCACGAGTAATGATTGTGGTATAAAGGAAACAAAACATAGGTTACCTGAAGCCAAAATATGGGTGGAGAAAGAAATTGAACTTCTACAGGAAAAGGAGCACATAAACAAACTGTATGCTTGGTATACAGAACTAAACATACCCTACCTAGTCTATATGTATTTAGATGGATGCTCTTTGGATGATTTCCAGAGAGGAAATTGTGTGGGGTTTTCCTATAGTTAGAAGTAGAGGTTCAGAATGATAATGGGTATATTGAAGGGAATTCAATTCTTACACCTGAATAAAATCATCCATGTTGATCTCAACCCTCGGAATGATAGTAGGTATACCGAAGAGAATTGAATTCTTACACCTAAATAAAATCATTCGTGTTATGAAGCCTCATAATGTTCTAGTGGACGCTAATGATAGTGAGGTAAAGGTTGTTGGTTTTGGGTTTTTCAAGCATGTAGATTGGCATCGCATGCATCTCTCACTTGATAAATTAATGGGCACAAAAGGCTATTGGTCTCTAGAGTATTTGTGGAAAGGAAAACTCTCTTATAAGCATGATGTTTACAGCTTTGGAATTGTTGTGTTAGAGATGATCATAACAGGCTAGAAGCATGTTGAACATGTTGGGTTTGGTGAAGCCCAAATATTCTAATTATGACAGTAATTTCTCTCACACTTGAAACGGATGTCTTTTTGCATGTATTCACTAATTTAGAAAGTGACTGTTTTGATGGATTTTTCCATTTTGGAGATGAGATTAAATTATAAAATTGTTGCTGCTTGAATATTATGTATTGTATTTGAGAATTATTAAAAGATATTCCCTGCCTTGAGAGTGTATATAGACAATTCCCGAACCACTATAAAATCTGTGTCTCATGTCTTGTTCTTTAATTTTCCTATGCTCTATTATGTTTCTTTGCTCATTTTTAATATTAACAATTGGTATCAAAGCTTGAAGCTCAGTGTTGGCTATCAATGAAGAATTTCCAAAGGTATGGAGAAGTATTGAGTAGGGATGGAAGACAATTGGGTGGTAGATCCTAGAGTTGGATGCTTTTATTTTATGAAGAGACAAGATGAAGTGAGATGAAGTGGAAGATTTTTTTGACAATTTAGATTTAGCAAAGAGTAATGTTGTGCATGTAGAAGATTTTGTGAAAGTCTATTATCACTTATTTGGCTATGATAAATGCTCTTCCAGAGGTCGAGACCTTGTTGGAAGCTTGAGTTATGATTCTGATCTTGAAACGGGAGTGAGTGATGATGTGCAAGTGAAAGCTAAAACAAAACACCATGTACATTAGTGGGATGGCTGGAAAAATGAGAAGGATTCAGCTGAAGAGACTATGGAGTTTTCCTTCTGAGATGAGGAGGAAGTCTTCCAAGGAGAGGATGATACAGTCTGGAACCAGGCAGATGCAAAAGAACCTAAGGAAGAGGCCGAGAATCGAGATGTAGAAATGGTTTATGTTAATCCATCATTCGCACCCAAGGAAAAAATGGTTTATGATAATCCATTATTTGAGTATGAGGTGGATGGTATAGAGGCAGCCAAGGAGGTTGCTAATGCTTCCCAGATTGAAGAGGTTATTGGTGTTTCCTAGGGAGAGGAACAAAATAATCTTGATGATGTGGAAGGAGGCACTCCTTTTGTGGAGACAACCATCAGAATTGATTTGGGGTCAAGGCAGTCTTGTGTGAGGCCTGTAGCCAAAGTTAGTGCAGAGAAGGATGCACAACAACACATTGAGGATGAATTTGTTCCTGAGTTGGAGAATCAAGAGGATCTTGATATAGACGATGTTGTTTATTGCCACAAGTCAATGTTTGTAGGGGAGGCATTGCAAGAAATGGTAGGGGTGAGGGGATTTTCCTACGAGCCTTACAAAGCAAGGGATTTGGAGGACCAGAATGAAGCGTATCGCAATGCTTCCCTGCCAATGTTTTCTTTCTCGTGGTTGTTGGATGTGTTTCCCATATTGTGCCCCATAATTAGTCCACTAATCTGACTGTTTCTATTGCTGACCCAGGGAAGGAGCTGCCACTAGTTATTGCTCAGAAGGAAGCAAACGAAAGAGATTTAAAAACTGAAGAGAGTGGTGAAGATGATTTGATGCGTAACTACATCATTGGGACACGCACAACGCCCAGTCCCCACCTTTTGCACCCATTTGTGTTGATGCTCAAGCAGGAAGAAGCCAGATTCATCCAGGAATCAGCTCTATGTTCTTCAAACAATGCTCGGTCTTCTCACAATGTAGGGCATTTAGGAAATATGCTACAAGAACATGATGAATTTTTTGAGCTTGTGTAGTCAAAGTTTCTATCAGATGTCAGATATACTACTGGTGTACGTGTTGCTACAGGGAGGTTAATTCTTTCTTATACATGGGTGTATCCCCCTATTTTGGAGAATGGTTCAAGCGATAGAGGTGACAGGTGTGACAGGGTAGCAGAGGCTATGGTGGTTTTGATGATGTACCTCTAGTAAAATTCTTAAAGATATAAAAGATTATGCAACCAGTGTAGTGGAGCAGGCCAGGAAAGAGGTTGGGAAAATTTTCATTCTTATGTAGGATTGTAATGTTGGGATCCTAGGTCTTGTGTTTGACATGGTACGAAAGCACTCTTTTTGTGCTAAGTACTAGTGGTGTATAGAAAAGCTTTTGGATTGCGGTCATGGTGAAGGTCCAGATTTGATTGTGGCTATGGGGGAGGAAATGAAAAGTTTACAATCCATGGTGGTTATTAACTCTAATGTGCTTTGGAGGAGACTCATCTAAAGTGTTCTTGAACAAAATTTGGTGAACCTAAAATCTTCATTATGGTTGATGTAAATGCCTGCAGTGGGGGATATTGATGAGCAACTATCTCATGCAATATTTGGTCTTCAAGTGGGAGATTGTTGGGTTTGGTGAAGCCCAAATATTCTAATTATGATAGCAGTTTCTCTTGCACTCGAAACAGATGTCTTTTTGCATGTATTCGCTAATTTAGAAAGTGACCGTTTTGATGGATTTTTCCATTTTGGAGATGAGACTGAATTATAAAGTTGTTGCTGCTTGAATATTATGAATTGTATTTGAGAATTATAAAAAGATATTCTCTACCTTGAGAGTGTATGTAGGAAATTGTTGAACCACTATAAAATTTGTGTCTCATGTCTTGTTCTCTAATTTTTCTGTGTTCTATTATGTTTCTTTGCTCATTTCTAATATTAACAATTGGTATCAGAGTTTGAAACTCAGTGCTGGAAATTGGTGAAGAATTTCCAAAGCTATGGAGAAGTATTGAGTAGAGATGAAAGACAATTGGGTGTTAGATGGGTGTGTGTAGGATCATCATGGAAAAATCAGGCCCTTAAGTGGCAAAAAATTCAGAAAAATTAGTGTTAGGCAACTTGATGTAAAAATTTGAATAAGTTATCTATATTATTTAAAAAATATGTAAGAATAGAATCTGTAGAAAATTGAATGTAGTTTCTAAACTACTAGGTTTATTTAAAAATAAATAAAATCTATTTGGTGAAAATTTAAAATTTCAATACAGTAGTACTTAAATTTAAGGGAAAAAATAAGTAGGTCTTTGTCTGACCACCCTAACCATAATAAAATGATAATATTTTTTTATAAGATTTTATATATAAGTAGAGGACTCATGTCCGAATGTGATGCATATTTTTTTGTAATTTTTTTCTAAGGGTGCTGTCATAATAGTGGTTTACAATTCCTGATAGGAACGAATTTTAGCTGAAATCACATATTTTTAGAAAATATAATGATTTAAGCCTTAAAAAGTTCCATTTTAAGGATTCCAATTGAAGAGGGTTTGATCAAATCACCTTAGATCAAACCCCTTGGATAGAACCTCGCTAGTTTTAAACCATACCTATAAATGCGTCTCCTTTACACCTATCAAAATGCTGATAAAAAATAACTTTTGATTTAGATTTTGGGGGATCAAATGAATTCATTTAAAATTTAATTTCAAATGATTATGGTATTCCTCAGAACAAACTATCCAATGAATATAATTTTAATATGTTTTGGTTTTGTTATGTATTTGTTTTTAAGTTTTATTAAACATAGGTTTTTCATTGAAAATGAATTTCTTTGTTCTTCACATGTGGAAAAATAGAAGATTATCAAAAAAAAAATTGAAAAATATAAGTGCACCAGATATTGAAGTCATTGATCCAACAAAAAAAATAAAATAAAATTTTGACATATACAAAAAGTTACGCGCTATAGTCGCGCTGTGTCTAATTGTAATTCATTTGACTTTGAAACTTGATTAAGGAAAAAATATTCAATAAAAAACTATCTAACCAAGTGGAAGCACTAGATATCAGAGTTACAAATATAAAATTGAAAGAATTAGAATTTTATCCTTCATGGAAAATAAGTTATGCTTATACTAAAGGCCACTTTTAAAATGTTGTTTTCTCAAAAAATCTATTTTCATGGGAGATGGAAAAGAAGTGCAATTTGATTCCAAAATTTTGAATTTTTTTAGAATCTACAGACAATTTGATGAGACTCTAATTTGCACCAAATTCTCAAATTTTAGCCGCTATAGGTGCCTGAATGTGAAGATTTAGTTAAAAATAATAATTTCAGTGTCCAGTTTAGCCGCTATAAGTAAATAATTAATTATGAATTTTTTATTACAACTTTAACAAAATATAAAAACTCGTATGTTTAACCACCTTAACTTGGTCAAAACTTCATGAAATTTAATTTTTATTTTTTTAATCTTATTGTATGTGAAGCCTAGAATGTGGCGCATGTTTCAGATTCAAAAAATGTGATATTGTTTGAAAGTTATAGATGTTTTTCAATCAGCCTATCGAATAAGACTTTAGTCATAATTCTAATAGAAAATAAATAATAATTATTTATTAAATTCAAATTGAAGCATAATTTATATTGGTGGAAAACTGAGAATCTCCTCTAAAAACCTTTTTCATTTCATCAATTTTGGGTAAAAAAAAAGTCATTAGCCACATACCCTACAAATACCCATACTATTGCCACTTCTTGGCCCATCATGATCCTGCACATACCCAGATCCTGGAGCTAGATGTTTTTATATTGTGAAGAGACAAGATGAAGTGTGAGATGAAGTCAAAGCTATTCATTAGATGTTTTTGAATGAATTAAATGATAAGACTAATTTTGTTATTGAAGAATTTCTTGACAATTTAGATTTAGCAAAGAGTAATGTTGTGCATGCGGAAGATTTTGTGAAAGTCTATTGTTGCTTATTTAGCTATGATAAATGCTCTTCTAGAGGTTGAGACCTTGTTGGAAGCCTAAGCTATGATTTGAATCTTGACATGGGACTGAGTGATGTCATGCAAGTGAAAGCTGAAATGAAACCCCATGTACATTGGTGGGATGGCTGGAAAATTGAGAAGGATTCAACTAAAGAGACTATGGAGTTTTCCTTTCAAGATGAGGAGGATGTAGTATGGAACCAGAAAAATGCACGAGAACCTGAGGAAGAGGCCAAGAATCGAGAGGCATAAATGGTTTATGCTAATCCATTATTCGCACCCGAGGCAAAAATGGTTTATGATAATCCATTATTTTAGTCTAAGGTAGATGGTATAGAGGTAGCCAAGGAGGTTGCTAATGCTTCCCAGATTGAAGAGGTTATTGATGTTTCCTAGGGAGAGGAACAAAATGATCTTGATGATGTAGAAGGAGGCACTCTTGTTGTGGAGACAGCCATCAGAATTGATTTGGGGTCAAGGCAGTCTTGTGTGAGGCCTATAGCTAGAGTTAGTGCCGAGAAGGATGCACAACAACACATTGAGGATGAATTAGTTCATGAGTTAGAAAATCAAGAGGATCTTGATATAGACGATGTTGTTTCTTGGCATGAGTCAATGTTTCCAAGGGAGGCACTGCAAGAAATGGTAGGGGCGGGAGGATTTTCCTGCAAGCCTTACAAAGAAAGGGATTTGGAGGAGTAGAGCGAAGCATATTGCAATGTTGCCCTACCAATGTTTGCTTTCTCATGGCTGCTAGATGTGTTGCCCATATTGCACCCCATCAATCGGTCCACTGATATAAATGATTCTACTGTTGACCCAGGGAAGGAGCCACCACTAGTTACTGCTCAGGAGGAAGTGAATGAAAGAGATTCAAAAACATAAGAGCGGTGAATATGATTTGATGCGCAACTACATCATTGGGATGCACACAACACCTAGTCCCCATCTTCTGCATGCATTGTTGTTGATGCTCAAGTAGGAAGAAGCCAGATTCATCCAGGCATCAACTTTGTCTTCTTCAAACAATGCTCAGTCTTCTCACAATGTAGGGTGTTTAGGAAATATGTTATGGGAACATGATGAATTTTTTGAGCTTCTATCATCAAAGTTTCTATTAAGATGCCAGATATACTATTGGTGTACGTGTTGCTGCAAGGAGGTTAATTCTTGCTTGTACATGGGTGTATCCCCCTGTTTTGGAGAATGGTTCAAGCGATATAGACGACAGGTGTGACAGGGTAGTAGGGGCTATGGTGGTTTTGATGATGTAACCTCTAGTAAAATTCTTAAAGATATAAAAGATTATGCAAGCAGTGTAGTGGAGTAGGCTAGGAAAGAGACTTGGAAAATTTTCATTCTCATGCAAGATTGTAATGTTGGGATCCTAGGTTGTATTTTTGACATGCTGCGAAAGCACTCTTTTCGTGCTAAGTACTGGTGGTGTATAGAAAATATTTTGGATTGGGGTCATGGTTAAGGTCCAGATTTTATATTGGCTATGGGGGAGGAAATGAAAATTTTACAATCCAAGGTGGTTATTAACTTTGATGTGCTTTGGAGGAGACTCATCCAAAGCATTCTTGAACAAAATTTGGCGAAGCTAAAATCTTCATTGTGGTTGATGTAAATGCCTGTAGTGGAGGATATCAATGAGCAACTATCTCATGCAATATTTGGTCTTCAAGTGGGAGATTGTTGGGTTCGGTGAAGCCCAAATATTCTAATTATGACAACAGTTTCTCTCACACTCGAAATGGATACATCTTTTTGCATGTATTCGCTAATTTAGAAAGTGACCATTTTGATGGATTTTTCCATTTAGGAGATGAGACTAAATTATAAAGTTGTTGTTACTTGAATATTATGTATTGTATTTGAGAATTAATAAAAAGATATTCCCTACCTTAAGAGTGGATATAGGAAATTGCCGAAACACTATAAAATTTGTGTCTCGTGTCTTGTTCTTTAATTTTTCTATGTTCTATTATGTTTCTTTGCTCGTTTTTAATATTAATTGAACAAGCATGAGGTTCTAGCCAATTCCAAATTCCAAGATATGTAAGGCTCATGATAGAGAAGAATTGTTTTGAAGACACTGTAGACACTAAGATTAAATAGGATGGGTGGAACATCTTTGTTGTAGGAGAAGCCAATACAAATCTTGTGCTCATTGAACTTAGTTCTCTGACAAGTAGCACCCACTACAATATTACTCTTGTATAGAAAGAAGAAGACATTGAAATCATAATTTTCTAGATGAAATTAGTAAATGTGCAGTGTTTTAGGCTAACTTTGGTTTCTCTGGTTGTTGGAAGAACTTATCCTTCTCATATATTGTAAATTCGATTATAAGTACATGTGCAAGGTAGTTTGTGTGAACGATTGATATTGGCCTTGAATTTCATTGATGCCATTTGCAATGTTAAAAGGCTTCCTACATACATCTTTTCGATTTGAAGAAGAGATAGGTACCTAGTTCAAATTCAACATTGCTCACTCTACTAGACTGTCATATATGATATTTCAAGGTGTGAAAATTAGAATTGTTGTTTCCTTTGGTTTTTTTGCATTTCAACTTTTAGATTCACTAAGTTTACAAGATATATATTGTAATTTTTCTTTGCCTATCTAATGATTACAACGATTGAAACTTTGGTGATTGGATTAGGAATTTGTACAGCTCTCAGTTGCTTTGTATAGCTTTATTTTATTGGATGATTAGGGACTGGGGTTTACCTTTCTAAAAATTAGTGTAAAGGTGAGTCCTAATACAATTTACTTAAATTTTAAAAATAAAACTATTAGTGTTAGATGGGTTCTAATTATTTAACAGTTTATTAGAAGTCTACATATAACTCAAGTTGTCTTATAAAGAAAAGAAAATAGTCTTTTAATTATTTGAATCAAGGCCTAAATTTTTGACTCTACCTGTCAAGAAGTTTTTTAATGATGGTTGTCCATTCAGAGGTGCTCTTATAACTTAATATAAATAAAATTTTATATAATCATAATGTTATATAAATTTTGATTGTAAGTCTAATTTTTATTTATTTATATAATATTGTTTTTAAAAGTTTAATTATGTTCTATGGTAAAAATATTTAAATACAATTTTGTAGTTGTAGAATTTAAGATCTTATTTGAATTTTCACAATTAAAAGTATTATATTTAAAAATAATTGAAATAGAAAATTTTATAGCATATCCAAAAGTTTGTCTTCCCCATCCAATCAATATACCACCCTCCCCTTCCTTGTGATTTGATTATTTAACTTTTTTAATTAATCTCTTAAGGAAAATGAAGATTGTTAGAAAAAAAATTTAAAAAATTATGAAAGATTAATAAACATGAAAGATTGAAATTTAGATATCATTTTGTTTAAAATGTATATAGATTAAAAATAACTTTTTAGTGAAAAGAAAAATAAGTAATATTATAAATTAGATGTTATTTTGCTTAGTATATATGTGAAAGAACTCCCAGATCATAGGGATGATTTAATCAAGCACATATAATGCATAAGCTCCTCTTATTTATTAGACAGTCAAGGGTCTCCTTATAAAGGAGAAATATCCAAGCATGAGGTGTATCAACACCTCTCTAGACTATAAACTAGCTAGGAAAAATATGAGGAAAATATCTAGATAGAAAATATCTAGTCTATGTCAATGAGTCATACATCAATAAATGTCTAAGTAGGCTTAGGTCAACCTATGTGTATGCAAGCATTAATGTATACACTAACAATATGAAATATAATATATATATAAAAATCATTGTTTTATATTTATAAAAAATTATTAATATTTCAAAATCCAAGTATTAAATGAGATTATCATCATTTTCCATCAAAATTTACTAAAATATTATAACCTTTCATCATTATCATAAAAAAATTGATTTTCCTTAATATTCTAATGCCCTAAATAGAAATTTGTGAGAGGGTTAAGAGGGATCTAAGAAGAATAGCTATATGAGAATAATTGTTTTGCATAGAAGATAAATGGGTTAAGGAAGCAAAAAAATCAAATCATGTTTAAACCATAAAAGCTAATATATTTCAAATCTTCTTACAACATATATATATATATATAGTGTTTGATAAACATTCACAACTATAGTGTAAAATAAATATCAATAAAATTAAAAACCATATTTTGGTCTATTTAGAGATATGCTAGTTCTTTAGCCATAAATTGTTACTTTACTGATGATTTGGGTTAGGGTGTGATGTGATCCCAATCACATGCAGAAGAGTCCCTATATACCTTGTCCAAGTCGATTCTATGGCTTATCAATAGAGAAGTTACTAATACCAATCATTCAATGAGCATAATAGTTACCTATGAACAATCTTTAATAAGATATCCCATCCTTGCTAGTTTGGAATACAATCACCGAAAAAAGACAATGCTAAGGTTAGTCCATGTACATTAAGCCAATCTCTTAATTACCTATACATCTTTCATAATCCTTTTTCCCCATAGTCTATAGAACTATTAAGTGATAGAAAATGGTATCCATCGCTTGTAGGCCATTGTCTCTATAGTCTGCCCCATGAATAGCTCTTGGCATCCATCACTCGCATGCCTTTGTCATTGCCAACTAACTTTGGGGTATGGCCAATTCACTCTACATAAAGAACACGTTCCTTGACTACCTTCAAATGAAAGCAACTATAAACTTATTTTTAGAAATATTGCCAATTACAGTATCACGAATCATATTATACAATTTGTTAAATTTTAAAATTGCACAATACAATTTAAAATTGAAAAACTATTTATAGAGCATCAAATTCCAGGAACGATTCAGGGCTTTTCCTATTTCTTAGAACAAATTATTTTTGGAATATATAACAATAAATAGAGTGTATTTAATTGATGGCAAAAGGGAGTGCTCGCCTGTAGGGTAGCAACCAGACGATTCATTTCTTGAAATTTTTCATCCTACTACGAAATCTCCCTTTGACTTGAGCTCACCAGTTGTGTGTCTGACTCAATGTTAGTTTGTATTTTGTAAAGAGGAATGCCTCGATGAGCACAAACATTCAAACTTTATTTTCAAGCATGAGAATGCCCTCCTTAATGGGTTATTTGGGCGGGTTCTTTCTTATGGAGTCTAAAGTACGGTCCAACTAGTTATCTACACCGAGTTTGTAAGGCTTGCAAATGAACTTCAAAAGCTGGAAAAGAAAAGGGGCGTTGAGAGCATAAATCCAGGTCAGCTCATCAAGGTTGTATGGAATACCCTTGTGATAACAAGCCCAGATTTTATCATCAAAGGATTGTATCTTCTTGGCAAGTCTGCTGAACTTGAATCCAAGGAGCTCTCTTCGCAGTTCGTGACCCATATCCAATTTGTCCTCATCCGTCCGATCGAACTACTTTAATTTTTGGTCTCATGAAAATCACTTGTGGAATGTATGCTCTGAGATTTTGCATCAAAACAGGGGACTTTACTGGTATGCCTCGCCTTGGTTCCCTTTTCTCCTACAACCCTACTCCCTTCTTTCGTATAGGCGTTCAAATCCCCCCTTCCCTCCTTGCTCTTTGGTACTGGAGGACTTGGTCTCCTTGAGTTTCTCTCTACCATGCAACAATTTCTTAGGATTTGCTTTACCATCTTACTTGAAGGATACTAGATCATGGATTTTCGAACTCTACAATCAGAAGTCTTTCAAAGTTTTCCTTCTCTTTTTGATGGTATTAGGTACCTTAAGTTTTCACTCCCACTATATTTTAGACTCTTTAAATTTTTTCTAATAACATAATTAAATGGTATTTGATATCTAAATATCTGAAAATCTATCATTCTAATTGACTCTCATTTTTTCTTTTTTCTCATTTGCCAAGTATGTCATATCCTCGATCTTTGATCCTTGCTCCTTCATACATTAAGTATCTCTAAATCTTAATCCCTATGCCTTCCTACATTGAGTTTCTTCAAATCCAAATCCAAATCCTTTTTGCTTTAGATCTCACCAAGCCATGATCCCACTCCATCCCACATTGGGTATAATTGAATTTAAATCCCCACTCCTTCCTACATAAGGTGTCTTTGAATCTTGATCCCTGCTCCTCCTTATATTTGGTACCTATGAATCTCAATGCCCAGTCCTTCCTACATTACGTATCTTTGAATCTTGACCCTTTCTCATTCTTGCATTAGTTATCTCCAAATATTGATCCTCACTCCATGTATCAGGTACCTCCAAGTCTTGATCCTCTGTCCTTGTTGCATTAGGTATCTCCAAATCTTGATCCTTGCTCCTAGTCATGTTTCCCTCTATTGAATATTCAAAGTTTTCCTCATCAACCTTCCCTCTTATGAAATTATTTACAAGGATCACATTCCCTTCTCCACTATCTTGTTGATCCTCCTTCCTTACTTTTCTACCTATCCTATGACTCTTCACATTTTTATCATTTGAGCTACTTCATTTCCTAAACCATATCTAGCTCAATAGAGATGTGATATTTAACTTATATTTAGTTTAAAGGAGTTCTACAAGCTTTTTGATATAGGAAATTGTATGGTGCCATTCATAGTGAACTTTGATGACTATTGTTGTAGGAAAATTTAGTTAAAGACATGCAATTTTTTCACTATGTTTGATTGTCTATGACATACAACTATAGCATATCATATAGAATCTATTTAATTCATTTTATCTATCCATTAGTTTATAGATTCAATAGGTAGTAGTAAGATTTAGCTTGATTTGAAGAGTAATCTAAAAGTTATTCTAGAATCGTGAGGTAAAGAATGAATCTTAGTCTTAAATAATCATCCACAGTACTCCATGAAATTTAACATTTTAATCCACATGTCTAAGTAATTTCTCTTAGATACACTATATTTGGGTTGATAGAAAATGTACAATTCAAATTTACATTTGAAAGTATTGACACCCTTCATTGAATTAAATAAGTCATCTATCCAAAACAAAGGAAATAAAATTTTAATTGTGTTTTTATTTAGTTGTTGGTAATCCAAAACAATTGTAATGAGTCATCCTTCTTTATAAAAAGTCTTGGAACTCCCTAGGGTGATACAAGCGATTTGACATATCCATTTCCACTAAAATGCTATGTTTTAATCGTCCATTCACTAATTCACGTATGATCATTCAATATGAAGCAATCGACACTAACTCAATTCTCAGTTTTAGATCAATAATGAACTCAATTTTTTTCTTAAACAATAATCCTAACAACTCTTCTGAAATACATTTACATTATTGTCACAAAAAGGGTGATCATCTCGAGTATGTTCTTGATACTACACTACTATGATAACTACATAAGGCTAATATCTACATCGTATTTCCTTTCTCAGCTTGGCCGTAGACATAAACTTTAACAAAATTGGCCAATATATACTCTGAATATCTAGTATGATACCATGATTATTTAGATATCTAACTTTTGGCGGTAATCTACACGAGCCTTACGTCTTAGCCAATCTATTCTAACTAGTAGATGATAAGGACCAAGTCGGGTGATATGAAGGGTAATTTGGGTTTGTAAAGTGCCCATTCTAAGAATATAATTCTTAGTTTGGTTAATAATTGGTTGCTTAGTGGTCGGTGCCATTTCTACTTTCCCAATTTAGTGGTTGATAAAGAGGGAGAAATAGAACTACTGTTTATAGCAGAGTTAATTAAAATATTTACAAGCTTAGTTTTGATCATGCATTGGTGTTTAGGTGTTTAGATGAGTATCCCTTGACAACTATATGGATTTGATGTTTTGGCTGAACTTTTCCTTGTGATCTTGGTCTAGCAACATTTATTCTTAACCCTTTGAGGATAATACATTTGCATAATGAGGTCCTCCACACTCCTAATAGATGATTAGTGCGATGGTTAATCTACCACTTGATCTTACAACATTTATTTTCTCCATATAGAGTAATGATATTTACATAATTTCTTTATCAAAGTAAGTCTGGACCAGGCTGCCATGGATAATTTTGGAAATGCATCTATAGTAGTTGTCATTTTAATTATTGTAATTGACAAAGCAATCATAGTTTTATGAAATTACTTCTCTAAACAGAACTGCTGTAACTAGTCTAGATTGTTATGCCTGAAGCAAACAAGTGCTCTGTGAGCTAAAGAAGCATTTGGCGATAGTGTTATTTTATTATTTTTATTTTACTCTGTTACAGTTGTGCTGTTGTGTAAATTATTCATAGTGTACAAGATAGTGACCAATGTGAGCCAAAACATAAAGGATCTTCCTGTTTCTTCATCGGCTGTAAATGTAGAGGGGATAGTGACCAAGGTGCCAGTTATAGCAACTACTTCTCATAATAAAATTCAAATAAATGGGATTGCAAGGAGAAGAAGAATTCTAGAGATGCCTGCAGGTCTCTCCTCAGAACAGGAATAGGGTGCCTACACAAATTGTTTCAAACCTCACACTCTGTCAGATAATTTATATCAAAAGCTATTGCCAAGAGTTTCATCAAATTGGGGAAAGATGCATTGCACCAGTAAAGGAAACAGAACATAGATCCCCTGAAGCCAAAATATGGCTGGAAAATGAAATTGAACTTGTGCAGGAAAAGGAGCGCATAAACATAAACATAAACAAAGTGTATGCTTGGTATACAGAAGCAAACATATCCTACTTGGTCTACACGTAAATAGATGGATGTTCTCTGGATGACTACTTGAGAGGAAATATGTATGGTGTAATGGCCCGCTAAGCAACCTCAAACGATACTAATATATATAACATTTATGGCACCAATTTTTTTTTTAAAGTACTTACATACATCATAATAGTTATATACCATATGAAATGAAAACTAAACATGAACTACATATAACAAATCCCTCGGGTTTACTTGACTGCGTTACTTTTCACAACAACATTATTACATCACATGAAAGGTAGTATACACCAGTAATTATAAGATAACATGAGCATGGTTAACACATTAATCAAGGGTTGCAATATTGCAATGCCGTTTCCCAACATGAATGGGGAAGATACAATAAAATGGAATGTTACATTTGAAATGAAGGAGTACAAAGCTGCAATTCTAGATTCAACTCTGGATCAACTCAGGAGTCACTGCAAGGTACAATTTCGCACTTCTCAATCAACGATTGGGGACCCAATGGGGTGCATAGCACGTTCCACCCAACCACGTGGACCCAAAGGCCCATCCCCCGTGCTAAGAGATGACAAGAAGGATCCCCAACAATAACCATCATACAAAACAAGGATACAAGACTTCACAACAAGATCCACAATAACATAAGGCAATCTCAGCACAAGATATTACCAACACAAGATGTGCCCAACATAAGGAATAACCAATAAAGCATCAATATACAAATGCCAACATGTGCTTCCAGAGGCCCAAGAATAACATAGAGGGAAACAAAGCATACATGTTGTTAAAGGAAGAGTGTCATCGCAATGTTGCATGGCTTACCCTGGTGAATCTTCCTAGGCCCCGGCCCCCAACTTGGGTTACCCTGGTGACCTCTTACGAAACCCGGCCCCACATGCAATCCAATGCGGCATCGATTATCTTTCATAAGGACAAGACAATGATTTTGTCATTCCAGGCCTTCTCAACTCATCTCAAGCCCATACAAACACTTGAGCCATGAGTGAGGCATTCACTTATATCTTGTTAATGTGTGATTCTATCCAAAACCCCTAATTAAATATTAACGTTTTCACTTAATTAATAAACTTCCAATGAGTTACCCTAGGACCTCTTCCGGGTCCCGACCCCCATTGAAAGCCACTCCCCTTATGAACAACAAAAACTCAAAAGACACTATCAGGGTAAGCCCCCATGCACAACATATAAAGCCACATGATAATTTGCATTAAGCAGAACATACACCATTCTACACAAAATCTTCATAACGAAACTATTTTCAAGTGCAAGGCTAAACCCATAACATCAAATAGATCATATGAGCAATAGTTCACAAAGAACCAAAAGTGAAGGACAATAATAAAGCAATACCTTTCTTTCCCTTTCTCTGGAAGACTGATAAATCACTAAAACAAGGGTTTCCCAACAAGGTGACAACAAAACTTGATCTCAAAATCAACATCAAACTCAAAATCAAAGCAATATTACTTTCACAACTCAAGTTACGTAATTCACCTCAATATCAATTCAAAACAACCTCAATTCCAAAAACCACCCACATAATTCACCAAAGGGTACCCATCCAACATGCAACCAAAGCAAACACTATTAAACCCAACTCATAATAAAACTTACTACCAAATAAAAATAACTATAAAAGTAACCAAATTCTATTCATAAGAAAATTTAACTATGGTAATAATGTTCTAATTTCTTAACTTTAAGTAATAATATATTTTTTTTTAAACTTTAATATAATTTTATTTATTTTTAAAATCTTTAAATATTGGGATCATAAACATTTACATCTAAAAATTATAAACTCTTCCTAGAAATACTCCTTAAAAATTTAAATATTTTAAATAGATGGGAATATTCTTTTACATATAAAAATTTGGCCTATTAAGATTCACCTCAAAGGGGTAATAAGAGAATATTTTATCCTAAAGGGGTAGAATATTATTTATCCCACTTTCTTCACTTGAAAACCTATCTTTACTTAAAATCCCATGAACCCCTTTTTTTCTTAGGAAGAATCGATGAAAAGTTGTTTTATTCCCAACTCTTTAGGCATTCAAAAAGTAGTGTGTTTGTAAGGCAAAAGAGTATGATTATTATTTTTCTTACCACTCCAAGTTTTCCGTTTGATTCAAATGGACGATACAAGGCAACATCTATGGTTTAGATAATAAGAAAGCTAAATATCACATAGACCGAAATAAGGATAATATGAAACTATAGCGCAATAGTGAATGCACATAGAATGTTGGCATCAATAGCTGCATAATAAAAATTTCTATCTAAGTCAACAATCTGAGGGTACAGGCGTGGAACAAATTGGTGATTCCACCCGAACAGGGTAAACGAAGAAAACATCAGTTTTAAAAGATCCGATAGAGCCATAAAATTTAATGGTCTAAAGTACCAAGATTGTGGAACTTGAATGGGTGAGCACATTTGGGAGGTGTAAAGGTAATTACCTCAAAGTTTTCCAGCATCCTCTCTGCCTGTGCCATAATGAAAGCTATGGGAAGAAAAGATTCACATCCAATAAGGTGTAAAATAAATGATAACATGCATGCAAAACGTGGTAGTCTAGACAAGACGCATGCAACGTTTGTCATATTGCCTCAAGAAATGTGGTTTCAAAGATTGTTTTCATCGTAAGATATGCACAAAATGTATTAGAACATCATAAGATATACGCTGCATCACAATTAATTAAAAAAATGGCTAAGGTTGGAATAATCAAGCCATGATAGAGCCTAACAGTGGATATTGAAGGGATGCAAATACAACTAGGGGAGACTTGATGATTATAGTTGCAAATAAGAGAGGATAACCGGCGTGATGGCGTTGCCTATAGCTTTGCATGAGTCCAAATATTTTCTGAGAGGTTCATTTCTCACTAAGTATAGAGGAGATTATTACGAATACTACGCCACAATAACATAGACATTATAATATAGAGAATCGACTGACCCATGGCAATAAGTTACTTTCAAAGACCAAGTACCAAGGTGGTGAGGGATCTCAATGCACACTAATACGGCTTTAGAATTTGAAGGAGGAGAGGGCTAGCATGACAAGAAAATAATTCGGCAAGAATTTTCTTCTGATAATATTTGCGAGTACAAAGTGTGAAAGAGACTCAGACATTTGTATCGAAGAGGCAACCAGTAACGACTTGGAGATGGGCCACCTACGTATCCAAGAACAGTATGGAAAATTGCACACAATTGAATGATCTTTTAAGGGATGACTATGATTCATCGGTGAAGAGTACTCTTTCTAGCTTGCTCGGTCACCTCCAGGGAATAAGGAAGACAAGGGGAGTCTAAATCATTTCTAAATCACTACAAGGATAGGGATTTATCATATGTTGGTATAGGCGCTTTCTCCTTACAAAGAAATTATGCCTCGAATCAAGGAAACAGTGTAACAATACTCAAAATTAAAAGAAATGTTCTCCTAAACAAGGACAAGAAGAACTGAGTTTTTCCAAAAATACATAAGTAACGATCCTACTGGTTATGAACATACCCGGCAATTCGTTCCATGGGCTTCACAGGCTGAGTTGGGGAAATAACCAAGAAAACCCAGATTTTTTTTTTATCTTGAAACCCCGTAGCCCCGCTACCAGTACCCCATGGCGAATCCTGAAAAGGGGTAACCATACCGCAATCCCCCCCTTCTAAACCTTCCCTTGCTCATCCTCGATAATCCTATAAGAGTTGTCTCTTGAATTGTAATTTTTGAGTTTCAATGGTTGAAATCTCTACCTGGGAGGTGGTGAAATAGAGGAAGATAGAGCGTATGCCCAAAAACTAAGTCCATGGGAGTTTAAGCAACTTTAAGGATAGTTATAAGCATGCAGCGAGGAGACCTCAATGAAAAATCAATGTTCAAATCAGATATCCCCCTTCCTCTGCTTTCGTTCCTCCTAGCAGATTCTTCCCAGACCAAAAATTACTCAAAATCTTATGCACTGCACAAATAGAGAATTCCTTCCTATTCTAAATTAATTGCATATCTGATGTTGGCAAATGGGTGTGAACTCCTCATCCCCTTGCCAAGCGGCAACTTGCTGCCCTTTTCAAAATGAATCCCCTCCCATGCCGAAAGAGCAGGTTGAAGATAATAATCATGTGCATGGGATTCCTTATACATTTATTGCAATCCAATAAGATTCCCTCCAAATAACTCCTCGTATTGCATAAGTGGTTGATCATTAAATGTGCATGATTGAACTGCCTATCCATGCACTGCATGAGGTGTCCCAGTAGAGTCTCCTCCCTCCTTACTTCTCTTCCTCTTTACTTAAGAGCCCGTGAATATCTCTCCTTACCCCTTTTGTATTCTGCCATTGATTCCTCCATCATGTATGTAAAGAATTTATTGAATAAATCTTTTTTGATGACAAAGGATTTCATCATGGTGTTATTTCCACTGTTCTTGGTCTATGGTCTATCAACCTTATAACCCTTATGTGCTATGTTTTATTTTCACTTGACATACACTTTGTTCATCTTGAACTATAATACACTCTATAATATTCTTTTCTCTGTTACACTATACCATACCACCTTCTGATTCTCGACTATGTAGAGTTGTCATTTAAACCCGTCCAACTATTCTATTTACATGTTACAAGCTCTATCACTGGAAATTGGATGCCTTTGCTGTTATTCCTTATAGTAACTCTTGTCTTTGTCAATATGATTGTCCTCTATGATAATTCCATGAATCTTGCATACTTGATCCATAGAATGATCCTTCATTTGATATCTTAAATGAGTGTAACCGCTTGATTGACTTTATCCACCCGCAATTGTTCACAACATGTTGGCTTATAACATTTTTTTTTTTAATTAATTCATAACTCAATCTCTATTACCATTATCAAGATATTTGTTGCCTATAACTTCAATTAACTTTATGGTTAATATAATAATTAATCCAAATATTAATTGACCCAAAACCACGTTATATAATTTATCCTTCATTCATATAAGAGCTTATCACGAAGCCTTTTAAATCCACTGATTCCTAGTTAACAAAACAATCAAACAAGGACACTAATCAATCACATTATTCACAGCATGCTATCAAACAATTATCTCTAAAGGAGAGACCAAATCACATACGGCTTCATGGTCAAGACGAAGTGCAGAGGGGGTATTACATATGGGGTTTTCCTAGAGATGGAGGTTCAGAATGATAATGGGTATACAAAAGGGAATTGAATTCTTACACCTAAATAAAATTATTCATGTTGATTTCAAGCCTCAGAATGTTCAGGTGGATACTAATAATAACGAGGTAAAGCTTATTGATTGTGGAATATGTAAGAATCAAGATAGAGAAGAATCATTTTGAAGAAGCTGTAGACATGAATCATATTATGTAACTTACGAAATTTACAATTTAAAATTGAGAGACCATCTACAGAGCAAGTCTTAATTCAGGGCTTTTCCTATTTCTTAGAACAATGTTTTTGGAATATATAACAGTAACAGTACATCTAATCCATGGAAAAAGAGAGAATGCTTGCCTGTGGTGTACTTGTCAGATGATTCAGTTCTTGAAATTTGACTGAGTTCAACACTTGTTAGTTATAAAGAGGAATGCCTCGATGAGCACAAGCATGAGAATGTCATCCATAACGTGCGAACACCATAAGTTCTTTCACACGCTTCGCATTCACTGCCTGAATAAAAACAGCGCAATCCATTCAATGAGAGCTTCCACTTATCAAGTTAGAAGTGGAATTTTGTAGGAAACAGACACTGCAAAACTACAAAGAGCTACAGAAAAGAGAGGAGAGAAAAGCACAATAACAACATATAGATTAGATTCGTATTAATGCCATTTTCTTAATACAGAGCTACCCATGCTCTTACAAACATGACTACATTTTTTCCTACAAAAACAGAGTAACTTTCCCTTTTTAAATCTACTCTTTACAAAAATAGAGCTTAATATCTAAGTATGGGAGGAAGCTTCCAAATTACGCCAAAAATAGAAAAGTCTAGAAACATAGAAGAGAATAGAAGAAAGGAGAAGGGAGAAATAAATGTGGTTGGTTGAGTAGAAATGCTATGATGGCAGAGGAGATTAAATATTCACAACTTGAGCACTATGTCAGCCAACACTCCTTAATCTTCACTACCATAAATGTCTACAACTCCAATTCCTTTGCTCTTCATTTGCCATTGACTGTTATCTTCTTTTATCTCTTACTGATGTTCATAACTAAGTCTATTGACTTTGCAAATCCTTTACCTTGCTTGATATCTTCAAACCATCTTCAAATCCATTGATGCCTCTCTTTTATTTTTCTCCCACTACTGTGGCAGTTCTTCAAAGCTTCAATCTGGAACTTATTGGAATCTTGCCATTTGTAGATGTCTTGCCAAAAATATTTTTTATGCCTTCAAATTTTCTATGATTTCCATTATCTTTCACATGCAATTTTTTATACTTGAACAAATTCTTGATCATATCTGTAAGTTTTTGCCAACTCGATCCATAAGTCCATCCACAATCCATTTTCATACAACCTGCCATAGAATCTTTCTTTGATGCATTATTCCAACATTTCTTTTCACAATGATTTTTCAAACCACACACTGCAAGGGTGTAAGTCCCAACATTTATCTTTTGAATGCCCTTTCCTGCTACAATAAGAACATTGAATACATTGTGTTTCTCGAACAAATTTATTTGAGCCTGTATTATTTCCTTTTCCTATTATATACCCAATTCCTTCATATTTTGGCCTCATAATTGGTTTTATTGGCTCTTTCATTCCTTGCTCATTCTTGCCTAATTCTTTACCTTCATAACCCATTATTTTCATTATTTTTAATCCAACATTGTTTTCATTACAACTTTTCTCATTTTCATGAGATTTAACAAGATTTGTAGATTCACACATATTATCTTCATGCTTATATTCTTTATCATAAATTACTTCAGCAAAGTTACACAATCCATTTGATAAATATTTTGTGCCACATGATACATCATACACCAATATTTTTGATTTCAAACATTTATTTTCTTCTTTCAATTTTGATACTTCTTCCTTTTGCAAACTATTTTCTTCTTCTAATCTCTTTAATTTTTCTTCCAAGTCTTCATTCTTTTTTTTAACTTCATCAAACAACTTTATCTTTACTTCTAAGTCTTCACATTTCTTCTTGACTTCATCATACATTCTCACTTTTTCTTCAACTCTTTATTCTTTGCTTTAAGTTTATTCAATTCAATTTAAAGATCATAAATTTTTATTACCTGTCCAATTTTTCAATTGAAACCTTTTTTAAATCTTTCAACACTTCAGAATTTTGTTTCTTAACTTCTAATAGTTTTTCCTCCAAAACATCTCTCCTTTTTTACTCTTTTTCCAACTTTTTTCATTAATTCAAACAATTTAAACTCACCAATTTACCTATGTTTTCCTTCACTCTTCTTCAACTTCTTCTTCAAGGTTAAGAACACCTTAACAGCTACAACTTTAGCATAGAAAACAACAATCTAATTTACCTTTGATAACAATAATTTTTAAATTCTATGACTCTTTCTACATAACATTCTTCATCATTTTAACTCCATATTTTACTGTCTAAAGATACAATAACTTTTATCAACCAGCCACAAATACCTTTTCAATATTTATGATCTTTATGCCCATGGACTCTGCCTTAAACCGTGGTGGCTACTAAAAATACATTGATCTTACCTTTCTTTTACACCGTCTTTAGACTCCATTGACTTCAGCGATGGCTTGTGTTTCTCCTCGCCTTTGCATTCAACTTTGATACCCTTTGCTAACTCTTGCCAGCAATCCTCTTTGTTTTGCAGACACTTTTTAATATCCATGATCTCATCTCTTGCTTCCCCTTAACATTTGACCTACAGATCTTGAAATTTCAAGAATCTCCAATAAAACCTTTAATCAACGATTACTCCTATGGTGCATCCTCTCCAATTTCCAATGATCTTATCTGGGCAACCTCCTCATGGAATCTCTTATGCAATCTATGTTGAAAACTTGCAGCCATTTAAAGACAATTTCCACATAACCCAAAAAGAAATCTATGCATAATTTAAGTATTCAGAATCCACATGCAAGAGAATAGACAACATACCCATGAAACCCAGCCTCCAAAAGCATCCATCTCTCCTGTATTATTCAGCAATAAATATTACAATACATTTTTTGAGTCTCCATGAACACCATTGAAGCAATAAGCCTTCTCCAAGCAATCTATGCGAACAAGCATGCAACCACACATCCTATGACATGCTTCAAACCCTCACAAACGCTAACCAAAACTAACATGCAAAATTGTATCTCACAATAACTACCTTTGTGGTTGCTTTTATAGAAGCAAGCTCCCACAAAACCACTAAGTGGTATTACACAAAACTATGTGACAAACCATGAGATTACAAAACCATGTCCCCTTATTTAATATTGGGTACTTTATTTATTATTTTCCCCAATATTAAATAATTACATTTTTACAACTTTACTTATATCCCAATGTTACATGCAACATTAAGTGGACCCAAGAATAATTACATTAATATATTATGCAAGGTGTACAACACACCTTTTTCCTAACATTCTCCCACTTGTTGTATACATTGCATAAGGGGAACAAGTAACCACAAAACATGAATCAAATGAACAATCCATATAGCCACATATACCATCATGGAATCAAAATGCTTCATGTGCTCCATCAAGATACCTGCAACAAAAATCAAAGTGACCACCATCCAAAGCATGAATGCTTTTGTCCTCCATCATGCCAATGCACAAAGATAAGAAGTCATCCAATAGAGAAGCCACACAATTTTTAACATCGAAGCATAAGTTTTGCTCAACTAATATCCCAAACAAACACACTCAATTCAAAGGTATCAATATACACCAGTAGTTGTCAAGATACACAAACCCAAAACTAAACTAACACCCATAACAAGTGCCAATACATCCAACTGTCCATACTTCCAAGGTATACGAAACATACTAAACTCATGCCATAAACATATACACCCATAAAATGCAATCATAAACTCCATGTGAAAAACTTGTCAAAGAATGACATACACATCCAAGAGCTCCCACTGCATGGGTAATGCAAATCTGAAAAAGATCAAGGCATACCAAGTCTACCAATAACATCATATAGAGAGTGTAAACTACATCATGTAGTAACAAGGAATCATCCACAATGATATGTATATCAATAACCTGTAAGAAAAATCTCTTACATACACCTCTAAATGCCAATCGTGTCAAGTATGATTTCCTTCACAACACCCCAAAAGAAAAGCAATAACAACACCCAACCATTCAATCTCCAAGATCAAACATAATATATGTATCATGTAATCAACATAGATGTAAGCCTCTCATAACCAATGAAGATCAAACTAGATCCATTCCCAATGAAGGAAATAAGCCCAATACATCTCCTAAATCAACATTAATGAATGTACTCACAATGCATACAGAGATAAACATGCCAACACTCCTCAAATGAACCCTCCAAAACCATATGTCCATAGCTCAAGATCCTTATGCATTAGAAGATAAAGCATAAACATAAAGCACCTAAAATAAATAATGGGCAATACTTCTCAAGTGAAATTGCTAAGTAGACCAAGAGTGGGGAATGAGAATGCTCCTCCAAGACATCCAAGTCATAATGACTCATCCAAGAACACTCTCCTCATAGGTCCATGTTGAATTCAAGTTCAACCAAGGTGTAGGCTCCTCGGACTTCTTGCTAAAATCTCATCAAGAGTAACCATCTCAACACATGTCTCTAATCACAAGAGAACTCAAGCCTCACCTATGTCTCCAAGTATCCATGAGTACCTATAACCAACCAATCCATGCCAAACTCCAAATGCAGCATAGCATCATCATGAAGTAATCAAGCAAATGATAGTTGTACCCAATACCAAGATAACCACACAAGATCAATGTCAAAACTCCAATCATGAATCAGGTACATAAATATGACAACATGATTTGACCATCTCCTCCTAGGAGATCACATGCACCATAACATATATATACATCCTGGTCTCATAAGAACAAGTATCATGCCAAAATCTAAATGCGTATCAAGAGTAAACTATAACATAATAGAAAAACACTCTAAACCAAAAATGATATCCCCAATCATATGAAGAAAACCATACCAAATGATGCATCCATGTCACTGGCAACAACTCTCACTAAACTATGATACTGAGTCACACAAGGCATCATGACAACCATCCTCTCCATGAAAATCATCCAAGTCTACACACACAACTAAAATGTTAGTAACATAAAAATTAGAACCATAATCTCAAAGCCAAGAAGATACCTACAACCACAAAACCATCATAAACATATCCATCAACGCTAAAACCATCACTGTCAAAAGCTCCCACTGAAAAGTGTAATCAAGCTATCTATGACATCATGATAAAAATATCCTCATGAAGATCAACCAAAGGCCCTCACACAATCAAAGAACTCAAATATAACAAGAGCTCCCAAAAGGAAAAGTAAAACAATGATCCTCATACCATGAAGATACACCGCCACAACTATAATTAGGAACCAATCCAACACCACCAACAATGTACCTGCATAAACCATCATGACATGCCAAAGTCTCTAAAGCATAAGAAACATCCATGACACCATGATCACCACCAAATGTAACAACTCAACCCAAATGTGTCCACATATTTGCATAATCATAGTCAACTACATAGGTCTCATATCATGATTATACTTGGTAATACCATCTCACCTCCTCAACATGGCAACAAAACCAACAAACCAAGTAACTAAACCAAGTCACCAAAACTGAACATGCATCAATACTGAAATATCAATGGGAAAAGACAACCCATGTCCAAGTCACAAATGCAACATGTAAGTATAGACCACCTACAACATTGCACAACTTGTAGATACATCAATGAAGCATATAAATCCAACCATTTAATGATAACCATGTCAAAAATAGAATAATCTAAGATGTACTACTAAGCATACAATGAATCCAACATCAAATCTCCAAGATCTGATCATCCATAAACTCATAATATCACCATAGTCAAAGTTCTAAACCCATACAAAGCTCAAATAAGGAAAACAAAAAATAAACAATATCTTCAAATCTGATCCACTATATAGTGCTTTGAACATGTTTTTCATCGACTATTCGAAGTCCAAAATCCGACTCTATATGCCCCCAATATGCCCTCTCAAAGCTCAAAATAAACACTTGAATTTGACCAAGCAAAACACTATCAAAACTGCAAAATCTAAAAACAATTCTTGCATCACAGCATGGAGCTTTGGGTCAGCTTTCCAACGAGTCCAAAAAGTTGAAAAATGGACAATCTAGGCAAAAGTTATGCCTCTGGAAGTAAAACTACTCCAATTAAACTATAGAGAAAATTTGGTGGACCCCACTCACTTTATTAAAACAGATTTAATTTGGAAAAATATTAAAATGGCATATTTTTCAATATTTAAAATTAAACCCTTAAAATATGCGTGGAAAGGGGGATGGTTTATAATAGTTTAGGTTAACTTTTAAAAGGCTAGAAGTTAAAATGGTTTTCTATGGGGATTTTTTTTAAAAGAACATTCAGAGTATTACAAAATTTTTATGGCAAAACCCTTTGACAACTACAATGAAAAGACAAGTCACAAGGCCAAGTATGGGTCTATAAAGATTTGACACAGGGGATGGTATGGCTCTGTGAAACTATACCCACCACAATTTTTCTTTTCAAATCAAAACTTTTCAATCGCCCTTCTTTGAATTTTAATTTTTTGATTTTTCATATTTTTGCAGGTTAAAATTTTGGAAGGATGGGAGATTTATTTTTAATTTTGCATTTTTATGAGAAATTAAAAAATGTTTGTACACTTGTGAAATTGGGATTTTACAAAAACAAAATTGCATTTTTTTCAACTTCTTCAAAATAGGTCGAGTTATATATCAAAATTCGTCTCTCGGCCAACTTGGATCCAATCGTGAGGTCTATATTGGGTCAGGAGATCATATGTAAATTTTCCTCCAAAAAACCCCCCACTTGAATGCAAAACCAAGAAACCCATTTCACCCAAAATTTCTCACACCCCAAATTTGCAAACAACCCATCAAAATAGAAAACCCAAAACCCTCAGATCTGCAATAAACAACCTGCAAAACCCTCATATCTTTCTATTCCTTTCATTTTCTTATGTAATGCATAGATTCAAACTCAAACAAGATTTTTTTCAATCAAGAGTTATACAACCACAACCAAAGCTCCGATACCACTTGTTGGAAACTTGTAGCCATTTAAAAACAATTTCTACATAACCCAAAAAGAAATCTATGCATCTAAGTATTCAGAATCCATATGCAAGAGAATAAACAACATACCCATGAAAATATGACACAATATATACCCTAGGAAAACCCTCAAGAGGGAAAAATCCCATCCTCCAAAAGCATCCATCTCTCATGTATTATTTAACAATAAATATTACAATACATCTTTTGAGTCTCCATGAACACCATTGAAGCAACAAGCCCTCTCTAAGTAATCTATACAAAAAAGTATGCAACCACACATCCTATGACATGCTTCAAACCCTTACAAATGCTAACCAGAGCTAACATGCTAAATTGCATCTCACAATTACTACCTTTGTGGTTGATTTTATAGAAGCAAGCTCCTACAAAACCACTGAGTGATATTACAAAAAACTATGTGACAAACCATGAGATTACAAAACCATGTTCCCTTATTTAATATTGGGTACTTTATTTATTTTCCCCAATATTAAATAATTACATTTTAACAACTTAACTTATGTCCCAATGTTACATGCAACATTAAGTGGACCCGAGAATAATTTCATTAATATATTAAATGCAAGGTGTATAACACACCTTTTTCCTAAAAACCTACAACTTTTCCCTGGATTGTTTCTGCTTTGATACCAAATGTAGGAAACAAAGATAGGCAAAACTATGAATAGCTACATAAAAGAGGAGAGAAAAACAAAATAACAACATATAGACTAGATTCGTATTAATGTCATTTTCTTAATACAGAGCTGCTCGTGCTCTTACAAATATGACTACATTTTTCCCTAAAAAATAGAGTAACTTTCCCTTTTAAATCTACTCTTTACAAAAACAAAGATTAATATCCAAGTATGGCAGGAGGCTTCCAGATTACACCAAAACTAGAAAAGTCTAGAAACACATAAGATAATAGAAGAAAGGAGGAGGGAGAAATAAATGCGGTTGGTGGAGTAGAAATGCTACGATGAAAGAGGAGATTAAATATTCGCAGCTGGAGCACCACGTCAACCAACAAATTTATTAATTTAATCTATCTTACATATATTAGAAACAAAGTAGGAGTGGAAGTCCAGAAAACACAAACCTTATAATCAAGAATGTAGGTTTCAAGGATTGTTGGAGATAGAAACACCTTGAAAATTTTTCAACCTGGAGCTCTAAAGAAATGTGCTTCACCTGGACAATAGGGGATTTCAATTTCAATAACAATGTATGTAGGGAATTTCAATTTTAGCACAACTTTATTTTTAAGCACTGTTACTCCATCGTAAACTGTAAATGCACTCAAAAATCTATGGATTGAATATACAACGCTGATACCCACAATGGAGTAGTCTACGCCTCTAATATTTAGATTGAATATAATTGAATATACAATTCCAATGCACTCCAATGGAGTAGTCTATGCCTTCAAAATGAATATAATTGAATATACAATGTCAATACCTGACTTTGCTAATTGAATATAATTGAATATACTTGAAATTACAATGCCAATGAAATGAATATAATTGAATATACAATGTCAGAATTGGCATTGTATATTCAATTATATTCATTTTGGAGGCGTAGACTACTCCATTGAAGGGCACTAGCATTGTATATTCAATCTGAATATTAATTGTAACATGTGAACTATGCATATTCAATCCACGGAGTGAAGGGTGCATCTATAGCCTGCGGTGGGGTAGAGATTGTCTTTAGAGGGTTGCATTTTTCCTACTGCTACTTTTTTTTTAAAGATATATTTCTATCATTTTTATAAATTAATTTCATTATAAATAAAAAAAAAATCATTATTTTTTATTAAATATTATTTTAAACTAATTTTTGAATAAATATAGACAAATTTTAGGTCTACATTATTTCATGATATATTTTCTTTTTTAGAAATAAATGAAATGTAAAGTATTTTTTAAAAATTTCCTAACAATGTTATTTTTTATAATGACTTGAATTGATATCATTATTATTTTACAATAGACTTACATTCATTATAATTTTCTTAAAAATACAATATTAAATAAAATTTGATACATATAATAATTTTTGAAAAATTAATGTTAAGGGATACATATTTAAAAAATAGCATTTCAAAATAACTTAGTTTGATCCCCCCAAAAGATGAAGTAAAATTAACTTTTTGTTAGCATTTTGAGAGGTGCATAGAAGACTCTATTAAGATTTTCATTTAAGTCTAGAAGGTTCTATCTAAGGGGTTTAATCTAACCACTTTCAATCAAATCCTATAAAATCAAACTCTTTCATGATTAAATCATTAAATTTCCTAAAAAATGTGATTTGAAGCAAAAATCAAGATGTCCCACAAGTGGATGGAGAAGAGAAACTCTTCACAATACTTGGCTATGCGATGGTGAAGACCAAGTTTGCAACCTCTCAAGCGCAACCTACATGTTGAGACTAGTGTGTGCATGTGTGTGTGGTAACTGTGGCTGGAGGGAGGTGTTAGTGTTGGTTAAGGGGTGGGGTTCTTTTTGCTTGTTGGGGGGAAGGGGGCAGGAGGGGGACTTTATCTTTTCACTACTTCAAGGGAGGCATTTGTTTTGTTTTAGGGGTGGGGTTTGAGCCTTTTTTTGTTGGTTGTGCTATGCGTGGGTGCTCTAGGGTGTGAGTAGTTTGGCGTATTTGTGTGGTGGTCTAATTATGGCAGAGAACCAAATTTCTACAAGTTTGGTGGTGGCTAGAAGTGGTGCATCTCTTAATGGATCTTCATCAGGTTTGAAAGCTCAACAGTTAGAGTTGTTTTATGTGGGAGAGGGATCCAAGTTGAAGAAAGTGAATGGTTGTTTTCCCAAAAGCTAGCATAGGCCAGTTTTGGTCATTTCTCCTCAATTTATTGCTAATGATGTCTCTTATTGGAGTAGACATGCTTTTATCTACAAATTTCTTGGGATCCATATACCTTTTTCATTTTTAGAAGCTTGAATTAGGCATTCATGGCAAGTTGAGGGAGACATGGAGCTAATGGTTGCTACAAACAGTTATTTTGTGGTTGTTTTTTCCAACATGGTTGATAGGAATTAGGTTTTTGAGGGAGGGCCCTACTTTTATAATCATGTTGGATTGTTTATCAAACCCTAACATGTGGGTTTTAATTGAATTGAAGAACTATCATTGAGGGTTCCTGTTTGGGTCCATTTGTTGGGGCTTCCCTTGGAGTTCTAAAGAGAAGATATTTTACAACAGATTGTTGCTCTTCTGGTGTTGCTGATATGGGTTGTTATATGGGGCAGGGACAAGAGTTTAGTCATGATCTTCATTTCTCATAGGGTGTGCAAGATCATTTGGTGTCTTTGAATGGTCCTATGCAAGATGATGATGATATTGTTTTGGTACATTTGGCAAAGGAGGGGTTAGTTTCTAGAAAGAGTAAGGGATCATCTCTAGCCTTGGGGGTGCAACAATGCACGCTTATGAAGGGATCATCTGAGCACTCTTCTAAAAGTTGCCACAAGAATGATCTTGAGAAGATTAAACATACTAGAGATTTGTTGGTGGAATCTAGGTTTGTTAAACCCATTGATGCTCACTTTTCTTTGTCTCCTCCATGATTGTTCTCTCATGGAATGTAAGGGGGTTGAACAACACCTCCTTTCAAAAGGATATTCATCATTTGGTTGTTGTTCATTCTTTAGACATATTTTTTGTTCAGTAGACTAAACTATCAGTTGATTTCATGATTTAGTATGTTTCTCGTATCTTGTATTTTGATTAGTGTCAGTGAATCAATTCTTAGGGGAGCTTTGGGGGTTTGGCTCTTTTTTGGGACCCAAGAAATATTTCTCCACTTTGGTGGATTTCTAGTCATTCTACTATTTCCATGGTTGCCTCTACTTTGGAAATAGGTGAGATGATTTTGGTTACTAATGTTTATGCCTCGACTGATATTTGTGGAAAAATTTGGATTTGGGATCATATAAGGTATGTTAGATCATGTGCTCCATATCTTCCTTGGGTCTTAGCTGGTGATTTTAATTCTATGTTGAGCTTGGAGGAGAAAAGAGGAGGGTTGCCTCAGCTTGGGCCTACTTCTAATCTTTTTCAGGAGAATGTGGATTCACTAGCTTTAATTGATGTTAAGCCTTCCAATGGGGTTTTCACTTGGAATAATAGACAAAGTGGAGAGGAAGCGATCTCTAAAAGACTAGATAGATTTCTTGTATCCTATTATTGGGTCCAACACAAAGAGGTAGATTAGTTACTGGTTCTGAGATTCTTGATTGGAGGGGTTCTAATCATTGGCCAATTAAACTTTCAGTAACCTCTTTTACAGGTCCTAAGAATCTTCCTTTTAAGTTTTAGCTTATGTGGCTTCGAGAGTCTTCTTTGCATGATCTTATGGCCCAGTGGTGGCATGAGGGAAACCCTGCTTATGGTACAACTATGTACAACTTTGTTAAGAAACTTCAATATGTCAAATTTCACCTTAAGAGATGGAATAGGATAAGTTTTGGCAACCTTAAGGTTATGAAGATGAATTCTCAGGCGCACCTTGATGTGATTACTAGCCATATTCAAGATTTTGGCTTCTCATATGCTTTAGGTCAAGTAGAATCCTAGGCTATGAGAGTAGTGGAAGAGTGGGAGCTCTGAGAGGAGATTTTCTAGAAGCAAAAGGCTCAGATTGATTGGCTTTAGGAAGGGGATAGGGATACTACTTTCTTCCATCATTCTATTTAAGCTCGTCACAATAGAAGTTCTATCTCCTCTCTAGTCAGCACGGATGGGATCCACATATCTTCTTTGTCGGCTTTGTCTCATGAGGCTAGAAAGTTTTATTCAGCTCTTTTTTCTGGGGATTCACCCCTTGTAGAAGATGAGGAGAATTTGATCCTTGCTTGCATTCCATCCTTGATCTCTAAGGAGATGAATGATTTCCTCATCTGCCTGATTTCTTTGCTTGAATTAGAAGACATTATTTATGTTGAATTGTTTTAGGAATTTTGGGACATAATAAGTTTGGATTTGTTGGAGGTTTCCTGAGAATCTCTTCACAATAAGAAAATGCTTCGAGCCTTGAGAACTCTACTTTTATGGTTCTCATTCCTAAAAAGGAGGGTGTAGATCAACTAGAATTCTTTAGACCTATTGCTCTTTGTAATGTGGTGTACAAAATTATTACTAAATTGAATGCAGAGAGGCTCAAAGTTTGTCTTCCTTCTTTGATCTCTGAGGAGTAGGGGGCTTTTGTGGTTGGTAGACAGATCCTAGATGGGGTGGTGGTTTCCTTTGAAGTCATTCACTGTATGGTGACTTATAAGGAGAAGTCTATGTTCATCAAGTTGGATATGGCCAAAGCTTATGATAGAGTTAAGTGGCATTTTTTGTAGATAATTCTCTTAGGCTTTGGTTTTAGTCCAGATTGGGTCAATTGGACTATGATTTGTGTTACCTCTTCCTCTTTTTATGTTATTATGAATGGGGAACCTTCTGAGCTTTTTCTGGCTTTTAGGGTCCTTCGTTAAGGAGATCCTCTCTCCCCTTATCTATTTATTATTATGGCTGAGGGTTTGGGTAGATTTCTTAAATCGTGGGTTTCCCAGGGTAGGATCCAAGGTTGGAGTTGGGGTAATGGGTTTCCATAGCTCTCTCATCTTTAGTTTGTGGATGACACTTCTTTTATGGAGAGGGTTCACCTTTAGGAGGTTGTTTCTTTTAGGCGGGATTTGGATATTTACCTTGCTACTTTGGGTCAAAAATTCAATGATCACAAGTCATTTATCTTCATTTTTAATACTTCTCAACCTATGCAATGGTAGATTGCTAATATTTTGAGGTTTCAAATTGGGTCTCTTCCCATTGTCTATCTAGGAATACCTCTTGTTATTGGTAAGCAACCCATGTCTTCTTGGGAAAAATTGCTTGATAAGCTACATAGGAAGGTCAATCATTGGACCCATCATTGGCTTTCTACTACTACAAGAGTCACTCTTCTGAAGTCTATTATCTAGGCTCTCCCTAATCATAGGTGTTTTGTTTAGGTGGTTGCTTTGTATTTCCTAAGGGAGTTTGATGCTCTCTCACAACAATTTCTTTGGAATGGTAACTTGCAATAAGCTAAGCGGAGTTTTGTTAAGTGGAAAACTATATGCACAAGCTGTAGAAAGAGGGAGGCCTCAACTTACATTCTACTATTTTGAATGGGAAAGCTCTTGCAACCAATTTATGGCATTGGTGTACTAGTCAACATCATCTTTGGGCCTGTATTCTCACCTACAAGTATCTTAAGGATGTTAGCACTTTTGATATTCCTCATTCCCCTCTAAAGGAGATCTAAGTGATCTGGATACACTGGGAAATTGGGGCCGAAGGGTTGGCGTGAGGGACTCTTTGGACTGGCTACATGGGTCCTGTGCTCTTTTGGTGGGATTCCTGGGATGGTCATCCTCCTATTCCTTTTGCATACCCTCATCTCCAGCCTCTTTGTGATCATTTTACTATTGCAAGTTGGAATACGATCGAGCATTATAAGACTATTTGGAATATTGGGTTGACTGCTAGTCTTAGATGGAAGCATTCCTCAAATTGGCCACTAGGAGGGTTAGAGGAGGATAGGCAAGAGTTGGCTTAGATTCTTGCATCACATGAATACAATTCCATGGAGAGGAAGGATTTATTGGCTTGGAGTAACAATGATTTATTTGGTAAGTACTATGTTTCAATGGGTTATGGAGAATTGGTAAGGCAGATGTTTGGCGACACTGGTTCCTTGGTGGCAACACATGTGGAATAAATTTTCTTGGCCCAAGTGCAATTTTTTTATGTGGCTGGTGGTCTAGAACTGGTGTCTTATTTTGGATAACTTGTGCAAGCAAGGGTTCCAGGGTCCCTCGATGTGTGCTTTGTGTTGTAATAGTGAGGAGAGTGTCTCTCATCTCTTCTTCCAATGTTCCTTCTCTAGGGAGCTTTGACATCTTTGGTGGGGTGTGTGGAACTAGGCTTGTTGGCATGCCTCTTCTTTGGTTGATTTTTTTGCTCAGTGGGGTAAGGCCCCTATTAAGACATCTTTTCTTCAAGTTACTTGGGCTCTTGGACCAACCTTTATTATCTGACACATCTGGCTAGAGAGAAATCATAGGATTTTTCAATATGTTAAATTGGTTATGCAACATTTGTGGTGGAAAATTCTTCATTCTTTGGGATAAACTATTTCGGCTAAGTGTGACTTGGTTGGGGGGTGGATCTAGGAGATGTTTCTTGTTGCACTTGTCTCAACCTTCCTCTTCAGAGGGGAGCTACTCACAATGCTGACTAGATCATGAGAAATAGATGTTGACATCCTCTTCAGAAGATAAATAGGGAGGGGCATTAGTGTCCTCCTCCTCAAGGTGTGTTGAAAATCAACATGGATGGTTCTTCTTAGGAAAATCTTGGTAGTGCTGGTATTCGGGGTGTTGGAAAGATTAGTTTTGGGACTATTGATTTTATCTTTGCTATTTATAAGGGTTGGTATATGAACAATGTGATGTAGGATCCTTCAATTTTATATGCTATGGAGCGTAGTTGTGCTCTTGGGTGGAGACGACTCATTTGTGAATCTGATTCTTAGGTGGTGGTGACTTTGTTGAAGAGGCAATAGTTAGAGGATGTTAGTTGGAATTTGGCTGTAATTATAAAACAGATTCTTAATATGTGTGCTTCCTTGGAATTTGTTACGTTCTATCATATTCCTAGAGAATGGAATGGGGTTGTGGATTGCTAGGCCAAATGGGCCTCTACTAATGAAATTGGAACATTGTGGAAAGGGGTCAATTACCCTCGGATTTTTCACAAAATTTGGACCACTTAGTGGAGATTGACATGGATGTGTAATGCCCTTGCTTTGTACTACTTTATTTTGGTTTGAATAAATTTTTAACCCTCTTTAAGTGTTAACTTTAAGATGTCCCACAATTGGGAGACACTATGTCACAACCCTCCCTAGTAAAGGCACTTGAAATAATTTTATATTCCCCTTAAGGTTAAATGGGTTTTGTTATCATTATTATTTAATAGGTCCTACAAATTTAATA
>VDFB02000363.1:64300954-64393576 GCA_007258455.2 Sequoia sempervirens | reverse complement strand
TTTTACCTTCCTCCTCTTCAAAATCTTCTTCTTCTTCATCATCTTCCTCTGACTCAACAAGAGATTCATCTTCTGAACCTTCCTCATATGATTCTAATTCCTCATCTACATCAGAAGGTTCATATCATTGATCTAACTCTTCTGAATTATCAGAATCAGAATCACTAGCTTCCATATTCAAAAATTCCTAACCAACATCTCCAATAAATTTATCTAGATCATCAATAATAATCTTCAAAATTGGTCACCAGTTCAAGTCCATTCTACTTTCATAATACTTTATATCCATGGAATTTAGCCATCCCTTGATGCCATCAAGTGAAGATTGAGGAATGGCATCAATGTGGAGTACAACCCACTTGAAGTCTTTGAAAATAATAGCCATATCAAATGCCTTTTTCCTTGGTCATACTCTCTCAAGGTTAACAATCTCAATCTCACTAATAGTGATTACTAAGAAAGGTAATTCCACCAACTCTACCAAACAGTTTACCGTAGGAACAATAAAAGCAGAGGCTTTGAAAGGAACTCCATGAAAACCAAGCTCTCTAAATGGTATATCGAACTCTAGTTCAAAATATTTTAGATGAGGCTGCTCCCATATAAACTCTCTTACTCACTTGACAAATCCTTGAAACTCTGTATTGATTTCATTTTTCCTATCCCTCTCTTGCTATTCTTCCTCAATTTCATTAGGATCATACATTGACCTTCTTTCCCCTCCTAAAGTTTGGACCACATCCATTACATCCACATAAAATTGGACATCCTTGGTCTTCTTGGTCCCCATGCCATGATATGGTTATGCAAATGAAAATGAAGCAAAGTAATCATCTCCTTCTCCAACTGGAAGAATGCATGCTTAATGTTTTGATACATGATATCAACTCTCTCTTTTTCTCTCATGGTTGAATACTGAAATCCAGTATGGTGAGCCTCTAGAGTTCCAATCATCTTTCTTCCTCTTCCACCAAATGTTGGCCTGATCCACACGTCTGCCAGCCTAATTGGCTTTGTTTTTGAAAGCTGAAGTTTCTCTTGAGTCACCAATGTAGTTCTCTCTTCCTTTTTAGACTCTTTTATTTACTCTGGTGTCTCACGGTATTTAATCATCTTACGTACCACATGGTTGAAGTGTGCTGAATCCTTACTCTAAAGGAAATTTCCTTAACATAAATATTGCTAGGGAATTTCAATGTTGCCATTGTAGTTGGAATTAAAGTTGGTACCTGCAACATTGAAAATTATCCTTATATAAGAATTCCCTCCATCTTGTTGGCTTGTAACACTCTTGATGATGGGAACATGAAATCTGATTATGATTCCTCTTCTACATCAGAGGGTTCATATCCTTGATCTGACTCTTCTGAATTATTAGAATCAGAATCACTAGCTTCCATATTCAAAATTTCCCAACCACCATCTTCAAAAAAATTATCTGGATCATCAGTAATACTCTTCAAAATTGGCCGCCAGTTCAAGTTCATTATGATTTCATATTACTTTGCATCCATGGAGTTCAGCCATTCCTTGATGCCATCAAGTGAAGATTGAGGAATGGCATCAATGTGTAGTACATCCCACTTGAAGTCTTTGAAAATAATAGCCATATCAAATTCCTTTTTCCCAAGTCATACTCTCTCAAGGTTAACAATCTCAATCTCACTAATAGCGATTAATAAGAAAGGTAATTCCACCAACTCTACCAAATAGTTTACCATAGGAACAATAAAAGTAGAGGCTTTGAAAGGAACTCCATGAAAACCAATTTCTCTAAATGGTATATCAAACTCTAGTTCAAAATATTTTAGATGAGGTTGCTCCCATAGCTCTCTTACTCGCTTTGACAAATCCTTGAAACTCTGTATTGATTTTATTTTTCTTGTCCCTCTCTTGCTATTCTTCCTCAATTTCATCAGGATCATACATTGAACTTCTTGCCCCTCCTAAAGTTTGGACCACATCCATTACCTCCACATAAAACTGGACATCCTTGGTCTTCTTGGTTCCCACACCATGATATGGTTATACAAATGAAAATGAAGCAAAGTAATCATCTCCTTCTCTACTGGTTGGAAGAATGCATGCTTAATGTTTTGATACATGATATCAGCTCTCTCTTCTACTCTCATGGTTGAATACCAAAATCTATTATGGTGGGCCTCGAGAGTTCCAATCATATTTCTTCCTCTTCCACCAAATGCTCGCCTGATCCACATGCCTGCCAGCCTAATTAGCTTTGTTTTTGAAAGTTGAAGTTTCTCCGAAGTCACCAATGTAGCTTTTTCTTCCTTTTCAAACTCTTTCATTACTATAGATCATCTTTGGGATTTAATCATCTGTACCACATGGTTGATGTGCTTTGAATCCTTGCATCTAAAGGAAAAATCCTTAACATAAATATTACTAGGGAATTTCAAGGTTTCCATTGTAGTTGGCATTAAAGCCAGTACCTGCAACATTGAAAATTATCCTTATATAAGAATTCCCTCCATCTTGTTGGCTTGTAACACTCTTGATAGTGGCCACATGAAATCTGATTCGGATTCCTCTTCTACATCAGAGGGTTCATATCCTTGATTTGACTCTTTTGAATTATCAAAATTAGAATTACTAGCTTCCATATTCAAAAATTCCCAACCACCATCTTCAAAAAATGTATCTGGATCATTAGTAATACTCTTCAAAATTGGCCACCAGTTCAAGTTCATTCTACTTTCATAATACTTTATATCCATGGAGTTCAACCATTCCTTGATGCCATCAAGTGAAGATTGAGGAATGGCATCAATGCGGAGTACATCTTGCTTGAAGTCTTTGAAAATAATAGCCATATCAAATGCCTTTTTCCCAAGTCATACTCTCTCAAGGTTAACAATCTCAATATCACAAATAGTGATTACTAAGAAGGGTAATTCCACCAACTCCACCAAACAGTTTACCATAGGAACAATAAAAGCAGAGGCTTTGAAAGGAACTCCATGAAACCAAGCTCTCTAAATGGTATATCGAACTCTAGTTCAAAATCTTTTAGATAAGGCTGCTCCCATAGCTCTTTTACTCGCTTTGACAAATCCTTGAAACTCTGTATTGATTTTATTTTTCCTATCCCTCTCATGCAGTTCTTCCTCAATTTCATCAGGATCATAGATTGACCTTCTTTCCCCTCCTAAATTTTGGACCACATCCATTACCTCCACATAAAACTAGACATCCTTGGACTTCTTGGTTCCCATGCCATGATATGGTTATGCAAATGAAAATGAAGCAAAGTAATCATCTCCTTCTCCACTGGTTGGAAGAATGCATGCTTAATGTTTTGATACATGATATCAGCTCTCTCTTCTTCTCTCATGGTTGAATACCAAAATCTAGTATGGTGGGCCTCCAGAGTTTCAATCATCTTTCTTCCTCTTCCACCAAATGTTGGCCTGATCCACAAGTCTGCCAACCTAATTGGATTTGATTTTGAAAGTTGAAGTTTCTTCTGAGTCACCAGTGTAGCTCTCTCTGCCTTTTCAGACTCTTTCATTGATATAGATCATCTTTGGGATTTAATCATTTGTACCACATGATTGATGTGCTTTGAATCCTTGCATCTAAAGGAAATTTCCTTAACATAAATATAGCTAGGGAATTTTAATATTGCCATTGTAGTTGGCATTAATGTCAGTACCTGCAACATTCAAAATTATCCTCATATAAGAATTCCCTCCATCTTGTTGGCTTGTAATACTCTTGATGGTGGCTACATGATTCCTCTTTTACATTAGAGGGTTCATATCCTTGATCTGACTCTTTTGAATTATCAAAATCAGAATCACTAGCTTCCATATTCAAAAATTCCCAACCACCATCTTCAAAGAAATTATTTGGATCATTAGTAATACTCTTGAAAATTGGCCGCCAATTCAAGTTCATTCTACTTTCATAATACTTTATATCCATGGAGTTCAGCCATTCCTTGATGCCATCAAGTGAATATTGAGGAATGGCTTCAATGCAGAGTACATCTCGCTTGAAATCTTTGAAAATAATATCCATATCAAATGCCTTTTTCCCAAGTCATACTCTCTTAAGGATAACAATCTCAATCTCAAGTATTAGGTAGGGAATTTGAAATTTTATTATGGTATGTGCACTTTGATATGATGTAATATGATTATGGTTTTGTCTCATATGTTGTAATATTAGATATATAACAAAAAAATAAACTATTTCATGAAATAAATAATAACTTTTCATTCTAAATGTATTTTTTTGTAGAACACGAGTCTTCCAGAAGATCAAGATGATCCTCAACATGATATAGATCCACAAAATATTGGTTCTACTAGTACATATCACATCGCAGAGGATGATGATGACACAGATGTGGAAGACACTAAGGCTGCTGACAATCATGACGACAACGACGACGAAGATGATGAAGATGATGATGATGATCACGATGGTGATGATGATAATGATATAGTTGGTGATAGTAACCAATGACATTCATGATCATATAGACTCCATCATGGATCATTGTTGATATATCGTTATGATGACTCTTTTCATGGTTACTATCATATGTATCATTTTCATTTTTTCTCTATATCATTTGGACATGTATCATCTTGACTTGTATCAATTTGAGTTACATAATTTATCAATTTTATTTATATCATTTGTACATGTCATTTTCACTTATGTCAATTATTGGACATGTATCATTTTGACATGTTTTTGATGTACTGACATATTTGACTTTCACTTTTTTTAGTTATATATGATGATCATCTTATTAGTATTGACTTGTCAATTTATATATATTAAACGTGGTCGATGATTTTTGGATGGATATTTATTACGTATGATGATTTTAATTTACTGATTAGGATGGATGTTGTCAAATTCAATTAAATTATAGATATTTGACTCACTTGTTTTAATTATAGATGATGATCATGTTACAATAATAGTTCAGGTAGTGATGAAAGGTAAAATTAATGCTTGGCACTTGCAGAACATAATTGAAAGTTTTGTAGTGAGCCACATTAAAAGAGGTGGTAATGTGGAAGCGGATGTCTTATCTAAATGGGCTTTAAATTTTGGTGAAACGGGGGAATTTAGGTTGGAGTATTTTAGAGGTGATAAGTTAGTGGACTTAGGTGAAAACATAGGAGAGGACAACACCCTAAATGACAAGTGAAGGTAGGGGTGGTGGACAATGGTGAAGTAGTACTTCATTAATAGAAAGTGTGGGAAATCCAAGATGATGTTAAATCCAAGCCCTCAATTAAGATGTGTTAATTGCATTTGGAAAGGGTTGAGAAAAACTTTGCAACAAACTTTGGTGGTGGCGGCATTGGTTGTCAGGAGAAATGGAAGCCAATTTCACCTTCTGGTCATGAAGATCTTTGGGCCCGTTTTATGGAGAGGCGTCTGGAAAACGACTGCAGGGCCTTTTCCTTGTTGACAACGAGTGGCTAGTGCAGTGTACAAAAATGATTTTTGGTAGGGATTTCGGCTCTTTGAAACACAAATACTCAACCAACATGGACATTTACTCCTTAATTGCGGCGTGGGGCATGGATTTAGGTGAACTAGTGGAAATGGTGAGGATGGTGATGCAGAAAATTGTGCATGAAGATTTTTTGGTAGGCATGGAGTCCATTCTTGAATGGGCAGCTCCGGGTGTAGGTTTAGATTATTCTGAAGGACTGGTAAATGATGAAATTGAGGAGCTCTATGGGAGATTGGGGCTCAAAAACTTTATTTGTTGGCCTGAAGGAAAATACAAAGCTCATTGTCATGAGGAAGTGTGTTTGGGATGGAAAGCGCTCAAACTCTTCATCGAACAAGCGAAGGTGGAGATGTAGGGATTGGAAGTGAAAAGGAAGCGCCAGAAGAAGTCAAGGAAGCGACGGAAGAAGAAGCCTCTGAACTAGATAGCCAAACATCCATTGGGTTCGGGTGGAGCTCGTTAAGACTGGTCATGTTTTTCTATGTCTGATTTTGAATTCTCCCTCTGCTTTTGTTGAATTAAAGCATGTAACTCTAAACACTGTTAATGGTGGTTATTTTTTGGAAAGATTTTACTGGTAAGCAGTTATAGGGGTTACAGGGTTTATTTAATGTTTTAGTCTGCATATTAAGGTGCCTCTGGTTTTTGTCGTTTGCTATGGAATTTTGGTGCGTAATGACACTGAACAATAGATACATGTACTTTTTATCTTTACAAGTAATACAAAAATTTCGTGTTACCGACCCAAAAAAAATAATTATCTTGTTATTTAATCATATGAGTTAAATAATTAAATTACTTAGTCTCTAATCGTATGAGTTATTTAAGAGGCACAATATATTTAACTAATTAAATTAAAATAAAACATATTAAATTAATAAAAGGAAGCAAAACAAGAAGCATTTTTAGAAGCAAAAAAGGAAGCAACAATGGAAGCCAAACTAGAAGCAATCTTGGAAGAAAAATTGGAAGCAAAATTAGAAGCAAACATGGAAGAAAAATTGGAAGAAAAATTGGAAGCAAACTTGGAAGCAAAACTAGAAGAAAAATGGGAAGTAAAACCAGAAGCAAAACCAAAAGCAAAACTAGAAGCAAAACTAGAAGCAAACTTGGAAGCAAAACTGGAGGCAAAACTAGAAGCAAAATTGGAAGCAAATTCGGAAGCAAAACTGGAAGCAAACCTAGAAGCAAAACTGGAAGCAAAACTAGAAGAAAAAATAGGAGTAGACATAGAAGCAAAACCGGAAGCCTAATTGGGTGCTAATTTAGATGCTATTTCTCAGCGCTATTTTAGTCATTAATAGAGGTGCTATTTTCAGCACTATTTCCCAACACTATTTTAGGTGCTAATGGGGGCACTCTGATTTTCTGGCGCTAACTCTGGTGTTACGTCTGACACAAAAGTCGGCGCCGAGATGACCATGCTTGTTTGTGCTGCATTTACACCGGCCAACTCGCCTAATTCATGGACTAAAATACACTGTAATTTGGCGCTATTTTAAGCACTATTTGCCTTTTCTGTTGTAGTGGGAGGAAACTTGCATGGAAGAGGGTCGAGCCTCCCCCACACCCACATGTGCAACCTTATCACAAAGTGTGTCAAGCACAATCCACTTGCAGAGCCAAAATTATCCTCAACCTAATAGATATTGGTTATTACTACTCATTCTAGGATTTTGTGGTGAATTATATGTTATAATTATCACAAGGTATTATTGTAATTTGTTTAAGAGAAAAAATTTGTTCTGGAAAAATAGAAAATGATGAATGTAACACCCATGGATAAATTTAGTGTATATAATCTAGGTTAGTTACTAGTTGTTTTAGTAAGTAGTAAGAAAGGATCCTTCCCTTTTTGAGACGAGAGATTTAAATCTCATCATAGCTATGGTTGAAATCACCATTTTGTAATTAATTATGTGATTACAAAATATTCACCCAACACATCTTAATTGTATTTTTTAACACCATATTTATGAAAATAATGGTGGAAATTGTGAAAGCATATGTGGTCATTCTAGCATTAGTAATTAGAGTAGTGGAATTTATGGTGGAAGATAGAATAGGTGGCCATGGAGTGATGGAATAGTAGAAAAACATAGTTATGAAATGTAACAATTTCATCATGAACCTCTCATCATCTCTATCTTATATGAATAGACTAGCCAATGTTGGAAGTTTATGTTGTCATTGATGTCAACAGATCTTTATTGTTCCATCGATGTCAACCTATGAAGATGCTTTGATTAGTTGCATTATGTTGTCATTAGTAGTTTCTCTAATTTCAAGCTCTAGTGTTTCCTTGATAAGAATGTGTGTGGTTAATCTATTGTATTATAGTTGGTTTGGCTGTGATGAGGAAGTTGCGGATGATAAGAATGTGTTCGTGGTGCTTTTTTTCCAAGTGCTTTTGAGAAAATTTGAATAAAAGAGGAAACAGTGTGGTAAAGTGTGTTCAGTATAGCAAAGTAGTGTTCAGTATTTTGCTTCACATTTGTTTATGGTTGCATATATGCTTGTGTGGTTTAGATATGTTGTTTAGAGGTGTTTAGAAGTGCTATATCTAGAGTTTCATGTTCTCGATCATTTGGAAGAAGAAATTGTGTTCACCAATGTGTGAATTGTGTTGCGGTGTTGTTTGAGAGAAATGGTTTTCCTTTTCATTTCTCCACAGTGTGGTTTCTAGTCTTGTAGATCTAGAAGTGTGATTTCAGTGTCTGTATCTATCTCCAATATGAGTTATTTGATTTTTGGTGCTCCGTAAGGTTGATTTCATCAGTTACAGTATGTGGAAGGTTAATTGGTTGTACATAATGAGTATGTTCTTCAAGTGAAAGTTGTTGTGAAGGATTTGTTAGATTTCATGGTGTTGATGGAATATTCTAGATTTTGTTTGAGTGTTTTGTATGGTTCGCGAGTCATCTTTGGATAAAAGGAAGTGTGTACTTAAATGTTTAATGGTGTTAACATAGGTTTGGATGACCTTGGGTGTTTACACTAATTGTGAATATTCTTTGGTGTTTGTGGAAGCGTGGTGTGGAGTGTATGTGTGGATTTAGGTCCAAGTTAAGGTGTGATGTGGTTATCCTTCATTACTCTCCACCGCGGGAATATTTTGGTGCCAACCTAATTTGAATCTATACGTTTGAGGTGCATAGCTAACCTTATAGATTGTTTTCAATGTTGAGGATCTGGTATATATGTGTGATGAATTGATGAAGAGTGAGTGTGTAAGTGTAAGGATGTGTTGAGATGTAAATTTAATTAGATGCAAAGATCTAAAGTGTGATCTTAATTCCTATGACTCCAATGTAGTGAGCAGAAGCGTCTACATTTGTAGAGTACCTAAAGTTTCTAATAGTAGTGAGTTGGAGGTTACTGATGGTGTAAAATTTGTAGTGGTGGATATTCTCTATTTCTCTGAGATGGATTTCTCATTGTAATAATATTTTATCTTCTTCTTTCTAATCTGGTAGTGAGATCTCTGACAATGAGCCTATTGTATTCAATATTATAATCACTTTATATTGTGAGCTAATCCTCACCATGGTTTTCCCCTTCTTATGTTTTCAACATAACTCTAGTGTTCTCACATGTATGGATGTGTTTGTATTATTGTTGCTCATGTTTATATTCTACTAATTCATGATAAGGGTTTAATGATTGTTAAGGGATTAAGAGTTAATTTAGATCTGAATGTTAATGAGATTTTGATGGTTTAATGTACAATTGTTTCACTCCCCCCTATCAGTTGTCTTTTGCATTCAATATCCAAGCCTTGAGGGAATTGTTGAAACCAATATGAAACCTAAGAACCAAAAAATAGTGATAATTAAAATGAGTCATATATATATAATCAAAGTTGGCTTGGGTGAGGTGGGGAAGTTTGTCTAAGAGGAATGTCTATGGATCAACAACAATAGCAACTGGCTCAACCAATTGGCTTGACTAGTATTGGGGGTGTAAACAATGGGGTTATTAGTAGTGTTGATACCATGCTTATAAATCATCAAGGATTGGATACAATTTTTACAAAGGCCTTTATTGGGGGCCTAGCATGATAAACTAAGAGGGAGACCATACAAAAATACTTATAGGAGGTAGTCATCATCATGGACAAGAACACTAAGAGTTCCAAGTGATATGGTTTTGTAGATTTTTTTTTTGGTTTTTTGCATAACTATAAGTGAATAGATGAAAAATGATATTGTTTTGCATGATCTTATCCATGAATGAATGCATATATGTATGAATTTTTTTCTCACCAAAAGAAAAAAGGAGACTACTTTGGATAGTTTTGTTTGTCAACAAATAGGTATCTTACATTTTTGGGTGTGTGAGTGATGATTAAGATATATCTACTTTGATTTGTTTTTTTGGATGTGATGTTGAATGGTGAGAGGATATTTTACCAATTTATCAATAAAAAAGGGGGAGTCATTTTGTGTGATCTTGTCTATGAATGAATAAGAGAAGAAGAGACAATTTTGGGTGATCTTGTTAGGGAACAAATGAATTGGTGTTTGTAGTTTTTGTTACTCATTATTGAATAAAAGAAAAAAGAGATAGTTTTGGATGATCTTGTCTACAAATGAAAGAATTGGTGTATGCATGCATTTGATTAATTTTTTTCTCTTTTTTTGATAAGATGAAAAATGAGACCTTTTGGGGATGATTTGTTTTTAAATGGATCAATAATTATATGTCATTTTCATTACCTATCTAGTAAGAGGAGAAAAGTAGAGACTTTTTGGATGATCTTGTATGTAAATGAATGAATGGATATATGCATTATTTAAGTCATTTTTTAATAAAAGAAGAAAGATTGCTAAGGATGATTTGTCAATGGGAGAATGAATAGACATAACACTTTTTTGAATGGAAGAAAAAACTAACTATATTGGATGATCTTATTTGTGAATAAATAGTTCTATCAATTCATTTATGCTTGTGGGTGTGTGGGATTTGATTAGGTTTTGGCTATTATAATATAAAGCTTGTAGAGGAGGTGGTGAATGGTGAATGAATTTTCCTACCTTCATTTGAATAAGGATAAATGAGGCATTTTTTGGCTGATCATGTCGCATATATGCGTTAATGCTTAATGAGTGTGTTAGTAATGGTTCTAGTATTGTTATTTTGGTTTGTTGGTATTGAAAGACATGTTCAATGGTATAGATGAATTCTCCTAAGCTTCTGGATTGATTTCTTGTTCAAATTTTAAAACAAGAAAAACTAGGTAAGTTTTGATGGTCATGTCTATCAATTTTCCAACAATTGATCAAAACAAATACAGATGCTAGTAAAGATGTTTTTCATTAATTGAAATTGAACAAGATTTCAATTCTATAATTTATGTATTATGTAATTTCTAATTTTTATTTTGTTTCAATTTTCATCCAAATTGTGATATTATCATTTACAATAATTTTAAATATAGGGAAGAGGACTCGGTAGTTGAGCACCCTGACTTTGCGCTTCTCAAAATCCTACGTGGAAATTTCAAATCACTTCCAATTTTTTATAACAACTTACATGGTAAGTCTCCTACTTACAACTAAGGTTTCATGGCTACATCAGCAAATATGATGCCACATCAGCATGCTTTTTGTCAAGGTGTCCAAAAAGGCCCAAAAAAAAGTGAGACCAATAATTGTGCACTAAGTCATATTTTAGTGGTGCACTGATGTGGCATCACATGATTTGCTGCTTTTTAGATATAAGGATACATTTGATTCAATTATGGGTAGTCATCATCAACACTAACAAATTTAAAGTCACAACTATTGGTTCAATATTGTTAAAAATATTGAGGCATTAAATCAACAAATGTTATAACAACTATTAAAACATGCTCTCCTCTTCCTTAATTTATCAATAAACTTTATGATAAACTTCATTTCATATTAAATATTACAATAATTATTAATATGAATTATTGATAAATTGACCAACTTTATCAAACCCATAAAAATATATATTTCCCTCATATTGCATCTACAATTGAAAACCTCATATTATATTATATAGTATCAAACAAGTTGTCCTATAAAATGCAATGAATATGACGTAATGTTGAATTCTATATTGACATACTTATCTACTATTATGAATCTTTTCATCAACTCCAAGCCAATCATAGCATTACCATTATTGCTATCTTTACGCTCATTGCAAACTTTTCCAAATTTGGGTGGAAGTAGGTAAGGGGTGCCAAGTGGGGCCCTAATCCCAACAATTTCATATTTTAAACACAAAATGCTTGCGAAAGCTTATATTTTGGTCACCTAATATGACCGTGTAGCCTAACATGGCCGTTGAGTTCTCCCATAAAAAGAGTCTAAAATTTGAGTACCTAATTAAGAAGTCATAGAAAGTTCCAATATTATGATGAAAAGGCAACTATTCTTAATCTAAATGATATTTAAAAGGTAAAGCCATTCACAAATATTTGTTACGTTTTATATTAAATGTTATTATAAGTGTAATAGTCACCTTTTAGAGTAAATGTTATTATGAGTGTCGTAAGGAAAATGTATATCAACTTGCTTGTGAAATTTTAGTAGTTTATTTGTGAAACTTTAATAATTTTGTTGTGAAATCTTAAGTGTCAACTTTAATTTAGTATGACATCTACTTTATATTAGAGTCTAATATTGGTTGGTATGTATTGCATTTTCAATTGATGATATTCATGAAGGAAAACATATTGTGATAAAACATATTCCTAGTCTAAAAGCTCCTCCCAAAAGCTCTCCCATATCTTATAACTAGCCAAATCCCAAGACACAAAGCCACATTCCTCCCTAAAAAACCCTTACATGGTAAAAGAGTAGGGAATAATTGACATTAAAATAATGTTTTTTTGGTGATTTGAGTCACATGTTGGTGATGTCTTCCTCTCAAAAGTATATTTCTAAAATGTAATAGCCTTATTTTACCAATATATGTTCTAACTAATACAATGCCTTTGAAGCTACAGCTTAAACCATCTTGTATCAGCCCATACACACTTTGGTTAACCCTAATCCACTCCCTTCAATAGATTTATCTATCCTACTCATTTGCTCTATACACACACTTATCGTCAACTCATTAGTTGTGGAACTTGTAGTTGATAATCACTATAGTAACAAAATCAAGAAGCGTGTGAAGGATATGTGGCCAACTAACTACAAACAACCTCATTCATAATTTAACAATTGAGGTAATGTACTTGAGGGCCATCTCCCTAATGATATTCTTAATGTTATTTCATGTATAAACCTTGATGTAAAATATTTACACACTATATTCAATATTATTTCAAACCTGACTACCATTGGAGTACCTAGATTCATGCATTTACTCATTTTCTAGCCTAAGGTAGCCACTAATCCAAAGTGACTTTCAACTCATTTTTATCTAATTTTGGATCCATTTTTTTGAGCACCTCTAGATGATTTTAAAATTTAAAATAATTCTTAGCTAGATTTAATCTAAAATATTTATGTCTTGATTTTGATGACAATTTATTTAATCAATTGAAAACTTGAATAATGCATTACAACTATATGAGCTAATTTAACAAGAAGATGCCACATAGAACCTATCAATCTAATTGATGTTTCCATTATAATTTTGATGAACTTACAAATATGACCATCCTTTTGATAAGATCAACACTTTTTTCATATAAGAAAAGTATCTAAAAACTTGATATAGAAGAATTTGCTTAATAAATGAGAAATCATTTTGATTTTAATCATTTTTCTCACCACATTAGGTCTGCATTTATTGTGAATCTAATTATGGGAAATGAAAAAGGTAAATCAAATTTTATTTCAATTGTTTTAGGAATATAAAACATAGGATATTTAATATTATTTTTTATATGCAAGTTTTCAAACAAGTCTATTGGGTTTCATTGGTGTACCAGGTGTTCATTATCAAATGGAAATTTGTTTATTAATCATTGATAAAAAGAGAAATTTTATCATTATAGAGTATATTGTGGTGGAGGGGTACCATTGGAAAAATTTTGTCAATCAAAGTTGATAATGAGTAGGCTTTAGTTTTTTGAGTCAATATGCATTAAATAAGGTCATGGAGACCATTTAATATTGTAATGAGTCATGTTTGAGTGGTCATTAGGTGTCTGGAAGGTCTAAGTTGCTAAAATTGCAAAAATAGTGAAAAGTTATGAAAAAGATGTAAAACTGAAAAAAATGTTGTAAATGGTACAATTTGAAGTTCAATGGTCACATGGATTTGAATGGCTATTTGAGTCAGTTTTAGAATATTTTTTAGGAGGGAAAAGGTATAAAAGAGATGGAATACTTGTTGTATGGGTTGGTTGTGAAGTTTGTAGAATATTTTGATCACTAAATCACTATTTTTCCATATATTATGTAGATTTATTTTTTTAAAGTGCGTTTGCAGAGATTTGTATAGCCCGTACAGGTCCTACCTTGCCATGATTTGATTTGGAAGTTGTAGTAAGGTGAATCTTATTTAAAATATTTCAAGTTTGGTGAAGTTTCATTGAATTATGTGAAAGTTAGGAGGTTTTTACTAAAATATGCCTGTGTAATCTAGTCTTAAGGGTTTTGGTGTTTTAAATTTGGAAATGGAATCATTCCACTTATGTAGGCATTGTATCTTAGTGGAATGGGTAGTATTTTGTAGGTCTAGATTTTGGGAAGGTTTGTGAGTGCAAGGGAGGTCGAATAAGGTGTTTGGAATGATACCCTAGTAGAGAAAAAGAGTGTTTTCTTATGAAATTGTAAGGTTTTAGCATGGTAAAGAATGAAAATAGTTGGGAAGCATTATTTGTTGATTGAGTGAGTATATGCAGAGGTATTTGGAAGTGTTTGATGTGGTTGTAGGGCTAGAGCGAGACAGTAAAAATTTTTTCAATAAAACCCTAGGTAAAGTGCTAAAAAGGATGGTTTCTGGTTTAGGCACCTTGGGAAGTGTGTTTCTAAAAACAAGTTGTGAATTATTTGGTTTTATAGACCATGGATTACTTCTCAAGTGGTTTCATAGGTTGGTAAGAAGTTTTGAGACATGTTTCTTTGTAAAAGAGACCTAATTTGAGGTCTAAGTCAGCATTGGAACCCTGATTTTAGGAAGTTGTTTCAAAATAACCTGTTGAAGTTTTGTGATATGTTGTTGTGAGCAGTGATGGGTCTTTGAAAAGGTACTAGTCCTGATCTAAGAGGAACTTCTCTAAAAGATATACCTGATTTACTCAAGTTGGACTACTACAAGAAATAGTGAAAATTTGTTGTCATAAGGTGAATTTGAAGTTTTGAGACTTGGAAGTTGTTGGTGTTGTTTGAGATTATGTTGTTTGCAGTGAAGACCTCCCCTAATTGACATCATATTTTCCAACTATAATTAAATAGAGATTCAATTAAGAATTTAATCATTTTCATATGGGGAATTCCCAAACATTGATCATTGTAACCAACAAAAAAATAGTGGAAAACTCAGTGAAAATTTACTCTAGTTTAACTTTAAAATATATATCCAACTAGATTGAAATTTTAAAGGGTTAAAAAATTAGGTTGGATGCCTTATCTATAATCATATTTTAGATTAAACTTTTTCTAAAAGAGGGTAAAAAGTTATTAATTATAGCCAAGCCACAAAAGCTAGGAAATCAAGATACAAAGAGAGAAGTAAAAACAAAAAGCAAAGCAGGGGATCACCTATTGGTGTAATGGTGAGATGGTTTCCTGTTTGTGGTGCAACTAAGGTTCAAATCCCCGCTTGGCCTACTAGTGAAAATACCGCTACTAGTCCCAAATTGTGCTTGGAGGTTATTATGGCGGTTGATCTTGGAGGACATACAGGTGATCTTGGTGGATGTGGTGACCAAGCGTGCTTGTTCCTGTAGGTGTGTGTTGCCCATGGATCTAGTTTCTTGAAGGTGTGTGCTACTCGTGGACTTCTGTCAGACCCACACGGGTCTTTCATGCCTGGCGGTTCTATATCGGACCCTCATGATTCTTTCATGCCTAGAGGATTTGTGTGGTTAGTCTTGGAGTGATAAGGTTAAAGACGGCTCAAGGTGTAAGGGTGTTTCTCACTGTATATATCTGAGATGAGGCCCCTCAACAATGTGGTCTCACTGGTTCATAGCTCCAGTCAAAAGCATTCAGGGTGTTTCCCCACAAAGCAGCTATTCAACTATAAAAAAAAAACAAGAAAAGCAACTCAGATATATGAAACTGATAAGTCACCCCGAGAGAACAAAAGACAAAGACAAAGAATCATCCATCAAATGTCCATCTCATCTAACGCCATCTGATATAAAGTTTGAGACTTCTCAATAGACAATTAATCCCAACAACTGACTTCTCACTCAGCTTGTTGCTTTGAAGCCCACTTAGCTAAATAGTCAGTCACACCATTCCATTCCCTAGGGATATGGACATAGGAAACATAGTCAATAAAACTAGTCAGTCTAAGAATCATTTTTCCAATCACCCCCAGTTTCCAATGAACTCCCTCAAACCTCTTCCCATTAAGCATATTAATAATAATCATAGAATTAGCCTCAATAATGACTTTCCACAATCCTGGAACACAAGCTTTCTCCATCGCAACCAAGATGGCTTGGGCTTCCATAAGGTTATTCAAAGCCTATATATGTTGAAAAGAAGAAGACAATCTCACCTAAGCAATCCCTTCCCATGCCACCAATTCCAACATGTCCCAGATTCCCTCTAGAAAAACCATCAGTATTAATTTTAAGAACACCAATGGGGGGGCATTTGCCTTCTCTAGAAATTCTTTTCTTTGGACCATGACTATTAGAATTCAACATGCTCTGATACCATGTTGAGATTATGGATGCACAGGGTCCTTGAAGTTGCAATCTTCAATGGAGGACCTTTGTCAGGAAAGATGATCAACCACAAAGAAAGTGTTGCAACTAGGCATGCACAATAGAGATTCTATTGATATGATATGATATGTTACAAATGAACAAGTTGCCTGATTATATAGGAATGAGAGAAAACCTAATATGCATGAGATGTTTCCATGTGTCATGATCTAACAACATGTGACAACATGTGAACCCTATCTAGGAAATTATTAAATGTTAATATAAGTTCTAGAAGGACAACTCATCTTCTAGAAGGAATCTTATCCCTACAAACAAGGAAGGGGACATTATCCCATTATTAAATGATTTATTAAAATACAACCTAGGACTAAATGAAACATGGCCTAAGTTAACTTATGCTAGTGTAATAATTAATTAATTAATTACACTAACACCCCCCTTAAGTTCAACTTAGGGAGGAAAATGCAATGATTATGAATAGATGATCAATGATGGGTCTTGGCTACAAGGCCATGTTAGGTACCCATGTACATGATAAAGATGCAAAAAATCTCCCACAACTGGAGAAAAGGGGAAAACCCAGTTGGAACAAAACCCCTCTCCAAAAAGGAGATGAAAAAGCAAAAATGTGAGATGGGATGGGAAGGATGGAGGACTCCCAAATACCCCCCAAGGACACCATCTGTCACATGGATACAATACAATAGCCCCCCCCCCATAGGAGGGAGATAGAGAGACTATATAGCCCCCCCAGAAGATGATATCACCTGCAAAGATGGTAAGTGTCTGAAGATAGAATATGATCCAATGTTGACAAACAACTTGTCTCCCTTTCGGAAGAAACAAAACCAATTGCAAGTGTAGGGATGCTTCCCATTCCGAATAGGAATTGAAGGAAGGAAGGATGAATGTGAATGATGATTTCTCTGAAGTTTTCTCATGTGTCTCCTTGCCTGAAGATGAAGATGATACAATCAATGAAGAGGGTGACAAACTAGGATGATGTGGAAACTGATGCTAAACAATATCCAAAGATAGTGTGATGGACATGATGAATGTGATGGAGACTTGATAGCCCCCCCTGAATGAAGTGTCCTCAAAACCACTGAAAGAAGTTTGAAGCAACAAATGTGTCCAAACCACAAGTCTCCTGCTAAGAAGAAACAAATCCAATGGTGGATGCTGAAGAAACCTCAAGTCCTGAATGGAATGACAGGGAAGAAGTCTCATACAAGAAATCTCTAAAGAGAAACCAAGTGCCTCCAAGATAGTCTTTGGATTCCCAATCAAGGTTGAGACAAAAGGATGAGGAGACTCAAGACAACTCTCCAAGGCATGATATAAATAGAGGAGTGATACCCCCTCAAGAATGTCCTCCAAACCTATAGAAGTAGCCAAGTCAGTGATACCTGAAACAAAGCCATCCTGTGATGCCAAGTCTGGAAAACTGAATGTGTCCTGATGGATGATGATGGTGGAAGCCTCAATCAATGAATCTATACAAGGAATCACTAATTGTGAAGGGATACCAATAGTCTCTAATGGAGAAGAATCACCTAAAGGAACCTTGTTAACCTCTTCAGAAGATTCAAGGCAATCAACTTCCTGCACAACAATAGCATCATGGGGTACCTGATCTGAAGAATGACATTCTGAATCACGACCATCAAGAAATAGTGGAGTGTCTGAATCTCCATAGATCTCCCAAAGCTAAGCCCAAAGGATGTGAGACAATCACAATGATCCATAGTAATCAGAACATCACAATCAACTTGCATCTCAATGATCTCCAAAATGGTGTATCTGTTGCAACTCCAAGCAAGTTCATGAATACCTTCACTTGGATGAGGAACTATGCCATACAAATGAGGAAAAAAATCAAGTGATTGGAGATGGTGTGTGATCCCATCCCACCATTTTTTATAGTTACCCTTATGCAACATAACCAAACAAGGAGTATATGCAAGCCCCATAATGAACTTTCTCCAAAAATACAAAGACAAATGACCTTCAACAACAAATAGAAGCTTCCAAATATGATGTACAACTGAAGTGATGCTACCCAAATAAAATAAAAACTTTTCCCAAGCTTTAGGATATCCAAGTTATTGAAATAAAGCACCAAACTGAAAAAATCAATACAAGAGTACCTGGAGGTGAAACTGATCAAGGGGTCTGGACTGATGAAAAAAGCTATGAATCACCTTCCCGATGCCACTGGAATCACTAAAATTTGATGAATGGTTGTGAAGATATGAGCCTCTAAGTCCAGATTAGGGTTCTGTCTTTAGTTGGCTGTATAATTTTCTATGAGAAAAATTTCATAGAATTGATGTCACCAATGGAAAGTAGATGAAATTATCTTTCTGATGGTATCTCATTTGCTGAATTTCAACACCATGGGTGAAAGTTATGATAAAATGAAAAAAATGCCTATATTAGGCAACCTACAAGCTAATGGGGTGCAAAATTTAAGCCCCTTTGGGCTGGCTCTCAGTCCTTGATGTGACCTCAGTGGTGTGATTGGAAAAAAAATTGGGCACCACCCAAAGTGGTGGCGGGGCGGCAGAAAGCAGCGGCATCACTGGTGGATGAGCTCTGCCGGTGGAGAGACTGTCTGGCAGCCAACAACAAATCCCAGCAACGGTGAGCGAAGGCTGGTGAATGGTCCCTGAAGCTTCAGAATCTTCAATGGAGGACCCTTGCCAGGAAAGATAAATAACCACACAAAAAGTGTTGCAACTAGGCATTCATAATAGAGATTCTATATTGATGATATTACAAATGAACAAGTTACCTGATTATATAGGCAAGAATGAAAACCTAAGATGCATGAGATGTTTCCATGTGTCATGATCTAACAACATGTGACATGTGAACCCTATCTAGGAAATTATTAAATGTTAATATAAGTTCTAGAAGGACAACTCATCTTCTAGAAGGAATCTTATCCCTACAAACAAGGAAGGGAATATTATCCCATTTATTAAAATTTTTATTAAAATGCAACCTAGGACTAAATGAAACATGACCTAAGTTAACTTATGTTGGTGTAATAATTAATTAATTAATTAAACTAACACCCCCCCATAAGTTCAACTTAGGGAGGAAAATGCAATGATTATGCAAAGATGATGAGATGATGGGTCCCGGCTACAAGGCCATGTTAAGTACCCATGTACATGAAGATGCAGAAAATCTCCCACAACCAGAGAAAAGGGGAAAACCTAGTGGGAACAAAACCCCTCTCCAAAAAGGAGATGAAAAAGAAAAAAATGTGAGAATGGGAAGGATTGAGGACTCCCAAATACCCCCTGAGGACAACATTCATCAAATGGATACAATACAATAGCCCCCCATAGGGAGGAAAGAGAGAGACAATATATCCCCTCGAGAAGATGTGATCACCTACAAAGATGGTAAGTGTCTGAAGACAAAACAAGATTGAATTTCGACAAACAACTTGTCTCCCTTTCGAAAGAAACAAAGCCAAGTGCAAGTGTAGAGATGATTCCCATTCTGGATAGGAATTGAAGGAAGGATGAATGTGGATGCTGACGATGTCTCTGAACTCTGCTCAAATGTCTCCTTGCCTAAAGATGAAGATGCCACAATCAATGAAGAGGGTGACAAACCAACACGATGCAAAAACTGATGTTGAACAATATCCAAAGATAGTGATACAATGAATGTGATGGATACTTGATAGCCCCCCTTGAATGAAGTGTCCTCAAAACCACTAAAAGAAATCTGAAGCAAATCCAATGGTAGATGCTGAAGAAACCTCATGTCTTGAATGGAATGATAGGGAAGAAGTCTCAGATATGAAATCTCTAAAGAGAAACAAAGTGCCTCCAAGATAGTCTCAGGATCCCCAATCAAGGTTGAGACAAAGGGATGAGGAGACTCAAGAGAACTCTCCAAAATGGAATCTAAATAGAGGAGTGATATCCCCTCAAGAATGGTCTCCAAACCTATAGAGGTAGCCAAGTCAGTGATACCTGAAATGAAGGCATCCCTTGATGTCAAGGTTGGAAAACTGGAGGTGGTTTGATGAATGATGATAGTGGAAGCCTCAATCAATGAATCTAGAAAAGGAATCACAGAATGTGAAGGGATACCAGCTATCTCTGATGGAGAAGAAGCACCTAAAGCAACTTTTTCAACCTCTTCGAAAAGATAAAGACAATCAACCTCCTGCACAACAATATCATCATGGAGTACCTGATCTGAAGAATGACATTTTGAATCATGACCATCGAGGAATGGTGGAGTATCTGAATTGCCACATATCTCCCAAAGCTTAGTCCAAAGGATGTGAGGACAATCACAATGATCAATAGCATTCAAAACATCACAAGCAACTTGCATTGAAATGATCTCCAAAACATTGTATCTACTGCAACTCCAAGAAAGTTCATGAATACCTTCACTTGGATGGGGAACTATACAATACAGATGAGGCAATAGATCAAGTGATTGGAGATGGTGGCTAATCCCATCTCACCATTGTTTATAGTTACCCTTGTGCAACATAACCAAAGAAGGAGTATATGCAAGCCCCATAATGAAATTTCTCCATAAACACAAAGACATATGACCTTCAATAGCAAAGAAATACTTTCAAGGATGATGTACAACTAAAGTGATGCTACCCAGATCAAAAATTATTTTCCCAAGCATTAGGATGTCCAAGTAATTGAACAAATGCACCAAACTGAAAAAAATCAATGCAAAAGTACCTAGAGCTGAAACTGATCAAGGAGTCTGGATGGATGAAAAAAGCTCTGAAAAATCTTCCTGATGCCGCTGGAATCATTGAAATCCGATGAACGGTTGTGAAGATACGAGCCTCTGAGTCTAGATTAGGGCCTTTTCTTTAGTTGGTTGTAGAATTTTCTGTGAGGAAAATTTCATAGAATGGATGTCACCACTGGAAAGTAGACTGAATTACCTTTCTGATGGTATCTCATTTGTCAATTTTTGATAACATGGGTGAAAGTTATGAGAAAATGAAAAAAATGCCTATATGTGGCACTCTGTAGGCTATTTAGGGTCAAAAATCTAGCCCCTGGGCACTAGCACCTGGTCTCCAATATGACCGTAGTGCAAATGGTGGCAAGAAAAAAGCGTGCCACCAGAAGTAGTGGTGGGGTGACAGAACTTGGTGGCGCGACCAGTGAAAAAAGCTCTGTCGGTGGAGGAAATGCCCAACTGTCGTCAGTAAATCACGGCAGCTCGGTCAATGCCGGTCAACAAATCCCTGCGAGTGAAGAATGTTGGGCAGTCATTGACAAAGAAAAGGGCGTCAGCGGGAGTTTGAGCGACAGTCATCAGCAATAGGAACGATTGGTGAGGACTTAGCTGGCAATCGGTGATGGACGGGCTGGCGATGGAAGATGATGGGATGACAACGTACGGTAGTCGATGAACATGCCCCTCCAAATGGGCTGACAGAGTACTCTGTGCCAGATAGGTATTAAGCACAGCCGACCAAAGTAAAATTTGTAGACTTTGAAAAGATAAAGTGATTTTATTTGATTGTTAATATTGCCTCAATCAGCAATTAAAAATCAAATATATACCAAACAAAAAATTGCAAACAATTGTGAATGTCGACCAAGGTAAAATATATCCGTTGAAATCCCAAATATTTATGCCAATGGGATTTTTAGAAAAAAAAAATCAAAACCCCATAGAATGCCGACAGATTAAAATAATTGTAGTCGATACGATAAATTTTCTGCAAACTATATAGACAACCTAAATATTTTTTTGCCAAAACAATATGAAAATGAGCCCAAATTTTTTGAAATGAAAAAGTGTCTGCGACTAAAAAATTTTTGCCTCAAAAGAAAACTAACAGGATGGATTTTTTATTGCAAATTTGTACGGATTGTACCAGTTGATTTTGCAAACCCAAATACCTCTGATGGCTCCCGGGTTGATGAATCTGATTTTGATGATTAGGCAGGCGATCCTAGGGTTTCGAGGCCTTTTGAAGACAATGGTGAGCTTAGATCTAACTCTATCTACTTTAGAAATCAGCTTGGTCCCTAGGTGGAAACAAGTAGCCTTCAATAGAAACCTTCAAGCCTACAAAGAATCTCTCACACCAACTTTCTTGATTGAGGGTTGACGTTTCACTGAAATTGGTTACCTCTACAGGTTTGGAGACCATTCTTCAGATCAAGTACCCCATGATGATATTGTTGTGCAGGAGGTTGATTGCCTTGATCTTTCTGAAAAGGTTGACAAGGTTCCTTCAAGTGCTTCTTCTCCATCAAATACTATTGGTATCCCTCCACAATCAGTGATTCCTTGTCCAGATTCATTGATTGAGGCTTCCACCATCATCATCCATCTGGACACATTCAGTTTTCTAGACTTGGCATCACAGGATGGCTTTGTTTGAAGTATCACTGACTTGGATACTTCTACAGGTTTGGAAGAAATTCTTGAGGGGATATCACTCCTATATTCGAATTCCACTTTAGATAGTTTTCTTAAGTCTCCTCATCCCTTTGTCTCAACCTTGATTAGGAATCTAGAGACTACCTTGGAGGCACTTGGTTTCTCTTTAGATACTTCATGCTGAAACTTCGTCCCTGTCATTCCATTCAAGATTTGAGGTTTCTTCAACATCTACCATTAGATTTGCTTCAGACTTCTTTCAATGGTTTTGAGGACACTTCATTCAGGGGGGGCAATCAAGTCTCCATCATATCCATCACACTGTCTTTGGATATTGTTCAACATTAGTTTTTGCATCATCCTGATTTGTCACCCTCTTCATTGATTGTGGCATATTCATCATCAGGCAAGGAGACATTTGAGCAACTTTCAGAGACATCATCAACATCCACCTTCATCATTCCTTCCTTTCATCAATTCCTATCCCAAATGGGAAGCATCTTTGCACTTGCACTTGGTTTTGTTTCTTCCTAAAGGGAGGCAAGTTTTTTGTCATCTTCTGGGGGGGCTATATAGTCTCTCTATTTCTCTCCTATGGGGGGGATATTGATTATAATATATCCATGTGATGGATGGTGTACTTGGGGGGTATTTGGGAATCCTCCATCCTTCCCATCCTATCTCACATTTTTTTTGCTTTTTCATCTCCTTTTTGGAAAGGGGTTTTGTTCCCACTGGGTTTTCCCCTTTTCTCTAGTTGTGGGAGATTTTTCTGCATCTTCATTTACATGGGTACCCAACATGGCCTAGTAGCTGGGACCCATCTCATCATCATCTTTGCATAATCATTGCATTTTCCTCCCTAAGTTGAACTTATGGGGAGGGTGTTAGTGTAATTAATTAATTAATTATTACACTAGCATAAGTTAACTTAGGTCGTGCATCATTTAGTCCTAGGTTAGATTTTAATAAATCATTTAATAAATGGGATAATATTCCCTTCCTTGTTTGTAGGGATAAGATTCCTTCTAGAAGATGAGTTGTCCTTCTATAATTTATCTCAACATTTAATAATTTTCTAGATAGGGTTCACATGTTGTCACATGTTAGATCAAGACACATGGCAACATATCATACATCTTATGTTTTCTTTCTTGCCTATATAATTAGGCAACTTGTGCATTTGTATTAATCCAATTTCATAATGTAGATCAATATAGAATCTCCATTGTGCATGCCTAGTTGCAACACTTTTTTTGTGGTTGATTATCTTTTTTGGAAAAGGTCCTCCATTGAAGACTATAGCTTTAGGGACCTTGTGCATCCATAATCTCAAACCCCAATGCCGACAACATAATAAAATTGAAGGTCGCTCGAAATTATTTTTCTGCAACAATAGAAAATATGATTTTTTGCCAAACAAATATGAAATAAACCCAATTTTTCTGAAACGAAAAGTGCCTACGACTAAAAAAAATTTCCTTCGAGGACAACTAACTGAGATGATTTTTTTATTGCAAATTTGTATGGATCGTACGATTGATTTTGCAAACCCTAAAAAATACCTCTGATGGCTCCCAGGTTGATGTATCCGATTTTGATGAATGGGCAAGTGATCCTAGGGTTTCGAGGCCTTTTGAAGATAATGGCGAGCTCGGATCTGACTCAATCTGCTTCAAAAATCAGCTTGGTCCCCAAGTGGAGTCAAGTAGCCTACAATGGAAACCTTCAAGCCTGCAAGAATCTCATACACCAACTTTCTTGATCGAGGGTTGATGTTTCACTGGACAAGCTATGTTACCATGTTAGAATTCAACATGCTCTGATACCATGTTGAGATTATGGATGCACAGGGTCCTTGAAGCTGCAGTCTTCAATGGAGGACCTTTGTCAGGAAAGATGATCAACCACAAAGAAAGTGTTGCAACTAGGCATGCACAATAGAGATTCTATTGATATGATATGATATGTTACAAATGAACAAGTTGCCTGATTATATAGGCATGAGAGAGAAGCTAAGATGCATGAGATGTTGCCATGTGTCATGATCTAACAACATGTGACAACATGTGAACCCTATCTAGGAAATTATTAAATGTTGAGATAAGTTCTAGAAGGACAACTCATCTTCTAGAAGGAATCTTATCCCTACAAACAAGGAAGGGGACATTACCCCATTATTAAATGATTTATTAAAATTTAACCTAGGACTAAATGAAACATGACCTAAGTTAACTTATGCTAGTGTAATCACTAATTAATTAATTAATTACACTAGCACCCCCCCATAAGTTCAACTTATGCTAGGGATATGGACATAGGAAACATAGTCAATAAAACTGGCCAGTCTAAGAATCATTTTACCAATCACCCCTAGTTTCCAATGAACTCCCTCAAACCTCTTCCCATTAAGCATATTAATAATAATCATAGAATCAGCCTCAATAATGACCTTCCACCATCCTAGAACACAAGCTTTCTCCATCGTAGCCAAGATGGCTTAGGCTTCCATAAGGTTATTCAAAGCCTATCCCATATATGTAGAAAATAAGAAGATAATCTCACCTAAGCAATCCCTTCCCATGCCACCAATGCCAACATGTCCTAGATTCCCTCTAGAAAAACCATCAGTATTAATTTTAAGAACACCAATCAGCGGGAGCCCATTTTCCTTCTCTAGAAATTCTTTTCTTTGGACCATGACCCGTCTTAACAATAGGACAACTAATCATCTTATTAGCGAGACCTAAACCATTAATCATAGAGAGATCTTCCCTTTCTAAAGATTCATATAAAACACAATTGGACCTAATAGTTTCTCGAACCATGCACACACTATTTTTCCACAACTAATGGAATCCAACCTGGAATCCTTGGAAAATCCTCCTATTTTTTTCTAACCAAATTTTCCATACAATGCAAGAAGGACCAGTTTCCCAAGCCACATTAAGAAAAGTAGCCTTGGTAGGAGGCCTCCATAGACTGTTCCAAAATTCCACCAGTAAAGTGACATGAACACAACTCTTATTCCACAATCCCCACTAGAAATTCCCGATTTCCTTGGCATAAAGGCATTGAAATAATACACGAGAGATGCATTCTTCACCCTACCCAGTGATGCAGGGACTTCACGAGGCTTCAAAGAGTATTTTCTGATTTTTTCCTAGATTTTACAAAGTTTATTTTTTCGTTATTTTCGAACTCATGATTGTTATTAGTTTAGAAAGTTGGAAATTTGTGTCAAAATCATTGTTTTTAAAGATATTTAGAAGTTCTCATGATTTTTTGGATAGATTTGAAAATTACTAGAAATGGCAAATTTCGGATTTTGCAAAAATCTTCCAAAAAGGGAAAATTTTCCAAAATTACCAAAAATGGAAAATTTTGCATTTTGTAAAAATCTACCAATAAGGAAATTTTTGAAAATTACCAAAACTGGGAAATTTCAGAATTTGTAAAAATCTACCAAAAAAGGAAATTTTTAGATTGTTGTTAAAATAGGCTTATTTTTTATTGTAATGGCAAGATGGTTAGAGAGTAATGAAGAACTATTATTCTAATTTCTAGAGTTTCTTGTAATTTTTTTTTCTTTCTTTGTTAATGGTGTATGTTTTGTCATAAGTTGGTTACATCATCTCGTATTAGAGCATGAAAATGGTTGGGAGAGGAAGAGCAAGAGGTTTTGCTTAGATACGAAATCTATAGAGACAAGTAGTAGAGCTTGCAAAAATGATAGCAAACCAAGGAATAAGAGGAAATAATATTGATGAAAAAACAAGACAAAGAGATGTAGATCAACATGTAGATAATGAAGAGGAAGAACAATTAGAGAGCCTAACCTTTGAAGAAAGGATACTCAAAGCATTAGAAGGGTGAAATGAAAATGAAGGAATTAAAATTGAAGTTTCTGATTATGCAGGTAGTCTGAAACCAAAGGAGCTAGTAGATTGGTTGAATAGTATGGAGAAATTCTTTGAGTGGAAGTCTATGATAGAGGAAAAGAAGGTAAAATTTGCATGCACCAAGTTAGAGGGTCATGGAATGATCTGGTGGGTCATTTATAGAAAGAATGAACAAAAAAGGGAAGTGTTGATGGTGTTTTTATGCACTTCTCAACACGGGCAATGCATAGGTGCACTACCTCTCTTGAAAGACAATCTCCCACAATCGAATTGCAGAACACTATCCCAAGGTCTCTCGAATGTTAGGTCATGACAGTGCTCAGATACCTCAGTAGTTTGATGTGATTTGCTGGAATCACAAGGCGGTCTTACAGAAAATACAAAGCAAGGATACTAAGCATGGAAGTTGGATCTTAGAATGGGGTTCTTCAGATGGGAAGTTGTTATGCACTGGTTGTAGGTTCAAACAGCGATCTTGAACTCCATTTAGTTATTAGATTTGGCTTTACAATGTGCAATGAACCCTAGCATAGGTCAGTTACTAAAAAAAAAGGAAAAGGGGCGAAGGAGAGGAAAATTTCCTAAGTCTGAAACTAGCAATGAATAGTGACAATGGAGTTCCTGCAATGGACAATTCCTCAAAACAATATCCCACTTAACCAGGGATTTCACAGTATCATGGAATTTGTGCTATCTTCTAAGGGCTACAGATATTTCATCCTTCATCCACCACATACATGCATGAATCAAAGATAAATGTTTGGGATAGCTTTAAAATCAAGTCCAGGCTAACTTTGCACAGCTATCTACCATTAGCAAACAAAAAGTATGGACTAAGGAATCATCAACAAAGTAGGAATTTTCACAATCACCCAACAACATTCCTAAGATTTATCCAAAGAAAGGAAACAACTAACTAAACAGCAATAAGATCTAAGTCAAACTTCTAACATTGGAGAATGAATCAAATAACATGAGAGAAATCAAGAAAATACACCAAGTCAATGCTTTTTCTTATAAATTTATGCAACATGTCTTTACAAAAATTCAACTATCCCTTTGCAAATGAGAGGAGTGCTCTATTTATAGTTTTCCAAAAGTTAAATGAATGGCCAAGATTCATTCTCATTGTGTGGCCAAGATTCATTACAAAATAGGGTTTCACCTACCCCCAAATAGATCTCAATTTAAAATTACACTTTTGTCCTTTCCCTATTTCGTCCTCTAGTGGATGACACTATAGCTCTTTTTTCCTTTAGTGGATTGTTGTTTTCTTTGCTGTAGCTACTCTTCAGGAAGGTCTTTGTCTTTGGCTGGGCTGTCCTCCTGCTCCTTGGAAGCTGCATGTTCTATGTACTTGAGGATGACGGCCTGGGGCTTGTCTATCTCGAGGATCTCGCATCGCAATTCCTGGTAGCTCCATTCTTTAGCATTTTCTTCCAGCCTCTTCCAATCTTCGTCATACTTCGAGCCTTGGTCCCTAAACAGCTCTGATTGGTCAAAGGCACGGGCAGCAAAACTTAGGAACTCCGTTATGATTTCTCCGGCTGTCCCGTCCTTCATTTTCTCCTGGAAATATGGCTTGATCTTTTCTAGATCCATTTGCACGGTGGGAATATCATAGCCCGTCATCAGCTTAAGGTATTGGGCGCACTCCGCCCAGATTTCCTTGATCCACTCAATATCTGGATCCACTCTGCTCAAGATTTGTTCCAACCTCTCCTTTCAGTTGTCGAAGTCTCTGCGCCACACATCCACTAGCCAGTGATCTTTTTTTTTTAGTTCCAGCTTCTCCTCCCACGTGGCCTCAAGCATTTGAAGGATAGCTTTGATCCTTGGGAAGGTGGAGTCGTAGGTGGCGGGGAAATTGGTGCAGAGTCTCCTTGTGCTCTCCAGGGACTGGATCAGGTCCAAGAACTTGTTGGCTATCTACACAGCCCTGCTAATTCCCATGTTCCTGACGTATGTGACCTGTCAGAACCAATCCTCGGTGGTTTTCTCCAAGTTCTTCCTTCTCTCCAGTTTATCGATCTGCTCTTTGGAGAGCAACTGCGGTGCGGCCGTGGAGGTGGTGGGTAGGTCATCTACTGAGGACCATTGTTGGATATAATCTGTTAACGCTGCAACCTGTGCCTTGAGCTCATCCTTGGAGACCTTGTCCTGCTTTATTAGGTGCACCACTATGGCCACCAACTCCTCTAGGTGTTCGACCTTTTGCTCCCTGGTTGCTGTCCCCAAGTCAATGGTTGAGATATTATAACTCACCCCCGTTTGGCCAACTATAGGTGTTGCAATTTGCGCTGCTCGAGAACCAGAAGCATCCATCGATATCTTGGATCGGACCTTGGGCTTCTTCTCCTCCTTTATCATGATCTGGGACCGAGCCAAGATGGCCTCCAACCTCGCCCTTGGGTCTTTTAGCACAGGGGTTGTCTTTTCAAGCTGCCTTTCCAACCAATCGGGCATAGCAGACCTATCTTTGGGTGAATCATGGCCGCCTTCACCCTTTTCAGTCAAAGGCAAGACCTCTGCCTCCTTTCCCTTTTGGGGTTCCCTTTTCTTTTGGGCAGCATCCTTTTCTTCGTCGGAGTCAAGAACGAATATGAGGCATTTGACAAGCAGCTTGGTGGATAACTGCTGGATGAGAGTTTCTTCTTTCGCTGCCTCTTCTTCTTTCTTCTCTTCAGTAGCCTCGGCCTCAGGACTCTTGGCAACATGGGTCTCAGCCTCTGTCAAATCTTTTATTTGCTGCGCTTCGGGCGGCTGCCCTTCTTCACCATGTGGTGACTCCTCTGTTTCTTCCCCAACATTCTTCAGCTGTTGCGCCATCTCTTCCTCAAGGTCCTCATCGAAAGTCTGGATGATTTCCTTGGCACCCGAGCCATCCTCTTCGTCCCCACTCTCGGAAGAGCTTGTCTCTTCCTCCTCATAGACCACCCTGTCGATGGTTCAGTGCTCATACTCAGGGTGTTCGTGATACTCATCAGCCTCCTCCTCGATAGACTTCGAGGCTTCCTACTCTCGCTCCTCCAACTCCTTCGAGATAAGCATCGTAGCTTCCATAGTTGGTGGCCCTATCGGCGGTTGTGAAGGCTAAGCCATTGCAAGGACTTGGGCAAGGGCTGCTTGGAGAGTTGGATTCATTAAAATCTGTGAGAGCTTAGGGGGAGGTTTTGTATGTGCCTTGTAAGAGCCTCTGGCATAGTGGCAAGGGGAACAAGCGATGTTATTGTTGCCAGAGGGAGCGACGTAATCGGCGACATGGCAGTAGAAGAAGAAGGTGGAGTGGTCATGTCGGAAGAGGAGTCGATGATTATTACTGATTCGGCCAGAGGCGAAGGGGCAAGATGGATAGAAATGTCCACTGCCGACGGAGAAGCGGCGACCATAGCCAGCGAGGTAGGCGGTGCAATAGGAGGATCAGGAAGAGCCAAGGGAGGTCGAGATTCTTCTGCACTTACCGTTTGTTTAAGCCTTTTGGGAGATGAGCCTCCCATATCTTTCTTTGCTTGTTCCTTAGGATCTGGAGACTGTGCGGTCTCTGTTCCTTTCCTCTTCTGGGACCTGGTGACTGGAGGAGACTTGGAGGTCACGCCAGTGGACGTGGTGGCAGCAACGTCCTCCATGGCACTTGGCTCACTTTTGAGCCTCTCATAAGTCAGGACCACCCCTTGCTGCTTTAGATATGCCACCTGTCCATTGATCCACTTCCTGGTGCAAGTTATGATTGGCTGGGTGATGGTGTCTAGGTCGTCGACCTCCTGTTCATCCCAGTCAATCGACGGTATCGGTAGGTTGGCGACTACAGGGTACCTCGGGTGCATAATGGTGGACTCATCTTCCTCCACCTGATCCGGCACCGGGAATGGTTGTACTCTCCTCAGGAACTGCACCATCATGCGCATATAGTGCCTTGCATGGACCTCCTTGTCGTCTTTGCAGTCGGCCCAAAAATATTCAATGTGATATTGGTGGGAATATGCTGGCCCCAGTGCTTTCCTGACATGGCCATGTGGGTCCATCCGTGGGCGAGCAGTGTACCAGTCAAAATGGTAATCCTTGAGCTCCTTCTCAGAGTTACTGGCACATTGGGACGTTTGTAATCGGTACAGGCCCTGGCTGAGGGTCATGGGATAGGGGATTCCTACTACGTGCTTGTTGCCGAAGATTGTCTGGATGTGTTGGAGTTGCTGGGAGAGCTCCAAGAGGATAATTCTATCATTTGGGTGCCGAGGCAATCTATTTGGCCGTTCCGTGAAACTCTGGGCCCGGATGTAGGTAAACTTGGGGAACTGGATAAACAGAAAAGCATATTCCTTTAAGAGTGCCCTGGCACTGTGGGAGACTCTCCTCTCGAAGTCTCCAGCGATTAATCTGATGATGTGGCCAGTGAAGGTGTCATTAACTCTGCAGTACTCCTTCTTGAACTTGCGGTATTAGAGCTGTGGATACTTGTCAAATGGCTTGAGCCCTCACTTCTGACCCTGATCAGGTGCTACAAATAGGCCACTGTATTGTCTTTGATCCGCCAGAGAGTAGACAAGGTAGGAGGTCATGTAAAACTTGGAGCTCTTCTTCACGTTGTCAAATTGATCATGGAAGCAATTGCTGATGAGGCCTCCCTAGTAGAATGAGGTCTTGGTTGTAACGTCCTCATTTCCCCGTAGGATCTGCTCAATGTAGTATGTCATCCACTCCTGGAAGTAGGCAGCCGTTGGGAGACCCATGACCCTTCTCAACATGGTCACCAGGTCGTGGTAGTCCTCGTGGAAATCGCTACGGAAGAGTTCCTGGGGAACCTTCGCAGCGCTACCCCATTTTTCCTTAAGCCAAAGGAGGTTGATTGACTTTTTGCACCTTGACGGATTAGCGTCCCATGCCGCTTGGCATTCTTCTAATGTGGGGACCTCCATTTGTTGGAACGTGGGAATGTGGAATGTCTTAGTGATTCCTTCTGGAGACATGTCTGCAAGGATGTTTCCCTCCTTATCCACAATTATTCTGGTGTCTGTTTGATAGGCTTCTCGGCAAACCATCACTAGTTCGGGTGCCACCAGAGAGGGAGGGAAGCCGGCGGCCTTGGCAATTCCACTCTATCGTATTAATCTAGCGTTCTTCGTTGTTGGGTTGACCCTGACCCTCTGAGTAAATTCATCAATGTCCACTTGGCAAATATTTGTATCTGAAATCTCCTTCCAGTCCGTTGTGACCTTGGAGTGAAGCGGCTCGCCCTGGAATTGATACTTCATTTGATCCTTGTCTTCCTTTCCCCGAGGGGTTCTTCCTGACTTCTTGCCCTTATCCCTCTCGGCGGATGCCCCTGAAGCTCCTGCTCCGGATTCCATATATTCTGCAGGCAAGGGCAGTGTCAGTGCAACAAAACATCAAAGCGTTCATGTTAGTTCATATCTCAAAAATAACATCTAAATTATCAATCAAGTATATCATAAATCTTGTCTCTACATGCTATTGATCTTCATTTTAGGGCATTTGGACAATCCAGGCCCGAAGGGCTGGAATTCCCTGGCAGGAATGCTGCCTGGAAGGGAAAACGCAGCCGAAAGCTCTCAGAGACCTTCCTTGGCCAAATTTTAATGTTCTGAGAAGCTCATGATGAAGAGGGTCAAAAATTAGCATGTGGGTCGAGGTCAGATTCCAAATTTGGGCCAGCTAGGATCGATCTAAGGAGGTTCGGACGTTTCAAGCTGGGAAGCCACAAGGAAATGGCAGTTGGTGATAGCGGACAACAGAAGGAAACCCGGAGGCGGAAGCTCGGGGTTCAGGGCTTGAAGGGCCAAAAGGCATCTGTCGATAAGTCAATTTGTTTCGGAGGCTCGGGCCGGCGACACTGGGAAGGCGGGTGGACTTCGCCATTCGCGATGGCAATCCTCACACGGAAGTCCGGCAAGGGAAGTCCGGGAGCAAGAGCCCGGCATTAGACTTGGCGTTTGCAAACCTGACGGCGCCCAGCAGGCCGGAGCCTAGAGGGCGGAGTTACGGACAGGAATTTTCGTTTGGAGCGGCGGGCGACGACCGGAATCCCGGAACACGGGACCCGAAAAGCAGACGGACGCTTAGAAATTTAGCGATATTCCATGGCGGATGGTGCCTCGGAGCCCGGAGATCGGAAGGGTGGGGTGAAGCTTCCTGACGGCAGTAGAGCGACAAACTTCCGAGAATGGAAGTCTGGGAGCCGGGGCCCAGGGACGCGAAAGAATTGATAAGTTTGCCAAAACTTTGCCGTGGACAATGGCGGAAAACGGACCAAAGAAACCCGACGCTGGGGGCCCCGAAGGAGGGTCACCGTCGACAGGGTTCGGTGCTAGCGACGGCAAGCGAAAAGTAGACAACAGCGGAGCGAAAGGCGGGGCCCGAAGCCCAGAAGGCATTGATGGCATTGCCGAAAAACCGCGTAGCACAAACAATGCAAATTGAGCGGGGAAACCCGCCGTCCGGGGCTCGAAGGTGAGAATGATGCAAAGACTTTCGTCGACAAGGCCAGATGGGGAGATGAAGACGGAGCCCGGAGGGTGGGACGCCGAGGGATGCCCGCCGTCGCCGACAGTGAAACGTAGGCGGAACCCCGAAGGCGGAGCTCTAGGGTCCGGGGCCCGAAGGGCCTGCAGGACGTATGGTCAGCTTTAAAGTTGATCAGCGAGACGCATGCTGGGATCCGACAGCTGGGAGGCAGGGAGGAATTGGCAGTTGAATGTCGGCGAAAGGTAAGCGGAAACCCGGTGGCGGAATCCCAACGAACCGGGCCCAGAGAGGACAATTGTCGTTGGCATGTTTGAAGTTTGAAGTTTCTCAGCGAAAGCGGGCCTCGGACCTGGGGTAACGGATTTCCCTACGCGAAGAATAGCTGCGCCACGGGAAAGTCCCGAATCGGCAGCGAGGGCAATTCCGATAGGTTTGTCAATTTTTTAGCATATGGGTTATGAGCGCAATTTAGTGTTCTTCCATTTTATGCCATCCTAACTAATTGTTCACCCATTTAAACCTTTCAAAGTCATGAAAAACACACACGAGAGGGAAAACGGGTCACCTACCTCAAACACGCTAAATGGCGAGATGTGGGATCTACCGGGAATTGACGAAATGATGTTGACGGTGATGATCGTGACGTTCGTCGAAGGCGGTGGGCTCCAAATGATTGCTTTCTAATTCGCTCCAATTCTGTAGAATGATAATGACTTGGGTGGATTGGGCATTTTATACTCCAACCGCCATGAATGACTACGATTAATGCACGTACGGCCGCGGGAAAAGTTGTTGGGTTTGAATTTAGGTCGGCGGCGGCGGCGGGAAAGCCGGGGCCCAGCAGCTAGGAGGATGCAAGGGATCTGTCGTTTGGTGAATTCTCGCTATTTAAATGACTTCGGCAGGGATCGGCTCGGGTCCCAAAGTTTGGCGATCCGCAAGGGATCTGCCGTCGACAACGGCGGGACCGCCACGAAATTCCAGAAATGGAATTTCGAGGAGTCGGGCCCGGAACGGTCGACGGCGGGTAGTTATAAACGAAAACACCGGTGGAGAAAACCCAGGCACAACCCAAGGAGTGGGAGGCTGCCAGAGGCTCACCGTCGCGGACGGCGAGACCGGGACGGAAGTCTGGAAGAAGAATTCCGGGGCCCGGGGCCCGAAGGGGCAGACGCCACCCCAAAAATTTGCAACAAGTTTCAGACGGAGGGCAACAGGGCGGACCTCAAGGGGTGGGCAGATGCTTGGTGAACACCGAAGGGATGGCAATTTCAAAGGGGAAACCTGAAGAGGGAACCCCGGATGCCCGGACCCGAAGGGTCCCAGGGTCGTTTCAAGGCCAAAATGCCAGAGGAATTCCCTGAGGCCCCAGAAGGCAGCAAAACCAAAAGCAGAGGCATGGTCGATTTATGATGGAACTTTGCAGCAATATCAACCATACGAAACATCAAAAAAAGAGGGGCACGCAAAACGAGGCGACCCTAAAAGACCTGATGAGGTGAAAGAAAAGAGGGTCCCCATTCCAAACGGGGCGTGTGTGCTAAGGGCACAACAGGAAGGATAAAATCAAAACCTGGAAAAAGATGGAGAAAAAAATGAGAGATAAATTTCTACGTATGGATTATGTGTAGACCCTTTTTTCATAGATTTCAAAACTTGAAACAAAATCTATTTACTATGGAATATTATACAAATGATTTTTACAAATTGTCCATTCATGTGGAGCACCAAGAGACTAATGAGAAAATGGTTGTCGGGTATGTGAATGGTCTAAAATTTTCCATCCAAGATGAATTGAGTATGCATAGGGTTAATAGTATTGAAGAAGCATACCAATTAGCTTTAAAGGTAGGAGAAAAGCATAATAAGCAATACTTCCAAAGGAATAGAGGAGGGAAAAGAGGTACAAAATAGCCATTGTGGGGTGATTTAAACTGTAGTCAAGGAGAATCTTCTCAAGGAGAAGAAAAATTACATGATACCTAACATGACATGCAAAATTGGTGAGGAAGAGGGTTTCAGAGGAGTAGAGGTTATAATGGTGGTAGAGGGTGGGAAAACCCACACAAGCCTTTTGTTTGCCTTAATTGTGGTGAAGAGGGCCATAGGGCATTTGAATGCTCTACCTATAACATGCAATAACAACAACAATGAGAGAAGCGTGGATTAAACTTAGCTCAAGAAGAGATTGTAGAAGAAGGAATTAAATCTCAAGTTTCACCAAATGTGGGGGAGAATCTCATGATGAGACAAGAAATGGTTATCCCAGTGAAGAAGCAAAAATAAACAAGAGCTTGTGAAGATTTTTGGCTATGAACAAATATTTTTCAAACTAGATGCACTTCAGGTGGAAAGGTATGTCAAGTTATTGTTGATAGTGGTAGTTGCGAGAATATGTTTTCTAGAGAAATGGTAGATAAGCTAAATTTTTAGTGTGAAAATCATCCCCATCCTTATCGTATTGCATGGTATAGAAAGGGAAATGAAGTTTCTATTGATAAGAGGTGCTTGGTCAAGTTCTCTATAGGAAAGACTTATAAAGATGAAGTATGGTGTGATGTCATTCCAATGGATACATGACATGTGTTGTTGGGAAGGCCATGTCAATATGACCAAAAGACAATGCATGATGGCAGAAAGAATACATATACTTTTTGGAAGGATGGTTCTAAAGTGATCTTGTTGCTTCTTGAGGATGAACAAAAAATTAAAAGTTCGATGTCTACAAGTGAACCAATCAACAAAATGAAGGTAATAGGTTTCTATTATTCCTTGATGATGTAGAGAGAAGAAGGTGAAGAAATATTAGAAGCAGTTCCTTTGGAGGATGTTCAATATTTGAAATATCATAGTGCAACTAGAAATGAAGTTGAGGATGTTACATCAACAACGAAGGAGACTAAGTTAAAATTTAATTTTTCCAATTTTCTTAAAGATGAAAGGCATATGGAAGTAGATCAGAAAGAAAAAATAGTAGACAAGAAGGAAATCTATATTTTGCAAGGTCAACATAGTATATATTTGGTACAATGGGAAGGATTAACACTAGAAGGAAATATATGGACTATAGAGTGGGATTGGAAGGAGTTGGATTAGGTTAACTAGCAGCAGTTTGAGGAGAGGAACTTGCAAGAGTTGTGTTCTTTTCAACTAGAGGAGAATGATGTGGGGGACTTTGCAGGGCTTCAAAATGAGCATTTTTTTATTTTTCCTAGATTTTAGAAAGTTGATTTTTCCATTATTTTCAAACTCATGATTGTTATTAGTTTAGAAAGTTGACAATTTGTGTCAAAATCATGTTTTTTAGATATTTACAAGTTTTCATGATTTTTTTGATAGATTTGAAAATTACCACCAAAATGGAAATTTTGAAAATTACCTAAAAGGAAAATTTTGGATTTTGTAAAATTTTCCAAAAAATATTTTTTTTGGAAATTACCAAAAATGGAAAATTTTGGATTTTGTAAAATCTATCAAAAAAAATTTCGGATTGTTGTTAAAATAGGCTTATTTTTATTGTAATGATAGAATGGTTGGAGAGTAATGAACTGTTATTCTAATTTTTGGAGTTTCCTGCAATTCTTCTTTTTTTCTTCTTTCTTTGTTAATGGTGTATGTTTTGTTGTAAGTTGGTTACATCACCCACACAAAGCACACATCGAAGGCCCTTGAAAGCCTCTTTTCTGCAAATTATCCCAAGGAATCTATTCCTAGCAACCAACCACATAAAAAAATTACACTTCAGCGAACCATACTTATTCCAAACATTCTTCCACCAAGGAACAACTCTCTCCCCACCACCTTGTTGGAAAATAACTGATATCCTTCAATAATAGAGTAAGATCCCTTAGGATTGAAACCCGAAGCTAAGATGTCACTTCCAAATGAGGAATTGCAAAAGCGCTTATTCAAATTAGAGAATAAAGCTTCTTTATCTTCTAGTAAACATCCCCTAGGCCATTCCCTAGGGTCCTTCCAATAATAAATCTCTAGTTGGCATACAAAGCAAGTAGATTTAAAATCCACCACCTATATCCAACTAGCTTTTGTGTAACTGCCACAAAGTTCCTGCAGTTGCAAGTAGGTAGAATTGATGGGAGGACACCCATCCTAAGAATCATGCCAAAATAGAGCCTTAGACCCCTTGTCACAAATCCAAAATCAACCTTGCTTGATAAGATTATCTCTTTTCTTAAGGGTGTTCCAAATCCATAAGCCTCTCACTGTGAGGTCAATCCAAGGGATATTTGCATTGGCTATCTCTCCTAAGTACTTGAAAGTAATTATTTGAGCCCAAAGCTTCTCTAGATTGGTACACCGCCTCCAATAAAGCTTATAAACTAAAGCCTAGCCATTGAAAATGGATTGCCTCAACCCTAAACCCCCATACTAAATAGGAGTACAAACATTTTCCCAACTAACCAAAATCCATTTAGAAACCACTAGAATTCCAGTCCAAAGAATTGTGGTGAAAGGGAATCAAAGTCCTTAATAGAGCCTAGGGGGGTTGCCAACAAAAATCATCTATAGATGGGAAGAGCCTAAATCACCGATCTTAACAAAAAACTCTTCCAACAGAGGAGAGAAAATGAAAGGTCCAATGGCTAACCTTTAAGTGGATCTTATTAAGAATTGACAGCCAATAGTCTCTAGTAAGAGGCCCAATTGAAAGGGGAAAGCCCAAATAAGTGAGAGGAAGAGCTCCAACCTAAAATCTTAGAATCTAGGCAATCCAATGTTGAATGAGAAGGGGAGTATTAAGGAAAATGATGGGGGACTTGTCCTCATTAATCTTTTTCCTTCAAGTAGCCAAGTGGATATCAAGAGCTTTTCTAGATTTCGTTGCCTCTCTGACATTGGCTAAGCCCATCAAGGTTGTATCATCCATGAACTGTAAATGAGAGATAAGAGGCAAGGAACAATCCCAAGACCAAACTTGGATCTTGCTATGACTAACATGAAATTTTAAAGATGTCCCAAACCTTCAGCCATCAAGATGAATAGGTATAGAGATAAATTATCTCCTTGACACAACCCTCTAGAGGCTCTGCACAAAGGATACACAACTTAGTTGATGATAATCAAGGAGGTAAAGTTATAACCCACACAACCCAATCTCGAGAAAATCTAAAATCCAAGAGAATCCGCTACAAGAATCTCAATTTGACCCAATCATAAGCTTTGGACATATCTAACTTCGTGAACATAAACTTACCTTTTAAGGTTTCCATAGAGTGAATATCCTCCCTGACAATCACTAGTCCATCCAAGATTTGCTTACCCAAAACAAAGTCCCTTGCTCTTCTAAGATGAGGGCATTTAGGCACATTTTAAGTCTTTCTACCAAGAGCTTAGTTATGATCTTATAAGCCACGTTGCATAAAGCAAAAGGCCTAAATTTATCAAAGGACTTAACATCATTATTTTTTAGGATAAGGGCAAGTAAGGTTGCATTCATGGAACGTAGCATCTATTTACTTTGATACCAATAAATTATTAAAAAAATATTAAAAAAATTACTAGTGCATTTTTATATTGAATAAAGTTTATAAGTCATAAATTACAAAATTGAGAGCATCATAGTTAAAATATGATTATAACAATCACAAAGTAACATACATATAAGTTATAAAAATACAAATGAATAAATAACATAAATTGAAATATAAAAAATGAAGCAACACACATATAAGCTAGCTAAACTAAGAAGAAAATATCATTAGATCATGATTAGAGAACCATGATAGAATTAGGGCTTAAATTCATCCACTACAAGTGAGGTAGTATCTAACTCCACCTTGTTAGCAATATAGTTCAATATAACTTAGACATAGCATAGGTCGTGTAAGTTTCCTCTACTAATTGAAGATTGATTAAGGTATTTCCAAGAGTGGAAGAGTCCTAAAAATATTTGTGGAGGGATTGAAAGAATTTGTTGGTCTTCTTGTCCAAGACTTTGAATTAATTGTTAATGTTTACAACTTATTCAACTAGCCTAAAACATGTGTTAAAATACTTAGTAGGTCTACACTTTCAAATGAGTCCCAATACAATATTTTGATTCAAAACAAGATTATAATCAAAATGTCTTTGTGTTAAGTTTTTCTAAGATATTTTTTATTTATTTATAATTATCATTAATATTTTATTGATTAATTAAGGGTATCATCAAAAATTTGACTCATTTACAAGCACAATGACATTGTAGAGGAACAAAGCCCGTGAGTACATTAACCCAATACAGATTTAAGCCTCAATGAATGGTGAAACAATATCGCACCTTAACCATCATAGTATACCTTTAATACCATTTTTTATTAATAATGTGAACTCCTTTATTAATATTATATTTGGACATTTGTATTTTCTTTAATCTTAGTGACAATTGTATTTCATGGGTAACTTTGACGTTACATATTACTTGTGGTTTATTTTTAATTAATTTGTTATTTTCAATTATTCTTGAGATTCTTGTTTTTTATTCTCTTTGAACTTCTACTTGCTCTCATTGAATATTTAGTTACGAGAGAGGACCCAATAACCACACACCCTAACTTTGCACCCTTGAAGCCCTTACATAGTAAGCCAAATTTATATGAAAATTTTAGCACATCTTTGAAAGTGATTTAAGAGTTTAAAGTTATTTTTGAGAATTTTGTGCATCAATGATGCAACCACATTAGCTATATCTTTGATCAGTTGTCTTAGAAAACCACAATAATAGTTAGATTGAAACATGAACATCATGATATATATTATTGATTGTCTTATGTATCACCATTTGATTGATTATTTTTTTGACATGACTTGTGAAAATGATTTTTTTAATCTATTTTTAGATATGAATATAACAAATACCAGTACTGAACTTTTGAAATAATGAATAAAAGTTAAAATAATAATTATTGTATGCCCATCTAATAGATTCTCTATTCACTCCTTTTCTTAATGTCCCTTTTTCATCTTCATAATAAATAATTGAATATGATCCAAAAATTCTAATTTAAAAAAAAAAAAATTATTTGAAAAATATACTAACCATATCGACTATAAATTTATTTATATATTTTCATTCCCTTTTCCAATATAGGCATCCTATATAGACTTGTTTTATTGCCAAACATGAAAATACAATGACATTTTTTTAGACTAGACATACCACAATTATTACAAGGGAATGAAAAGCATTATTGTTGGCCCACAACTTTACATTGAGGTAGGATCATATTACAAGCTCAAAATATATTTATTTATTTTCTTATTTTATCATAACAATTTGAGAAAGATATATTCATACCATGCCCTTGCATGTGGCATTATATCTTTTCCCTATATTAATAAAAAACCGATACTTATTTTCTCTTTAAAAATACTTACTAATATGCCTCTTCTAAGGTGGAAGTTTAGTAGAAATTGTCCGTTTATTCTTTATTAATAAAAATCAATTCCTTTTGAAATGTAATTATATAATGTTTTAATTTATATAAGTAATTTGTGTGGTATAATATGATATTTTAATATATTTATTTACAAGGAATATCTTTAATAAAAATATTTTATATTTTGATGGTATAATATTAATATTTTTTGTGTTGTAAGTTTTATAACTAATAATGTGTAATTGAAAAATTCAATTATTTACATTTAAGAAATTAGAATATGTTAGTAAGAGGTGTTTAACTATTTTAATGTAATGGTTAGTTTTTTTCTCTTTGACTTAGTAGTGTAAAGTGATATAAAACAAAATTTCAATTTATTGACATAACAACCTTAATGATAGAGATGAATTGACACATAATCTTCTACTTTTTAGACTATGCCATCCTATAGGGCCTACTCCTCACATGGCCATATTCTTGTCACATGGACTATCACCTCTCATTGTTATTTTTTATTTGACTTGCTTACATGCTTGTAAATCTCTATCATAATCTTTATCATGTTGGGGCATGCTCACAGTAAAAAAATTGATGACCTCATCTTGTCTCATTAATGACTCAAGCCCCTAGCACATAGATACAAGTTTAAGACACCTAGTCATATAGTTCATAGATGCAAATCTATAGCTCCACAATGCCCTTGTGTTGAATGATATGAAAATTAAAATATGATACTCTTGTTTGTTTCATGTGTTGCCAATGACTTTGGAGAAGTGTAGTACCCCAAAAAATTAATTATTTAATTATTTATAAAATAATGACAATTTATATGTTTTAGCCATTTTTGGAATTTATGCATTTCATTTTTGTGAGAACATGTGTAAAAATAGATGATTTTTTTGTTGTGATTTATCTCTCAATTCCTTTTTTATAAATTTTATTTATCTTCCATATCAACTAATTTAAAATGATCAAACCTCTCTCTATCTCTTTCTCTCTGCACTAAGTTACTTTTATTCATGTTTTGAGATGAGGATTGTGATATATACTTTGTTTGATTTAGTTTATCAAAATGTTCTTTTCTATTTTGTGCCATATTTGTGCATAAATTAAATTTTTCACAATCCTAGTTGATACTCTATATATTTTACATAGAGAATTTATGTCTATGTTATTAGGTCCTCTTTAAATATTCTTTGCATTATGTGAAAGGGGTGTACTATCTCAAATTAATATTAGTATTAATGATAATGCATTATATTCTATTTATCACACTTTTATGTGCAATATGGCATGGCCATAGTGGGTGTATTGGATGGAATTTTAAGGGAACTTTGGGCTAAATATCATCCTACCATTGCGTTTGGAAGGTTTGAAAACCTAAAGATCAGTTGTCAAATCATCAATTTTTGACACTTTTTTGGGGGGGCATCAAATATTTTTTGCAGGTTTTCTTGAAAATCTGTACTATATAGATCTTTGTACATAATTTGTATAGCTTTCTTTCATCAAATCTATAGTCACATGCATAAGAATATAATATTTTATGGCATATTTAGTGGGTATGGCATTAGCATTTGTTATTTGTGTACTAGTTGAAGGGTACACATCCTACATCAGCTTAGTAATATTAATCACATCGGTAAAAATATTTTTTTAATCAAAAATCCTTTTTAATAAACAAAAGTTTTGTTCAAATATATTTGGGGTGATGTTTTTATGTTTACAGTTGGTTGTGGTCCACGATTTTATTGTGGCTAGTTTTGCGGGGAGGGGCTAAGCCCTTTGTAGCACGACTTATGTCGACCACTCAATGTGCCTTTGTTGCCCTTTGCGGTAGGATTTTTTAAACCACTTTTCCCATTGATGGTCACATGGGTGACCTCAAATTTTTAACCTTAGTTTTTGGTCCCTCGAAGCCTTAATAGGTTATTTTTCCATTGAGCATAACTTTTCACCAGGATATCAAAAAATTTCAAATGAGATATTGACGAAAAGCGAGATTTGCATACTTTGTAGTGGTGCATGTATTTTTGTTAGATTTTTTTTAGGTACATTTTATCGTTGATTGAAGTCAGATATTTTTTTTGGCTCCTAAGATCATAAATTTTTGTCATCATCTCTAATTTTCACTATTCTTGTGGCATTGTAAAGGTATTGAGGAGCTCTATCTAGCTATCCATGCACTTTTTCCTACTTCTATCTTGAGTATATTATGATTTCAATTCTTTCCTAATGGGTATCTCAAAGATTACTTAGATATTTTGGTAGTTGCAAGGGTGTTGTTTTGATCATTGTAATTCATTTTAGCCTCATTTTATGTATTAATCTCATATTTTATCATTTGTTAATTATATCATTGTTGTAATTATGGGTTATGTAAATAATCCTTCTATAATCATTCTAAGGAAAATTATGAGTCTTCACACAAAGGCATCCTAACACGTTGTAGGTGGCTCAATCTTTTGCCTCATCTTTAAGGACTCATACGTGAACTAGATACAACATGGAAGAAATCAGTTTGGCGTAATAAGAATAATCATACCATAGGATTTATTGGTTCTAGTTTTAGTACAAACATCTTCAAGGAGACCTATTATCATATTTTAGGAATATCATGCCCATGCATAGTTTGGACCAAAAATTGGGAGATTTTTAGAGATCCACATAATCCTCCATTGCTAGATGATCTAGCATCAGGTTTCCTCATTCCACTTTATGATAATGACAATCTACCATTTGAAGATGAAACCTTAGAGGAGTTTGAATATGATGTAAAACTTAAGCATCTTGATGATCCCAAGACTTCTCTTATAGCTCCTACTTCTCCAATTGACACCACACATATATTTTCTATTAATGATTCATTGAGAATTTCTAGTGGTACATTAAAAAAGGTATATCATTGTCTTCCTAATTGGGATTCCTATTTATTAGACATTGTCTTCCTAATTCAATATTATTAATACATATTTTGATGTTGGATCACTCTAACATGGCCTAGTAGTTGGGACCCATCATTGTCTTTACATAATTTGCATAATAATATTCTCCTTAAGTTGCACTTAAGGGGGGCTGTTGGTGTAAATAGGTGTTTTACCTAACTAGTTATTTAGTGGGTTGTATTTACATGTTAAGTTTACTTAGGTCTTAGGTGTGTTTTCTAGAAGTTTTAGTTGTCTAGATAAGGTCTTACCATATCTTATCTATTTGGATTTTATTTAATGTTTGTGTCCTAGGTTGTTTAATATTGTTGAGGTAGTTGTCTCATTATACAAGATTAAGGCAAATGTCAAGATCTTGTTTAATCCTATCTAACAACTTTCCTTTATGAACAAGGAATCATATGTACATTACATATTCAATCTTGTAATCTTGTTGTAGAGGAGGAAAGTTGACACCCTGAAATGACGTGATCTCAAGGGAGTAAAAGTTCCTTGACTACCTCAAGGATCAAAGCTTAGGTGAAAAGGGTGGAAAGATAAGGTATTTTTTGCGTATACTTTATGTTTTATGATGAATTAAAGGATGAGAGTTTTAGGGATTGAAGGAGTAGGATACAGAGGTATTATGAGAAAACTAGCAGGCTCTCTACCAAGGATGACATCACCTTGCACAAACATCCTCGTGGTATATTGTAGTCTCATACATACCAAAAATGAAGTTTATTAATAAGACAACAAAGAGCTTACTAACTATTTGACAACTAAAAACTCTAGAACATGTTTAAATGATAGAATAATAGAAACACAAAAATAATGATAACCATAAACTAAATAAGATTTAAAGGAAATGATAGAAATGGAAAGGAGGAAAAGAGACTTACAAGATATCCTTGAATGAAGTCTCCCACAATACTCTAACTTCAATACCTTCACACAGGAAAACATGAAAATGGTTGGGGCTATTTTAGGGGCTTTCCTCAATCAAACCCCCACATAGGTGTTCCCACCTCCATAAACAACCAAATAGGTGAAAAAGATAATAGAAAAGCTAAAGAAAATAGATAGATGAGATAGAGATAATAGATGTGTTGGAATAAAAATATGCTAGCCAATGTGAAAATGATAATGCAATATAAAAAAAAGGATGTAGTTACCCTTGCTTTAGCAAGATAGTGATGCCAAAATTAAGAGCATGCAAAATCCAAGGTATGCTAAGAGATCCAAAGTACTAGTGTAGAGAGCCAAGGTGTGAGAGATCTTGATAGAATGAAGAGAATGAGAGTGAAAGATGAAGAAGAATGAGCAAGAATGAGTGATATATCGAATAGAGTGAATAGAAGAGAAAAATGAGAGGTTTGAGTGGAATATAGGCATGCAAAGGGACATTTTTGGTGCATCTACTAGCTGTAGAGGAATTAAAATTCATGGGTAGGTGGGAAATGTAATGTGTTGATGTTTTAATTTTCCCAACTAAATCTCAAAGAAAATCTAATGAAAAGCCACTTCAAATTGTCAATTTCTTAGAGGAGTTGGCCAATGAACATGAAATGTTGGATAACACTTTTCTTCTACACTTTAGGCTCTACAAGACCTAGGAGGGTGATCCTACAATATTCACTTGGATGATAGAGTGATCAGATGGATCTACAAAATATTACCTTTTAAATAGATATGTTCTCTTGAATGAAGCTAAGAATTGTAAGTATAACACATGAATCAGCTAGATTCTTGAGCTCTTATGTATTCACTACTCAGGGAACATGGAAAACAATATTAATCAAATAACTTAGTGAAGAAATGACAAATTCATTTTGATTTTCAATTTGAGTGATGAAGGAGTTGTATCAAGCAAAATTCAAAGAGATCAGTACATTAACCTAGGGTATGGAGTCAAGAAATGCATAAATGAAATATTGCATAACAATATTTTACCCTGATTCATGAAGCATTACAACATTGCATTACACTGTCACACTTCAGTGTTCAAAACCAATTCTATTGACAAATCCCTACAAACATTCATAACTTTTACATAGAAAATTGTATACACTTACAATTTCACATTATGTTTTGGCCCCCTAATTAACTGGACTTAATGAAGCTTCTAATTTTCCAAATTATGCATTCCAAAGCCTGATTTTTACCATTTTCTAAACAAGGACAAGTATTAAACAAATACATTCAATCATTAAATTATCCCCGAATTTGAGTGTCCTAGAATTTTGAGCCAGGACCCAGTTGCATTTCTTAGTTGAAATCCAAATTTAAATATGTTTTTGGTGGTATTTTAATGTCCAATATTCAAATATGAAGTTCCATCTTTTGGAATCTAATTTGTGCAAAATTATAAAAACACCTATAAATACCTAGTCCTTTTATCATTTGAAATATAACAAGCATAAAGGAGAAATATATTGGAAAACTTATGATCAAGAGCATTATTGAGCAAGTCAAGAGTAGCATTATCAGAGTTTATTACAGTAATTCAAGATCCAACATCATGTCAAATTATATGTGTGCTCATGTTCATGTTTTTTGAAGACTAAGATTGTTTTAGATCTCCAAAGAATTCAAGCATTCAAGAAAGTCTATAAATCAAGATCCAAATCCTTGAAGTGATGTGTATGTTTTCAGTCCTTCAAGGAATCCATTAAAGGGTGGTGAGTTGTAGTATTTTTTCATTCATCATTTCCTTCATTTCTATTAAGGTTGGAATTACCATTTTGGAAGTGGAAACACTTACATGAGGTTTGACTGAGGAAAGCCCCTATATGGCACAACATCTTCTCTCTTTGTGAATGTGCAGGTTGAAAGTTTGGAAAGGATTGAAGAGAGTTTGAAGATCTATTTTTATTGTTGTATTTATCATCATCAAAGTTTTCAAAACATAGAAACTCCATTATAGAATTTATTGACAACATTCTGACAATGAGACAAGCAAAAATAGAAGATCAAATCTCACACCAAAGGATCCCAAAAATTGAGAAAGACACCATAAAAAAGAACCAATCACCTAAGGGTGACTTGGTCCTGTTACAACACTCAAATATAACTTTTTGTGATAGGTACATATCATTCAACACTTTCTAGATCCACTTGCAAGTTTCTATTTCCATCTATTTATCTTCGATAAATTACATTTTTCATATTCAATCATTTAGTTTATTTAGTTTAATCATTTCAAATCATTCCTAAACCATTCCTAACCTCAAATAGATGTAGATCCAGGTTTGATTGACTTACCTAGGAGGTTGTAAGTCAATCTATGCAACCTATTGATTTGCATCTTAATAAAATCCTAGAAATGATGGAATAATATGCCTTAGGTCATTAAGGTGTACCACATTTTTTATGTTTCATTTTGGTGAACCCGACATTTGACATTTGGTAGTCTTTCAAACCTTAGATCTAGGTTTTTCACCATTGTGTTTTTCATTTCTCATCTAGGTTTTGTATCATTGTGTTTCACATTTAGGGTTACATATTACATCATAAAAATTATAAAAATCCAAAAATATTGTATTCATATTACATCATAGGTTGCATTATAGTGTGTTTTAGTCATTTAGATCATATCTTCATTTCAAAATTGCATATAAAAAAGTGTCATTTTGTTCCAAAATTATCATACATTTGCACTTCCTTTGCATTGATTTTTTTTGGAAAAATAGTCACTATAAAATTTGTTTGCAGATAAGAATAGTAACCTTAAACATCAATCTAAACATAAATATTTTGAATTTTTAGAACATTGAACAAAGACTTAGTCACCCTTGGGAAACCATGTCCTTGTACATTTGTCTTAGAAAACTTTTTCACAGTGTTTTGTCTCTATTTTCTCAATTACATTGTACTTGCAGATCCTTGTTCTATAATCAATAATTGTATGTTTCTAAAGAATTTGGCATTTAGTTCAATCAGTGAAATAAAGTGCATTACTTAAAATCAAATTTTTCATTCAAAAACATTACTTTTAGGTCTCTACATATTACAATCAGTCAATTATTATATTTCAGATCTGAAAAATTGCATTAAAATTTGTTTAAAAATCTTAAAAATCATTCCATACTTGTATTTTGCATCAAATTGGGATACATTAAGAAAATTATGGAAATTTATTTATTATTACAATTGTTTGCAAGTAGAATCATAATTATTAAGCAATGTAGTTTTTAGTCAAACTTCAAACTTTTAGAACCCCTAACCAAGACTCAGACTCCCTTGGGTGACCCTATCTTGCTTGTCTTGGCCAAACATTTTTTCTGAGATCTCTATTACTATGGTTTGTGTTTTCTCTTGCTTGTTGCTTTTTTTTAGTGTTTTTTGTTCTTATTTAACAGTTTGGTGTCCATCTTGGGTGCACTTTTGGTGTTGTGAAACTTGCATGAGTTTCATAACCTGGTGTGCTATTGAAAATACTTCAGTGAGATGTAGTTTGAGACTCATGGTGTCCTGTGTTGCTAGTACATTCTTTGTGGATCTTGAGTTCTCTAACCCTTTCATGTCAAGTGTTTCCAATACTCAACCAATTTTTGATTCCATCCCTAATGCTACAATTCCCATGACCTTACCATCAACCACTATCATTGATGTTGACACCATGCTAACTCATGTTCCCCAAGAGAAACTGAAAAAATTAGACAAAGCCTTAGAAAACTTCAAGAATATGTGAGAATAAAATATATCACTGGAACAATGGTCCCTGCCATAGATAACACAAGGAAAATTATTGATAATGATGAAGGATTAGAGGTGTGTAGTCTAGCCCACATCATAGATAATCATGTACCTACAATGGCTAGTTGCGCTCAAGCTTTAGGGTATAATCAAATACAAGGAGGAATTCAATTTTCTCTCCCTACAAATATATCCCCTATTCCCACATATACAGATCCAACAGTTACCACAATTATCCAACCAAGTAACAGTATAACTCCAACTTTGGGTATATACATTGGAAATCCTTATAGTTTTGTCAAATCAAACATCATATATCCAAACCCATCACCATTCATAAAATTGAAATATAGTATTCCACCTAATACATATACACTTCTACCATATTCACCTCATTCCCAAAACACAGCTAGTAATGCTTTTTTCATAAACCAACTCTTGCAAAATGTGACATCCCTCCAACAACAAATATCAACATTGAACAAGACTCAAAATGGATAACCATCACAATATGTCAAGATAAACCCATTTTTATTAGAGATACTAAAAGTGTAAATGCCACAAAACATAGATATGCCCCACTTTCAGAAATAAAATGGTAAAGGAGTGAAACATTGAAAAATAGGGGCTTTAATATTGAAATGGGGTGATTGAATATGTGATGCACCTATCTTCTGTATTTCATTAGGAAATGAGATCCCCAAAGGTGGTATTGAATTTCAACTCTAGGTGAGTAAACCCTATTGGAGATCTTGCAAATTTCCTTATGACAAGATGGAGTAAAATCTACTTGAACAACACTATGGGGAGAAAAACTAAAAATAGTAAATTAACTCAATTATGCAATGTGAAACTTGAATCATCAATTTAAAGCATAAAACAATAAAAAACGGTAGAATTCTAGTAGATTTGAGAAGGGTAAGTTGATGTGTAACACTCACCAAAATTTGTTGCTAAGTTTTTTCCTAGGACAGATTCTCCCTAGGGAAAATGGGTCCTGCTATAGGGATACAAAATTTAATTTCACATTCGTCCACTCTTGGATTTGCACTCCTGATTTCTCTAGATCTCACTATCAGAAAGAATAAAATTTTGCAAGATTGTGTGTCTTGAAAACTTTGATGACAACTTTGACAGCTTTGCAAAATTTCACTTTTGATCAATCTTTAATCCTTCTTCACCTACAAATTTTCACATACAAAGAGAGGTAAGAATTGTTTGTTTTTGGTGAATGGGGGTTTTCCTTGTTCAAATGTGGTTTTGGTAAATAAACCTTGATATGAAATGAAACATGAATGGAAGGAATGATGAATGAAAAATGCTATGTTGCAACTTACCAAACCATTTAATGGACATCCTTAGAGGACTAAAGTATAACACATCTCTCCAAGGTCTTGATCTTGCATGAAATGGATTGATTGGATGTTAATCTTGATGCTTGAATTTATGCTTAAATGTTTGAAACGTACATCACAATGTTAGCTCAAAAAACATGCATAGATGCAAATAAATTTGACATGATGCTTGAGATCTTGAATGTTGATGTAGAAAACTGATAAATCTTCTCTTGCACACCTTTGATAGTAATATTTTTTCTTGTGAAGTTCATAAAAATTCTTCTAGCTTGCTTCTAGATATTGAATTGATAAAAAGACCTTTTATTTATATGCAATTTTCTAATTTCCAGATAATTAAACATCAAAGGCCTATAATTTCAATTTGAATTTGAATCACAAAAGTGTCACCAAAAGCATATTAAAAATTTAGATCCTCAACCTAAGGAGGAACCATTCGCCTTTGGGCGAATGGGTCCTAGGACCTAAATCTAGAACAATCAATTTCCTAGGAAATTTAATTAATATTTTCAATTGTTTAATATAGGTTCCCCTTTCAGAAAAAAAGATTAATTAGGCTTTTGAATGCATAATTGGGCCAATTAGAGGCTTAATTAATTCCAATTAATTAAATGAAACCAAACATAGAGTGAAAATGTAAAGGTGTACATTTTTCTACACTACATTTATCCCCCACTTTAGTGAGAGGATGAGCCCTATGCTCAAACTCACACTAAAGTAGACAAATAAGAATCAAGGGGGGTCCAAGTGTACAAGTTTTAGTGAGATAGGATGACAAAGATCGATTAGGTTGTGCAAGCCCCCAGGATCAAGATCCCATGGAAAACCAACACAAGCACAAAGGAACACACATGTATATGAATGATATACATCAGAAAGATAAGATACAAAAGAATATAATTCCAAAATTGATGCAAAAACAAAAGGGTGGATCAAGCCTCGATTGTTTGTCCAATATGTATGGTTCAAGCCTTAGTTGTTTGTACAAAAAATTGTTCACAAGTGGAAACCCACTGTCCACGATGTAAACAAAATATACTCACATAGGCTAGTGAAATTAGTTGTTCACTAGGTGAGCCCCAAAAAGGTGGCTGATAGAAAATTCATGGTAGGTCTACAAGCTCCCGTATTTCAACCATACCAAAATTTATACCTCCTGATAACTTTAATAAGGTGCCACAAAAATGGTCACAAGGCTAGCAACCTGCATTGTGCTAGGCACTCATGAAAAACAAAAAGGCTCCATTGGAAAGCATGTTATGTTATGCTTGGTGGCCATTTAAATACAATAGGATAGGATAGTCAAAGGGGTTTTTCTTAATTCATGAAAGGCCTCACCTTAGGGAACATTGTGCCTAATGTCACCAAGAGAGGACTGGTCAAGGATAAAAGATTCACAACTTAGGGAATGCAAGCCATAGAATTACCACTAAGAGGAATTGTCATATGCCAAGAAAGGTCACAGTCTTGAAGGAAATAAAACCTAATGTCACCACCAAGAAAACACATCACATGAAGTAAGAAGACAACACTTTGAAGAAAACAATGAGCGGGGACATGTATTCCCCCACTTTAATGAAATTGCTAAGCACCATGTTGTGAGAAATTACTTTAAAGTAGAACATGTAGATGGCCTTGTTAATATATAATTATGTTATGGTTGGTTGTAATAGGAGTATAAAATAAAATAGAATAATACTCTGTACAGATTAATGTAATCAGGAATTAGTCTGGCGGTTGATTAGTTAGGAAGAGTTTCTGATAGTTGGAATCTTAACCAACCTCAATTGGCTATTTATGCACTCATTCCATTTATAGTCAGACACATTCTAATGTTGTGATGTAATTATTTCCATATTTAATGAATGAATGAAAAAATATCTTATGTGCAATATGTGTTCTAAATTACTTTATGTATATGTTCTATGAATTTCCATTTACTCTCATAGTATAGTGAAAGTATCCTAGTGAGTAAAAATTTGGCATCGTTACCTAAGTGAACTTAGGGAAATCACTCGATGGTAGAATGGCATCATGATGGATTGGCCAATGGAGGAACCTGTACAATAAAATGAGGAACGAGAAGACGACTTGACATATGACCTTGTCAACTTGTGGGATATATCGTTGAGGGAGCATGTACGGAGGGAGGCTCTTAGTCGAGAGATCCCTCAATCAATCAACTAGGATAGATTGCACATCAAACTAGAGGTAAACCATATCCTCAACTGACTGCCAAGGTTGTTGGCACACCATTACATCATCTTGCAATATCTTCGAGTGGAGAGTGACCAAGAGCACCAAAGACAACATATACTACAATGGTATGAGGAAAAGATCAAGCATGAGGAAGAGGAACATGATACTAGAAAAAGATGTAATCCTAGAAATCAATGATCGTACAACCAACAATTAATGCTCGTGCAACACAATAAGGACAAGAGTCAAGTACCAAGTAGGAAAGAAACATCAAAAAAGAATATATGATGGTCACTCAAATTAAGGGAACAAGAAACCTGACGAACAAGACTAAAACAAATTGATGAAGAAACCAATGAATACATTAATGAAATAAACCAATCTATTGCTAGAGCACACAAAAACCTTGTTGAGGAAAGTGATGAAGGACCTTTCAGGACACTATTAGTAGAAAATAGATAAAAAATAAAAACTGATGAAAATGAACTTCTAAAAGAACTTGAAAACAATATAAGTTGTATCCAATAGTTTTCCATATTAGATGAGGGACCAAGGATTAGAGGATCAGAGCCAAATATCCCAAGGTATAGGCAGTGTCATTATGAACCCCAAGAGACTCAAGGTGCAGAGGACACTAAGAGGGGATGTTTTGCTGACCCGTACGTGGCCGAGAGTGCAAGAGAGGCATTGAAATTTTAGGGTAGAAATATTCCAATAAAGTTCTACGTACAAGGAGGGAATTGGAGAAGAAGCGTGGTGACTCCACTAGATGAGAGGTAGAAGCTACTGAAGTTTGCGAGGAATGGTTTGGAGGATCCCATATGTCATTGCAAAATGTATGAGATAATATGGATAGAAAATGGACAAGTCAATGTGGACTATTGGCTACGAGTGTTTCCAGCAATGTTGAGAGGCATTGCCATAGATTGGTATACAAAACTAGATGTAGCACATAAAGTCTCATGGAAAGTATGCAAAAGATAATTTGAAGAGGAATTTAAACTCCTCAGGGATGACAATGAAATTGTGTCAGAAATATACAAAATGAAGCAAGGAAAGAATGAGAATGTATGAGAGAAACTACTAGTGAAATTGGGGACTCGGTCGACCAATGGGATGAAGAAATGATGGTTCATCGAAGGAATACTCCCATAATTGAGGAAGAAGATAAATTTTGTACCTCTGTCATCTTATGTTGAAGCATACAATTGGGTGATGGATATAGAAAGTGAAAACAAAACATCCTCCTGAGGGAAGAAGAAGACGACAGATGATAAGATGAGTACGAACAACAGTACTGATGGTGAGTCAAAAATGGTACAAGAACTATGGAGGTATATGATAAGAATGATGAAGGAAATAAAGGCTGAGAAGGAGAGTACAAAAGAAACTAGAGAGTTGTGGTGCAAAGATTGCAAAGGGGAAGGCCACACAGGCTAGTTTCCTAAAGAAATTGTTATGTGATATCTACCAAGCAATGGGACATTCCATTAAGGAACACCCATACAACCTAAAAGTAAGGAATACATAGGTACTATTCATAAGAGAATAGTCAAATCCCTCAACCACACCACCAAAACCCCAAAATAACTCTAATACATCCCCTGGAGGATATCAAAATAACAAAAGAGGTAATAACATGCCTTAGAGTAAAATACAATATGATAGCAAAGGGAGACCCATGATACAATGTAGGAAGTGCAATGAGTGAGGACACTTTTCTAGGGAATGTTAGAATGGTCAAATATCAGGTGGAATATTATGCAAATGGCGTGGACTAGGCAACCATGAAGACATTGATTGCCCCAAATAGAAAAGAATCAACACGCTAGATGTAGATGGAAAGAATAAAGTATTGGCGATCATGTAGAGCAAAAAAGAATGAAAGAAAAAAAAAAAAAAAAGAGGTACATTAGGTGATGGCTAAGGAGAAAAGGAACCCTCTAGATATCCCACGTATGTCTCGATGATTGGTGGTAGAAGGGAACATCGTATGGGAGATATTGTAGACCACAATACCCATCAAAGTGACCAAACTTCTCCAGATGATGCCACAACTTGGAATGGCATTCATGAACATAGTCGATGATGAACAACACTAGCGACAGGAGGGTTGAAGGGAGGAATTGATAGCAGACCCTCCACCCAAGGGTGAAAAAGTCATTGACCCCATGTTGCTAATGAAAAACATTATTAAGAAATTAGTGATTGTACAAATGGAGATCAGAGGGAAAAACCTTACCAACACAATTTTCAATGGAGAATCAAGATTCAATGTACTACCTAAAGACTGTTGGAATTGTGTGCCTCAATCCCACAGCCTGAAACCTCTTGTGAACAATTTCAGTGTGACTATTGAGATGTCTGGCTGATCTGCTAGTTGATCCTGAACTGTTGTTGTGACCTCCTGAATGTCTTGGTGATTGGTGTAACTTAAACCTTCGTCATAACCTGGGACAGTCAGAATGTTGTCTCGATGACGGTAGAAAGTCTAGTCGATATCGGCGTGACCCTTGGTCTATCTGGCCAATGTAGTAATCGGTATGACTTGATCCTATCGAAATGTGTCTTAGCGATAAGAGATTTCTCACCGACAATGTTACATTCAGAGTCATTGGGATAACATAAGGGTTTGGTAGGAACTCTTGGCGATAGGGAGATCTCTGGCCGATAGGCCACTCTTATCAAATATCAGGGAGACTCTACGTGACAAGCGGTGTTGGGGATACCCTTGGCCAAAAGGCTTGCTTCGGTATGAAGTCTTAGCAATAGCCGAAGTCTTGCCGATAGCTTTCACTTGGATTCTTTGGGGTAACACGGAGGCTTCACTATGGACTCTTGGAAACAGCTACAGTTAGGTCTTATGGAATTGGGGAGACATGGTTAGTGTCTCACTTACATGCGAATACAGGTTGAATGCTTCTGACCGATTGGGAGACCATCCTACGTGGTGTGTCATTGACCAATCAAAGAAGCCAAATGGGAACCATTGGAAGTTAGTCTGTTGTGGCCATTCTGTGAGGAAGTTCAACAGACAGAGACAACATGGATATACTCTGGAATTGTAGATGATGTTCAGTTTGATGAAAAGTTGTTCGATATAGGTGAGCGATAGAGTGAGGGCTGAGTGGCTGGCTGGAAGGCCATGAGGCCGAAACAGAGGAAGTAAGAGGTAGGGTTATGTTGTTGAATTCTCTCTTGATCAAGGATTGAATGTCATGGTTGATCTCTCATGTTGATCTGTACTGTATAATGTGTGAGGGTATTGCAACAGTACGAAGATTGTTTGGTTTGAGAGGTTGATCAAGAAATGTACAGAGGGAGAGTTGGTTACCAGATTGTATCCAAAATGAACAAGATGTAATCTCTGAAAAGGCTATGAGCCTGAATTGTATTGTAACCTTCAGTTTCTGAATAATACAATGGCTCGATCTTTGGAGTGTTGGGTTTTTTACCCAAAAGGGTTTTCCCCATGTAAGTCTGTGTGTTCTACTTTTCTATCTTATCTTTCATTTGTGTTGGTTCTACTTCTAGAATCTGTTATTGCATGATGTTGAATTTACATGTGCTTCTCTTAGAAGGATTAATGTGGGAAATGAACTATGTCTATTTTTGCTTTAGGACATAGTTGTACATGTCTTTGAGGAAATCTAATCGAAATTCAAGTTACCAAAGGCACTGCTGTTCTTGGAGATTTCTTTGAGATGCCCTAAATTTCCCTTACAAGTGGTATCAGATCCATCTTTTGGTTGCGGGTTCTGGGTATTTCTCCTGTGAATATTTCTAAGCTTGATAGGTTGGAGGAAATCTAGAGGAATGGACTGATTTATTGATCCTTTGGTGAATGGAAGTCTTGTGATATTCAAAGATAACACGCAGCTTGAAGGATGGTGGAGATGGAAAAGGGAGTTGATCATGTTGTTTTGCTGTGATCTGTGTCTCTTGGTTGGCAGTAGTATAACCTTGGTGTATGAGGTGTATTTTCTTGCTCCGTGGCTATGTAGCAGTAAAGCTTTCATATTGGAAGTATGTGTGAGAGGCTCCTTGGTGATATGGAGAAACCTAGTTTGTTTCTCAGCCATGGAAGAGAGTGCTTATGCTAGGTGGTGTTTTCCTGGTGTGGGAAGGCATTATTTTCCTGTTAATCTTGAATACATAAAGGCTATAGAGTTAATCATTAGTTGATTTGCAAGCTTCTAAAATATCATATCTCTTTCTCATATCCATGTACATGTTTTACATAGTTAAGAAAAACTTGTGGTTATGTGGAGTTGTTAAGCTATTTTCTAGACACTGGCTTTTTGGGTGTTGTTGGATGAGATAGTTGTAGTTCTGCATGCATGCTTTGTGCATGGTTTGAGGAGGTGTGATTTCTTCTCTACATGGGAGTGTTGGTACGTGATTTCTCACTCAGCATTCCTGTGGTGGTACTTGTGAGTTCCTTGATTATGGTGCTCGTTGTGGACATGATTGGAAAATCAGATTTGGCGTGTTCTGGTGTTTGAGTCATGATTGTCTATGTGGTTATTCTCTTTGAAATCTCAGCGTTGCAGTTTCCAATGTGATGATGGGTTTGCATGTTCGATGTTTGTGATCTATGAGTTATGTGGTTGGTGGATTAGCTACCCATTGGCTGCAGTGAGATAACTTGGATGTGTATTGTCTTTATCCACGAGGATGATTCATTGCTGGTGCAGACTTGTTAGATGGCCTTGTTTGTGGTCACTTGTGCATTGGTGTGATTGTTTTGAGATAAGAGGATGGATATTGTTGAGTACCTGAATAGTCGATCATGGGAACCTAAAGCAGGTGGACATGATGCTTGGAGAGCTCGGATGTCATGTTTCAGTGGGAGCTTTAGCAATAATTGTGTTTTCATCACATGGTGGTGAATGGTCGTCTTTAGTGTTGTAGATGTTTCAAGGAGGATCTTTTAGATCATGTTTCTACAGAAGGGTTCTTTCGCTTTTGCATGGACATTATTTGAAGATGTGCAACATCTTGGATCCATGGAGGATGCTTGGAGTCTTTGGCTGAGGTGTTGGTGGTGCTTGACAAGTGATGTTGGTTTTGAGTCCGTTTTCTTTATGTCATGGTATACTCTTGTTTCTACACTGGAGTTTTGGCATTGTGCATTGTACTTGAGACCATGGTGAAGTCACTTGAAGTATGGTATCTCCTAAGGGGATATGTAGATCATGGTGTCATGATAAGTCCCTATTTCAGATGATTGGAGCTTTGATAGTGGTCTGGTAAATTCTTTTGTGTATTTGGTGCTTTGATTATTTGCTTGATACTTTGTGATAGTGCAGTAATGTAGTTGAAATTTAGCATGATATGATCGGTTGCTAGTACTCATGGATACATGAAGAATAAGGTGAGGTTGTTTTTCTCTTATGAGAGAAGTGTTGTTGATTGTTACTCTTGATAAAGTTTTTAGCAGAAAGTCCAAGAAGCCTACACCTTGGTTGAACGTGAGTTCAATTAGAGACCTATGAGGAGATTTCTCTTGGATTAGTCATGATGGCTTATATATCTTGAAGGATTATTCTTGTTCCAACTCTTGGTCTGCTCAACATTTTATCTAAGAGGCATTTGGCCCATTATATTTTTCAGATGTGTTTTATGTTCACTTTCATGATATGGATCTTGAATTGTTGTTTAATGGTTTTGGAGGATTCATAGTGGAATTTGTACAGCTTTTTGATCTCCTTGAGCTTTTGTGTTATGTTTTTTACTGATGAGAATTGGTAGGAGATGATGTATGGGCTGATTTCCTAAAATGGGGAATGAACTAGCTTGATCTTCTTTGAGAGGCTTACATCCATGTTAATTACATGATATTAGAAGTTGGTTTGATCTTGGTGATTAAATGGTTGGATGTTGTTAAGGCTTTTCTTTTGGGATGAGAAGGAGATCATTCTTGACATAGCTGGTTGTTAGAAGTGTATATAGGAGGATGTTCTATAGGGATATGGTGTGCAGAGTTTCTCTCTTGGTTTACTTCCTAGATTTCTGGTTTCACATTTCATTGGTTTGAGGTTTGGTTGGAGCTATAGTGATCACTTGCTTGTGGTCATGTGTTTTCACTCATGTTCATGGGTGATGACATGGAGGTTCTTAATCCTTTTTCCTTTAATTGCATGTGGAGAACTTGGGAGAATTGTGAAGACTTGTGGTGAGAGAAATGAATCTTGTAACGGTTTGTGGCAAGTTGTGCATATCATTATGGATATTTTTGGTACTACATGGTTACATTTTCTATGTTTTGTTATTGGTAGACTTGGTATGTCTTTGATCTTTCAGATTTGGAATTACTCAGGAAGTGGGAGTTCCTGTTGTGTTTTGTCTTCTTCGACTAGTTGGCACTTGGAGCTTGTATTTGTTGTTATTGAGTTGGTTATAGTTTGGCATGAGTTTACTAATGCTTATACCTTTTAGGTATGTGGGATTGGATGGAATAGCATGAGCTGTGGGTGCTATTTTCAATCACGTGGGTCTATCAGTTGGATGGAAGCAGTCAGTCTGATTGTTGTTCTAGCTGGTGTTTTCTATCTTATTTCTAGAGAATGACTTCACGGTTGTGTTCTATTTGAGGCTTTGAAGTTGATATTGCTTCTGTATAGCATCTGAGCACAATGAAGTGGTAGCAGTATCTTGTTGATGATATCACTAGGATCTTTTGCTTGTGTTCGTTGGACTGGTGCTTACTCACCGTGGATTGTATCTTTTTTCCACAGGTAGCATGTTGGAAGATGACAGGGTTTGTTGCTTGAATGGTGGACATCTTGGATATTGGTGTTGAATTCTTGATGGAGCATGAGAGCATGTTTGAGGTCTATATGGTTTCCTCGAAGGCTGTGATCGGTTGCATTTTGGTTGCTTTGTTGGATAGTGAGTTGCAGTTGGATGCCTGGTCTTTGATGCAGATTGTCTAGTGGATTGTTATTTGTGGAATCTTGTTGATTGGGTGTCTTGAGTATTGCGGGGTCTAAACTGGTGGAGCTAGTGTGATCTTAGTTTCTGGTTGCTTTGGAGGTGCATGTGTGATCTTCGTCAAGTGGGAGATTTTTGGAATTTTGTGCCTCAATCCCACAGCCTGAAACCTCTTGTGAGCAATTTCAGTGTGACTATTGAGATGTCTGGCCAATCTGCTAGTTGATCCTAAACTATCGATGTGACCTCCCGAATGTATTGGCGATCTACATAACCTGAACCTTCGGCGTAACCTAGGACAGTCAGAATGTTGTCTTGGTGATGATATAAAGTTTGGCTGATATCGGCGTGACCCTTGGTCTATCTGGCTGATGCAGTAATCGGTATGACTTGCTCCTATCGGAATGTGTCTTAGCGATAAGATATGTCTCGCCGACAGTGTTACATTCAGAGTCATCGGATAACATAAGGGTTCGGTAGGAACTCTTGGCGACAGGGAGATCTCTGGCCGACAGGCCACTCTTATCGAATATCAGGGAGACTCTGGGCGACAAGCGGTGTCGGGGAGACCCTTGGCCGAAAGGCTTGCTTTGGTATGAAGTCTCAATGATAGCCAAAGTCTTGCCGATAGCTTTCACTTGGAGTCTTCAGGGTAACACAGAGGCTTTGCTATGGACTCTTGGTGATAGCTACAGTCAGGTCTTATGGCATCGGGGAGACACGGTTAGTGTCTCATTGACATGCGAATACAGGTTGAATGCCTCTAACCGATTGGGAGACCATCCTACGTGGTGTGTCTTCGACCAATCAGAGAAGTTGAATGGGAACTATTGGAAGTTATTTTTTTGTGGCCATTCTGTGAGGAAGTTCAATAGACAGAGATGACATGGATATACTCTTGAATTGCAAATGATGTTTAGTTCGATGAACAGTTGTTCGATACAGGTGAGTGATAGAGTGAGGGCCGAGTGACTGGCTGGAAGGCCGAGGCCATGAGGCTAAAACAAAGGAAGTGAGAGGCAGGGTTATGCTACCGAATTCTCTCCTGATCAAGAATTGAATGCCATGGTTGATCTCTCATGTTGATATGTACTGTATGCTGTGTGAGGTTATTGCAACAGTACGAAGATTGTTTGGTTTGAGAGGTTGATCAGGAAATGTACAAAGGGAAAGTTGGTTATTAGATTGTATCTAGAATGAACAAGATGTAATCTCTGAAAAGGCTATGAGCCTGAATTGTATTGTAACCTTCAGTTGCTGAATAATACAATGGCTCAATCTTTGGAGTGTGGGGTTTTTTACCTGAAAGGGTTTTCCCCACGTAAGTCTGTGTGTTTTGGTTTTCTGTCTTATCTTTCATTTGTGTTGGTTCTGCTTCTAGAATCTATTATTGCATGATGTTGAATTTACATGTGCTTCTCTCATAAGGATTAATGTGGGAAATGAATTATGTCTGTTTCCATTTTAGGACATAGTTGTGCGTGTCTTTGAGGCAATCTAATCGAAATTGAAGTTACCAAAGGCACCATTGTTCTTGGAGATTTCTCTAAGATGCCCTAAATTTCCCTTACAAAGACATATGGAAGAGTCTCAAGAAACCTACACTCTGGTTTACAACGTTCCAACTAGTTGGTTCCAATTAGCATGGTATCAAGCCATTAGGAACATTGATGGCACAAAGAGTGACAATCATTACACAAACATTTATGTTAAACTTTGTAGTCCATTGGAGAAAAAGTTGTATGATAGTAGGTGGCAACCAAATAAAATCATAATAGGAAGAGGAATACCCTATCTATATAAATTAATAGAAGAAAATATGTGATTTAAGAAACCAAGCAGTAAGTGAGGAGTTGGCATTGTCAGACTCTAATTCGGAAGGAGGGTTCAAAATGGATAGAAAAACCATAGAATCAAACAATGAGGGCATCCTGGACCTTCAATAATGCTTAGAGGATGAGAGAAGCTCACTAAATGGACTATTCCACTAGTAGATGGAAGACTACGAAGTACTCCAAAGGGATTGTAACATGTAAATCAAAGAAATTGAAGAAGACAACATCAAGCAGCTAGACATTTCCTCCAGAGTATAGAGAGTATAGAGAAGGGATGACTATAGTGGATGAAACCCCAACACACAACTTTTAAGGGGACAAAGGGATCAAGTACAAGGAAAAAAACATAAAGAAGCTCAATCTCAGAGAAGAGGAAAATCCATGTATGATCCTAGTAGGTGACAACTAGAATCCAGTATTAAAAGTGGCAGCATTCACAATATTTATAGAGTAAAAGATGCCTTTTTATGGTCGTGCAAGGACCTAAAGGGCGTACTTCCAAAATTATGTGTACATAGAATACCATTGGTATCAAGGGCACAACCCATATGGAAGAGATTGTACCAAATGAACAGGAATTATGTGGTGAAGGTACAAGAAGAAATTGAGAAAATGTTGGAAGTCAAAATTATATTCAAGGTTGAAGGGAGTGACTGGGTGTCACCGATAGTGATATCCTCGAAGAAATAATCAAAATAGATTAGAATTTTTGGGAACTTATAAAGCCTCAATATTGTAACAATCAAATGTCCCTTCCCGATTCCATTCACCGACTCGATATTTGAAGAAATGACAGGTCACAAGATCTATTCATTCATGGATGGGTTTATCGGGTACAACCAAATAAAAATAGCCAAAGAGGACAAGCTCAAAACAACAATCATTGTTGAGGATGAAGTGTATTCATAAAACCAAATGACATTCAGTCTGTGCAATGCTCCGGTGACCTTCCAAAGGATAATATTGCACATATTTTACAAGATGTTTGTAGGGAACTTCAAGGCATTCCTAGATGACTGGTTGATCTATAGTGACAACCAAGCACACTTGAAGGCCCTTCAAGAATGCATGGAATGTTATAGAGCAGTACGCCTAGAACTCAACCCCAAAAAGTTTTGATTCATGGTACCTCAAGGAAAACTACTCGGCCACATAGTATGAAAGGTAGGATTGAAAACCAACCCAAACAAAATATGAATGATTGTTCAAAAGGAACCACTTGAGAATTTCATAGGAGTGAAGTCATTCCTCATACATGTTGGATACTATAGATGGTTCATCAAAAACTTTACTGTGATTTCATACCCACTCAACATGCTCATGAGGAAAGGACAACCATTTGAGTGGGAAGACAAGCAAGAAAATGCATTCAATGAGTTGAAGGTGTTGTTGATCAATTCACCAATATTGGTGTACCTTGACTGGAACAAGGAGTTCCATGTACATGTTGATGACCCTAACTATGAAATTAGAGAAAAACTAGCATAAGTAGGTATACAAGGATTGGATCATCTGGAATTCTTTGCAGTTATCTATTGTCAAGGGAAAACAATAACTATAGTAATATGGAAAGGGAGGCTCTTGGAATGGTTTATGCCATTCAAATGTTCAAAAACTTCCCACTAGTGACTCCATTCACATTCTATGTGGAACAATAAGCATTGATGTATTTGGTTAACAAGCCCATTATCCAAGGGAGGGTAAGCCGATGACTCCTGCCTTTATAGGAAGTCACATTCACCATCATCATACAACTAGGGAAGAGTTATTTCATCGCCAATCAACTATCAAGGATCTGGTCGGGCAAGCCACCCAAGGGAGCAAATGAAGACTTCTCAGATGCATATCCTTTCTAGATAGCGGCACTGCCTCTGTGGTACGAGAAGATTGGGGAATATTTGTCAACGTCATCATTCTTGGGGGATATGTCACTCATCGAATGGCAGAATCTAGTACTTAAAAGTAATACTTTCTAACTAATCAACAAACTACTATACAATATGGGATCTAATCAAGTGCTCTAATGATGTGTGACAGAGGAAGAGATTTTGGGAGTACTCAAGGAGGCCCATGAAGGAATAGCAAGAGGACACATAAGACCTAATGCCACAACATGAAATATTCTATTGGAACGATTATCATTGTTGATCATGCATATCGATACTCGAGAGTGGGTGGTAGGATGCGATACATGTCAAAGAGTTGAAAAACCACTAAATACAAACTTCATGCCACTCTTCCCATCTCAACCACAAGAATTGTTTGAATGGTGGGGACTAGATTTCATCAGATTGTTGAAGGTCATCCAACTACATTGATGTAGATACATAGTCATCACCACAAAATACTTAACAAAGTGGGTAGAGGCTTAGGAACTGGTAGATAACACCACATATAATATGAAGAGGTTCATGTATGAGAAAATTTTCATGAGGTACAACATCCCAATCCATATCATGAGTGACAAAGGGGGCTACTTCATCAATCATGTCATCTGACTGGTGACAATGGAGTTCAAAATCTTACACAACTTTTTGAGCTTGTATTGCACAAGGGAAACCAGTTAGGAAGAGTTGACCAACAAGGTACTTGTATCAGTCATTCACAAGTCATGTGGAAAAGAGGAAGAGAATTTGGGAAGAAAAGTGTGAACACGGAAAATAGATGCTTCACTTCCTTGTCCACAAAAATGGATAGAAGGAAAGGGATCCAATTTCACAATATCCACATTCAAGGGTACCTTAGAGATCTCAACCCAATGAAGGATGTGAGATCTTACTATAAGATACCCTTGAATATGGATGAGACAAGAAATTGGTTTCACCACCAAGAGTGAACTTGGAAAACATGAAATTTTTGAAAACACAATGTGATATGCAACATATGCTAAATGACCTAGAAATGCAAGTGAAACAAAACAAAAAGCTATAAAATTGAAAGTGTGTGCCTAGAAACTTGTTGAGGATGGAATGGAACTCTAACATCCTAAAGATGTTGATTTTTAAGCCTAGTGGGACTCATTTACCACTTTGGGTGAATCAGTCTCGATTCTGGAAAACTGCACCGAAGCAAGTTTCGGGAAAATGGGTATCTGAATCTACAAAAATATCTAAAAGACACCTATAGTGGGACTCATTCACCACTAATGGTGAATAAGTCTAGTTTTCCTTTTCTGGAAATTCAAAGTTCTAATATACACCTCTTAGTCTGCTCTTTCTACTTCTCTAGGTGTTCGAATCTGAAACCCTAATTTTTGGGGATGTAAGTGACTTTTTGTGAGGATCTTGACCTTTCTAATAGGGAAATGACTACAAAATTTTTGTAACTTATTCTTCAATCATCTCCAAGCCTTCAGAGCACCTAGATCTATAATCACACTAAGAAAGAGAGAAACAATGTTGATTGTTAGGGGATAGGGGTTTGCCTTGGTCAAACCCCTTTTAGGTAATTAAACCAAATGATGAAATAAGATAATGAAGAATGAACATAAAGTAATACAATTAGAATTTTTCCATGATGATGGATCTTGAATTGTTGCAAGAATTGATGAAGAATATTCCCTTGAATGCCTTAGAATTAATCTTGATTGCTATCGTGATGACCTTATGAAGACTTGAAATGCATAACTCTTGCTTGCTTGACTTGATCTCATGAATGTATGGTCGATGGATGAAATAATGATTTGGGAGCTTGTTTATATAGGAAACCCACTTAAATGACAATTAATGTGATCCCCAAGGTCAACATTGAAGAAATTTAAACTTAGAACCCAGTTTTTCCCACTCAAACTTTGAAAATAGCTCAAATGGGAATCATTCTCCATACTAGGTGAATGAGTCCCACAGGGGCCATTTTGCTAGCTAAAGTGTCAGGAAATGCATAAATTAAGTTCATATGTTGATCTAGTCAGGTTTTTGATCAAAATTTTCCTTGGGATGAGGGGCCTATTAATGATGATATAAAGGTCATAAATGCAAGAGGACCTAAAATTCAATGTGAAAGTGTAAATAAAAACACTTTACAACACTAAATTAAGGAAAAATTGAGTCTATTTAGCTTAAAAGGGCCTTAAATCCCATGTGAATGTGTAAAAACCATTACAACACTAGATTAGGTCCACTTGATTTACAAATCCTCTAAATTCAATTTGAAAATGTCAATAAACTCATCTTACAACATTAAATTAGGATAGAGTTAGGTTAATTTAGCTTAAAAAGAGCCCAATACCTAATGTGAATGTGTTATCCACATTACAACATTAAATCAAGGCAATATTAATCCAAAATCACAAGGAGGGCCCAAATGAGACAAAAAAAGTAGAAGGGTTACTTTTTCAGCATCCACAAAAAGCTACTAGTGATACTATGGGCATATTGTATGTCCTACAAGATAACCACTGGCCACAATTCATTCCAACTCATGTACGATCAAGAAGTAGTGTTTATGGAATATATGGTGCCAAGCTTATGAATTACGGTAAAAAAAAATTAGCGGATACAAAGAGCTTAAAGGAAAGATTATTTTAGTTGAATAAGTTGGACGAACAGTGAGTTCTCTCACAATGGGCGACAGAGGTACTCTAGAAAAGGAGGAAATTCAAGCATGATAAATATCTCTAGTGAGAAAACTTCTAGTTGGGACAGTTAGTCCTAAAATATAACAATCATAACAAGTTGAAGCCAAGAAATTTTAAAACATGGTGGTTCGAACCATGTAGAATCCACCAAGTTGGAGAAAATGGAGCAATGAAATTAGAAAGGTTAGAAAAAACTATAGTAAAGGATCCTATCAATGGGTCTAAGTTGAAAACATACAAAGAAAGAAAAGAAGAACCAGTGCAAATCAACATGCTTGGATATGCAAAAAAGGAAGACCGGTTTGTGTAGAGGGAGGAAATCATTAGAGAACAATACTAGGGTATAGGTGGTAGTAGATATGTCATAGAAGAAGACTAGGTCATACCAAGTAGTGAAAGAGAAGAAAGACTTTCCAACAAGTGAGTGGAAGGTATTGCAGTGCATCAAATGCACAAGCATTTAACTAATTCCCTCTTTGGAACACCTACTCTCTAGAAGATGGTACATGGCCACTGGAAATATCTTGCAACCTATGAACATATAAGAAGGGGGTACTTAGCCAAAGAACTTGATGAGGAAGCCTGTAGAGAAAAGGAGCAAGCCACAAAATAATGGAGGGAATGGAAGCAATGAAGAAGTGATGAAGAAGAGTGGTTTGATGATGAGGAGTGGAATGCATATGCAAAAAATTTGGGACCGTGCCTAAAGATAGTCATAATGACAGAAGATACCTTCATCTCTTATGTTGATGGATACATGGAAGATCTACTCAAGTACATGAGAACAAATATACATAATACATCGAAGGTGGTGATAATGGATGAACTATGGAGGGTGGTGCCAAACCCAGCTAGGCCACTAATGGTGGTGTTGAACAAGACAACTGAGAGGGGGGTGAATCAATTGTCAAGATTTAAACCTTAATTCATTCATCGGAACCAATCCTTAACATTGCTTAAATGATTAAACATTAAATACTAGGGAAGAAACCAAAAACCATCACACAAACATAATGACACCAAATTTACGTGGAAAACCCAATAAGGGAAAAACCACAATGAGAATTAACTCACACTATAGAGAATATCAAGACTAATTACAAGAGGCTCACTACCTGAGAAACAAGGCTTAGTGCCAAGACAAGGATTCACTGTTCGGAACAAGGACTCATTGACCAATAGGGATAACAACCTAGAGGGTTCACTACCATAGAGATACAAAGAAGATAAAGAAGACTTGTTAAATATAGAGGATAATCTCAATGCAACAAAGAAATCCACCAAAATTCGCTCAATCCACTTGCAGACATGCATGAATGATAGAGTGCACCTTCAGCTCACTACTTTTGGAAACTCAATATTTAGGCTTCGCATTGATTTTCCATAATCACATCATACACACACTCTGATTCATAGTTATCTCTATTCTTTTTGCGCTCTTGTCTCCATTTCCTTTGTTCTCACTCTTCTTCTTCCCTAACTCATTCTGCATTTATACCATCTTCAACATTGAAACATATCCAAAGTCGGCCATCCAAATTCAAATTCAAATTAAGTTGGTGCCAAAACATCCTAGGGTGGAATGAGAATGAGGGTGACCCAAACAAATGCTTCATAAGGACCCAAATAGATCCAACACGCTTCATCAACTCCGAAGATAGTGTTTAACACATGGTCAGCCAAACCAATGTAAAACACATAGAACAATGAAGTATGAACATTCCAGATACCAAAATTATCTTCAATACAATCAAAACAACTTAGCTTTAGAACCTCAAGTCATAAGACTTAAACAAAGAGAAATTTGGACCAATAATATTTCTCCCAAACCTCAACCAGAAAAATAGAAGACCATAGTTCACAACTGGTGAACATAACTCGCACTATAAAAAGAATCAATAGCCAAAAATATGGATATAGCAGCTTCCAATAACCATGATCAACATATTTGAACCACACAAACATAGGAGAAAATCTCAGAGCAAAACTCAAAGCAACCACTAAACATATGCAACATATCTTCATTACAATTTTCTCAATATCCTCAACATATACAGTCAATAACCTTCATCCATGACACTAATGACAACAACAACTGGTGGATAACCAATTGAGTAGTTGACATCAATGACAAAACCTTCATTCTTTCCATTCTTGCAATAGCTGGATGGTGAGAACATGACATGGTACCAACAATATGGTAGTTGGTACATCAATGGGAGTTTCAAAGGTATGGGGCACACCCCCTTACTGGATAAATGGTTTCATCTAAAATATATGGACACTTGTTGTGAAGAGGAGTGATATAAAAGGCCTCCATTGATTAAAATGGCATTATTCCTCAGAATTGAGGGTTCACAAAGGTAATGAAATCAGAGGCCAAAAGAGGAAAAATGAAGGGGAGGTGAGAGAAAATGGAAAAAATAAAAGATTGAAGGGGGCAAAGTTGAAAAATAAAAATATTAAATTGATGAAGTTGAACAGTGAAAAAATCAAGACAAAGGCAGTGAATAAAAAATTGGAGAAAATATCAAAGGATTAAAAAAATTTAAAAATTAAGGTGAGAAAAAATGAAAAATGAGAAAAATAAAAAATTAGAGAAAAATGAAACACAAGGAGAAAAAATGATAAGTGGGAAAAAAGAAACAAAAAGAAAGAAAAATTGAAAAGGAAGGAGAAATTAAAATGTAAAGTGGGAAAAATTAAAGTAAAAGATATTATCAAATAAGGAACCACATGACCATCAAATAATAAACGCAAGGCGGGAAAAATAAAATAAATTAGAAAAGGTCCAAGCCGTACAACATATGAAAAGGTGAAGGAATCACATGAGACATTAAATGCAAGACTAAGAGATCTATTCGAAAATATGAAGGAAAGGAATTGTTGAAGGGAAGAAACTCCAGAGAATAACAAATGAAGAGAAGCTCGTACAAGGAAAGGGAAGGTGTACAAAGTTATATAGTACAAGTTAGAAATAATATTGTACACATCAAAAGGAAGAAAAAACAAAGGGGAAAGGGAACTCTCATATAGAGCTTGGTTGAAAACAAACATGACAAGAAAATCTAGGAGACAAGATTTACTGTATTGACCAGGAGAAGCACCATTATATGGGAAAAATCACCCAGGAGGAAGGTTGTACGGGAACTTGAAGCCATCATACAACAACTTGCTAGAGACACCATATGATACCACAAATGTAGAGAAACCATAGGGAGAAACACCAAAAAGCAACTTGTACATAATTTCATTGAGAAAAAAGGAAAAACTATATGAAATATGGTAGAGAAGACATAGAAATGTAAGGTGAACACTCAGGAAACAACCATACAAGGGGAAATCAAGAATACTGTAGGGAAATCAACCACAACCATTATCATATGCTCAAGGAAGTGGAGAGTATGGAAAGGAAGTAGCTTGATAAAATTGTGTGTACCATCCATCAACTAGAGTTTTTAATATCGAGAATATTCAAATTCAAAACAAAATTGTCATTTTCACAGGTTGAAGAAGATGGATGCCAACAATAGTGGGAAAGGGAAGAAGTTGGTTTAGTGGGACAAATTTGTAGGTGAAAAAATGAACAAGGGAAAAAATGAAAGTATTACATTAGATACTTCAACATGAGAGAGTCTAACGGGAAGTGAATGAAAGGAATCTTGGTAGGAAATGGATGCAAATTACCCCATCAAGAAGGCGTTAACCATTGCCCAGGTAGAAAAAATAGATTAATGCCCTTTTTTTAATTCTAAAGACTTTGAATGTTACCTGCAAGTGATGGTTAAGATTTATAATCAGTATGCCCACAAGAGCACCATTGACTAGATGGGTTATACAATGACAATTTCATTTCATCTCGACAAATTTTGAAGTGGTATTCCTACATAAAGAATGATTATAGAAAATCCCACAACAAAGATGACTGCAAAACACAAGATGATTATAAAAAGAATCTGCGAACCAAACTTGACACAAAAGGAGAAAGATATAATCTGGAATGCAAATGCGAGAGGTTTGAGGAAACAAACATTGGTGAATGTAGACTGGAAGTGTTTGATGGACCTAATCAAATGCAAATTAACAAGTTTGAGTAGGGCATCAGAAATCACAATATGGATGGTGGATTATATGTTTTGGATAAGTGTGGTAAAATTCTATAACTGGGCCTATATCTATTTGAAAGGATAAGGGATTTCTTGGCCTGTAAGCACAAGGCCTTTTACATGACTCAACACGTTATAGTGTTGTTTCTAGATGTAGTACACAACCAAGTTCCAAATGAAAAATTTATCAAACTAAAAATTGTTGTTGATTATGACAAGGCATGGCCAATGGTGTTTAGGTGGACTTCCCTAGAATCCTAGGAAATTGGGGAGGAAACAAAAACGGGTAAGAGGAAGAGGAAGTAGGAGGACAAGAGTAGCGATGAGTACAAATAGATAGATGTAGCTTCCTCTACAACTAGCATCACACCTGGGGATGTGCACTCGGTTGAGATTATACATCCATGGAGTGATTCTCTAGCATTGGCCCTAGCAGTGGTATTTGAGGATGTAGTAGTTGTAGGCACTTTGATTTCAGCAGTGGCAGTCGAAGTTGTAGCAGTCTTAGGCACTTCAGTTTCAATAGTGATAGTTGAGGCTATAGCAGTCATAGACACTTTGGTTCTAGCAAGGATAGCCAAGGTTGTAGTAATAGCCACCACTTTGGTTCTAGTAGTGATTGAGGTTTTAGCAACAACTGACAAATTGGTCCTGATAGTGACAGTTGAGGCAATAGTGGCAAACGATAGAGTACTAGAGATGCCTCATGTGGATAGCTGGTTAGAGCTACTTGGTTCCCCTATTTGAGTAGAAGACATATCACCCATTCACTCATTGTAGCAATAGAGGTAGAGATGGAGGAACTAGAGCATCCAATCGTTGTATCTTATGTAGCAGGAAGCATACAACTGAATGCCATAGTACTGGCCACCAAGCAGGTTCTCACACCAAGAACAACACTAGTTCTTTATGGGAGATGTGGCAAAGTGTGTACCAGGAGTTGAGAAGTGCACACCATGAGGTGAGGAGCATACACCAAGAATAGAGGATCCCATGCATGCAAGGGAGCATGATGAGAGGCTAGTCGCCAACCCCCCCACACCTCAAACAATATCTTATGGATCTATAGGAAAGGAATCAAGTGATTCAAAGGGTGATTCAGATATTTTTGAAGGTATCTTGGTTGAAATTACTAAACCAAATAGGAAATATCCAATAGGAACCATTAGGAGGTACCTAAAGGACTTAGAACCCATCACAGTTGTGATCCAAGAAGTGTCAGACATGCCAAAACTATATATCACAACCACTCTCCCATAGCATGGTGAGAGGCACGAAGGATCCTAAAATTTATGAAGGCTGTGAAAATAAATTCCTAAGAATTTTTACAGAAAAGGATTGGCCAAATGTGGAAACACTAGAAATGTAGGAAACCTGAATTCCTGATAGAAAAACATTCCACAAGAAGGATGGAAAGTCGATAGTCTAGCCTTTTATCATGGAGAGGAACTATAGAGATTTATTTTATGTGTGCAAAATATATGAAGTAAACTATTCATGAATGATCACCAAGGCTAATGAAGCTATAACCACCTCCCAAAAGATTCATGTACAGGTGGATTCCTCTAACTAGTATCAAGATATGGCTTGCATGGTGTGAATCCATGGTCAGCCTAGAAGTATGTTGTAGGGTAGATCAAGATCAAGGACTTGGCAAGTTGTTTTGTAATGGTTGGCCCTACTTGGATAGGTATCTTGATAGTTCCTTCTAAACTCCACTTATTCTCATCATAAGCTTTGATAGTAACTCCTTTTTATTTCTCAATTACATCTTTAGAATAGCCTAGATTCTTGATTTGTTGAAGGGTACAAATTTTTAGGTCACCACCTCCATCTACCAAGACTCTTTTCACTTTATTCTTGTGGATGTAGACCTCAAGGTGTAAAGCATGGTTATGAGATGGTTGTGATGGGAGGTCACTCTTAGAAAATGTGAGTTGATTGGTGGATGTGATATATCCAACTATAGCTTGAAATTGATCAGTATTAATTTCATTAGGTGCGGATGATGACAAAAGAGATTTCTCTAGGATATCCTTATGTGCTAGGCATATTTTCAAGAGTTCTAATATGGAAATCTAAGCATGATTTTTCTTCAAATGATCCAAGTGAATATAATATGTGGGATTTATCTTTGATGTGGTTCTGAGTTGTGATGAGGCTCCCTAGATAGTTACCTTCCCTCTTTGTGTGGTGACTCCACACTTAGAAGTAGGAGCTTTTATCATGATAATGGATATGTGATGATTGCATGTTCCTATGACATTGTTGTAGACATGATTGACTTGATGGTATCATTTTCCCTTTCCATTATCATTTCCCTTGTTATGATCAAGCATCAGGTTCTTGTATATCCCAAGTTCTTGGTTCCCAAGTTGTTGGTCAATGCTTACCTCTTCGTTATCAATGAGGTGTTGGATAATGTTCATCTTCATGAAATTTGACGTCTTGTTTCCCTTGGTTTTGTGAAATTCACAATCATCATCATCTTTATACCAAGGAGGTTTGACTTGAGGTTCTTGATAGTTTTTGTAATCTAGGAGTGTGATGAGATTTGACTAAATCAAATTTTGTAACACTATTTCGATAGGCTCCCCCAAGGGTATATATTTACGTCATTGTGGATAATTATTTTGTTTGGGTGGTGGTCCTCTTGGGGGGTTTGCATTGTTGATAGTTTGTGTTGTTTGGTGTTTGTGTGTCCTATTATTGTGTATTCACTTTTGGTGGATCACTTATTACAACATTCACATCAATGACCCATCCTTAGTAACATTCTTATTTTTGGCCCATATATGGGTTTTTTCATTGGAACTAGACAATGGAAGATTATCTTTGTTTCTTGTTGCTCCGTTTGCAATAAGGGCCTTTCAATGTTAAGGCCTTTAGGTATGAGTTATTTGTATGTTGACACACATTGCATTCTTAATTGGAAGGCTAGGTCTGTTTCCACATTTCCTATAATGATCTCCACTTGTTGCTTCTTTGGTATTGGCTATTTATATTTTCTTGTTCTATGTCTCCATCATTTTAAGAAAGATGCAAATGGTTCTCCCTTGTTCTATTTAAGGGTATAGATTTCCTCCAAGCATATGCTTGTATCAAGATTGTAGGAGAAATATGCTACAAACTGATCTATTATCTCTTGGAATGTCCTGATTCCTAGAGGTAGGTGTGAGAACCACTCTATAGCTTCACCTCCCAATATTCTTGGGAAGAGAAGCATCAAGTATGAATCATTTATATACCACTTCCATGCATGCCACATATAATTCTCTAATGTGCTCCTTTGGATTACCATGCCCTTGTACTTGTCAAATTTAGGGATCTCAAAACCTAGAGGGAATGGTATCATTGTGATATTGTGATAAAATGGGTAGGGACATCAATCTTGCACTACATATGACTTCTTTTTTTCCGTTTGAATATCTTGTATTTTCTACATGAGTGTCTTGATTTTTGAAGATATGTTATCTAAAGGACTATTCAATGGTGGAGCATATGTTGTGTATTTTGGAATGGTGGATGAGTTGTGAAATGAATTTTTATATGATGGTGTGTTGTTTTTATATGTGTTATATGGTGTGTATTGTGGATTGGTATAATATTGTGGAATTAGAGGTGATGATGGTGGTGGGGTGTTATATGCTCCATATGAATATTCATTTGCAACATTTTTTTGAGAACTAGTATATTGTTGTTGTTGTGTGTTGTATTGCAAGCCTTATAGTTGTTGTTGAGAAAGAATTTATTGTTGTTGATCTTGCAAAGCTTGTTGAGCTTGTAGAGCTTTTTGAGCTTGTAGAGCTTGTTGAGATTGTTGAGATTTTAGATCTTGTAGAGCTTGTTGAGCTTGTAAATCTTGTTGAGCTTGTAGAGCTTTTTGATCTTGTAAATATTGTTGAGCTTGTAAGGCTTGTTGTGCTTGTTATTGAGATTACAAGGCTTTTTGTTCTTGTTGTTGTACCATAGCTTTTATTTGAGTAGATGGGATGATATGCTGTGTATGTGGCATGATGTTTTGATTTGGTGGTACATGTATTTATTTGATGTGATGTATTGATTTTTTGGGATGTGTTGAGTGTGTCGTGGTGGAGGGATGTTTTGATTTTGACCTTGAAAAGCTTGGTATTGATGTTGTTGTGGAACTAAGTTTTGATTTTGATTTGGATATTTTTGGAGTTTAAAGATGATTTGGATGTTTTTGGATTTTGACCTTTACAATTTTTTTGATTTTTTTGGAATTTTGAGGATGAAATATTATCAAATTAATTATGCTAAGGATCAACTAAGAAACTAAGAAATTAACCTAATTCTAGATCATATTCCCAATGAAATTCTCATAAATGCTAACTAATATACCATTAAACATGAAATAACGTTCTAAATTCAAATGAAACATCTAATTAACATAAGAAAACCTCATCCCATGGGGGTTATTAGTGCTGATTTGATGTGGAATGCTCATCCCTTTCCTAATCCCATTGCTGAAGCAAAGCTTTAATGACCTCTAATAGTGAAATTGATAGAAATGGACAAATTCTCTCAAAAGTGAATATGAAATTGGCTATAGTATGATTACTAAAATTCTTTGTGGATAATTTATTCATAGAAATGAGGACTATTTATAGGATTTTTGGTTGAATCAATAGGTAGGATTGAATTAGCTAATCAAGGGATAGAATTCAAAGATGAGAGATGTCATGGATCAAATGTCAAATCCATGGTTGATATTGAATATTGACATGGATTGATGATTCTAATCAAGGGCTCAAATTGCTTGAGACAATTGCAATCCCATGATTTTAGGGAGATAGAGAAGATATTTCCATTTGGAGGGAAATTTTTGAATTCAAATTGGAGGAATATTCCATGAGAATATTCTTTCAATGATTGGAGGAATTAGAAGATATTAGTCAATTAAATAATTAAGAAATTATTTAATTGTGCAAGGGGAGAGAATTTAGGATTTAATTAAATAATTAAGATCATTTAGTTAAAAAATAAGATTTATGACATTTAATTAAACAATTACGATTATTTAATCAAATAGGATGAAAATGAGCATGAAAGGGGTGAATTAATCAAACAACATTAATTACCTAATTAATAGAAGAAAATGATGAATTTAATTAAATAATTAGCATTGTTTAATTAAATGGATGAGAATGGTCGAATAAAGGTAGAAATGGTGTTAGTGAATGAAATCAAATACATGATATTGATCAGGTTAATTTTAAGTGTTTATATTTTCCCTTTCCTGACATTTTAGTACCTACAATGCAAGGTTCCATAAGACATACAAAAGGTTTGGTGACCCATACCTTATGCTTGAATTAGTGGCAATTCAAACATATTTTAGATCCTTAGATCCCTTGACTAGCTTATTCCTGAGAAGATTACCCGAAGCTAGTAGAGAGACTTTGGATAAAATATATAGCGAATGAATCATTTTTTCCCAACAGATGGCTCCTCAAGTAGGAAATCCTTCTAGAGAATTATCATCATTATGTTTACATGGCATGCCAAACCATATCCCTACAATAAATAGTGCCTTGAACAATCCTACACCCTTGTTGAACCCCATCTTCGATGCAATAAGTTCATCATAAAATTTGTCACCTTACTAATTAGTGAATCATCAAACTCATGCTCCCTTTTCTATTACATATCCAAGATGTGGGAAAAAGATAAACATCACCACTGGGACAATGTAGTCAGGGGGTGCATTTTTGAACAACCAAAAACACATCTAGATTTGAGACAAAGTGCACAGTTGGCATCTAAGTTTGAAGCTATGAATAAAACCCTATCACAGGTCACAAATGAGCTCACTCATTTGAGGGTTAACTTTCCTCATCGAGGAGATAACCAAAATCAAGGCAATAGTCAAACTATAAGCATAATCAGGATAATAATCAAAACAGTCAAGGTTTCCAAGGCAGGAATTTTAGCTCACAACAACTAGGTTGACCTTGGAATACTAGACCAACTAATAGAGGAGTCCCAAATCCCTTAGAGAATGCAAATACCCTTAGATTGTTATGATATAATTCAATAACACAAGTCTGCAAATTTCATGAAACTTTTGATCATAGTGAGGTTAACTGTCCAAAAATATAAAGAGTGTCCAAGGTCATGCAAGGAACTTCCTAGTTCATGTGCAAAAGTCACATGAATTCTATGATGGTGGAATCATACACACTAATCACAAAGGTAAATCAAGGCCAGGGTACGAAAGGACATGAATTCGCCTTCCCTTTTGAGAATGAAAATAAACCTAAGAGTATTGGCATTTTTCTTTTCAATGAGGAAGAAATATCTACAATTTAAAGAGCAAATCAGAATTGCTCACTGATGGGATTCCCCCTAGAGCTAGTCCCACTCCTCTAGACCCCCATGCTAACAATAGTCCTACAGCTCCCAAGGGACCATTTGGAAATAGTTTTAGACCAAGTACTCCCCATATTCTTAAATCCCCTAGTTCTAATGAAGAGAAATATAACACAATAGAGGATTTGAAAAAGATGAAAGCTAGTATCTCTATCTATGACATGTTGTCTAAACCAAAAAGATTCATTATTTAAATATTTGGATAACTTTTGAGTTCCACCTAGGTATCAATAACCTTCCAAAACACAAAGTTCAAGCCTTGACTTCCTTAGATTCCATGGCCACGATATTCAAAGGTAAAACCAAAGTCCCCCCATTCTTACTAAGTGTTTGAATGTTTGGAAAAAATATGCATAATTTTTTGATTGACTTTGGAGCCTCATGAAATGTGATGCCATACTCCATATTCCATAAGTTGGGGATGACCCCTAAACCTACCAATATAGAGTGGTAGTACAATTAGATAAGATATAGGTAAAGGTCATAGGAGAATTAAAAATGTGCATATGCAGTTAGCTTCATACCCTAGAGTCCAAGAATACATTTGCATACATGTAGTAGACATTCTTGAAATGTATGAAATGTTGCTCAGTAGAGAATGGACTAAATGCTTGAGGGGATGGTTCTCTACTAAATTCACTCAATTATGGCTACCATGGAGAGGATTAAACAATAAAATCAAAATTTATGCAAAACCTAAATTAAAGAACATGTTGGAAATATGATGTCATTTAATTGCAATCCTAAACATTATTTATTTTGTGTCTCCTAAGTCCTTGGAAAGTGTTTTCAAACACTAAGATTAGAGAGATTAATTTTGGATGAAATAATCATGTTAATTGACATTTGTAATTAATTATAAATGAAAGGAGCATGTGAGGGTATCCAAGATGAGTTCCTAAATAATAGGAGCACATGGGGCACCCACATGGAAGGTGGCACTCACCTTGAGTTAAGTTAACTGCTTGGAAGTAAAAGATAACACTTTTGAATTCATGTAAAGATCCTAGGAGTTAGGGTTTGATGTTTACATGCATGAAGTTCAGTTTAGTTCATATCAGTTTAGTTTAGTTTAGCCCAATTTAGTTCAGTTCAATTCAGAATCAATTTAGTTCAATTCAGTTCAGTTCAGTTCAGTTATGGTTCAGTTATCTTCAATTAGTTTTAGTTGAATGCTATTTGACTTTAGTTAACTTGGAATGCATGACTAATGACTTGAGTTTAATGGCAAATAACAGGTGACTTCCTTCAGTTAACAGGGGATGACCATTCTTGCATGAATGGTGGAGAGAGATGTTTCAGTTAATAGAAAATGACTTGGACCCACTTTGGGCACCCAAGTTGGCTTCTTGGAATTAACTCCTTTGCATGTTAAGATATTTCAGAAGGTTATGTTAAGTGGGCCCACTCTTCGGCACCTACTTTGAGGATAAAGCCTTGAAGATATTTACAAAATAAAGGTTGAGTTACTACTTCAATTTGGGACACCCAAATGGATGAAGATGGTGATTTGGAATTGTTCTTCATAGTTAAACTCTACTTCGAAGAGATAAGCGTACCTTTTAGGAGATAGGGATTGAGCTTTGTAATTGTAACTCTTTTGGAGATTACAAAGTTGTTTATTGCCTATATATCTCAAGCAAGTTGAAGAGAGTTTTATATCAGTTTTATTGCAGGTTGTGAAGAAGATTTGGTGAAGGAAAAAGAAGCATTCTCGAGCAAGAATTGGAGCTATTGTAATCTACTTCAAAGATTAAATCATACATTTATTCTTGGTGGAGTTTTTTCCCGAAAGGTTTTCTCCATGGTACATGTTGTGTATCTTCTAATATTTTATCTAATTCTTCTACAACTTTTGTCTTCATTCTACAAATGATAAAATGAATTAATCAGATAATCACCCACAAAGAATTTGTAACAAAGAATACATATTTAGATCAATAATCATAAATTTTTACAAAGTATTAAGCTACATAAACACCTCAATTTTTCAACATTTGGTATCAGAGTTGAGGTTGGGTAGAGTATTGGGACACCTTTCTCTTAAAATATTGGAGGTTTTTTGGTTGTAGTGGAGCTTTTACTTTCTTTTTTTTATTGTTGATTTTGGAAAATAATTTTGTTACAAGAGGTATATGTTCTTTCTTTAGAGGATTTTTATTATGTGTCATTGAGAGCTTGGATTCACAGGTTTGGTGTGAGCTTATGAAAGAAATGTGATTTTGATTATGTGCATCATGATGCCATGGGATTGCTCAGTATCACGGTTCAATGGGAGCATTTGGAAATGAAGTGGATTCTTGGTTGTAGGATGGTTTTATTATTATGCCATGGTATACTCTTGATTAGTAGTTTAGAGTCGTGGCATGGTACATGTTATGATAATTTTAATCATGAGGAAATATCTGAAATTCCATATGCTTTTGACAGTGATGGTTTGATGTTTATCGTGTTTCCATGTATAGCTCGGTAACATAGTTCAGTGGGAGCTTTGGTAGGATATAGTGATCTTCATGAAGAGGATGGTAGTCATGATGCCATATGTGACTCGGTACCACAGTTCAGTGGGAGTTGTTGGCAGTGATGTGGATGCATCATTGGTAAGGTTATCCTCATGTGATTGGGGATATGGATTTTTCTTGGTTTAGAGTGGTTGCTATTATGTCATGGTTTACTCTTGTTGCATTTAGAGTTTTGCATGGTTCTCTTGAGACTAGGATGTTTAACTGCATTATGGTGCATGTGATCTCCTAGGAGGAGATGGTTAGATCATGGATGGCATGTTTATGTTCAAGAATGCAGCTTTGACATTGATCTTGTGTAGTTCTCTTAAGTATTGGGTACATTAATCAATTGCTTGATTACTTCATGATAGTGCTATGTTGCATTTGGAGTTTGGAATTTGGATTGGTTGTTTATAGGTCCTCATGGATACTTGGAGAAATAGGTGAGGCTTGAGTTCTCTTATGGTAAGAGATATATGTTGGAATAGTTACTAGTAAGAAAAGTTATTTTCAACAGAAAAGACCGAGGAGCCTACACCTTGGTTGAACATGAGTTCAACACACTCGACGGTTTCACATGCCTCCAAAGAGGAAGTTTGGATACAAAGACTTGGGAAAGGTATTGGTTTTAATTGCAAGTAAGTTAAACTTGAATGTGATAGTCAGAGTGTTATGTGTTTAGCCAAAAATCCTATGTATCATGCTCGTACTAAGCATGTTGATGTTAAGTATCACTTTGTACAAGAAATGGTTGAGAGTGGCAAGGTATTAATTGAGAAATTTGACACATTAATTAATGTTATAGATTATCTTATGAAACCAGTTCCTTCAAATAATTTCTCTTGGATTTAATCATTTTCTTGGAGCTTCATGATTATGTAGGTTCCATTTGAAGCTGGCATGGATTGATTAGTTGGTGCAGGAAGTCCATTGGCCTTGAGTCCTGCACTTGATTTATAATAATATTCCTTGTTTAGAATAATTACAATGTTTAATGTCAAGTGGGAGAATGTTGGAAATAGGATGTCATTTAATTGCAATCCTAAACATTATTTATTTCATGTGTCTCCTAAGTCCTTGGAAAGTTTTCTCAAACACTAGGATTAGAGAGAGATTAATTTTGGATGAAATAATCATGTTAATTGACATTTGTAATTAATTCTAAATGAAAGGAGCATGTGAGGTGTCCAAGATGAGTTCCTAAATAATAGGAGCACATGGGGCACCCACATGGAAGGTGGCACTCACCTTGAGTTAAGTTAATTGTTTGGAAGTAAAAGATAACACTTCTAAATGCATGTAAAGATCCTACGAGTTAGAGTATGATGTTTACATGCATGAAGTTCAATTTAGTTTAGTTCAGATTAGTTCAGTTCAGTTGAGTTATGGTTTAGTTAGTTTTAGTTGAATGCTAGTTGACTTCAGTTAGCTTGGAATGCATGACTAATGACTTGAGTTGCATGATAGATAATAGATGACTTCCTTCAGTTAACAAGGGATGACCATTCTTGCATGAATGGTGGAGAGAGATGTTTTAGTTAACAGAAAATGACTTGGACCCACTTTGGGCACCCAAGTTGGCTTCTTGGAATTAAATCCTTTATATGTTAAGATATTTCATAAGGCTAAGTTAAGTGGGCCCACTCTTGGACGCCTACTTTGAGGATAAAGCCTTGAAGATATTTAAAAAATAAAGGTTGAGTTACTACTTCAGTTTGGGATGCCCAAATGGATGAAGATGATGATTTGGCATTGTTCTTCATGGTTAAACTCTAATTCTAGAAGAGATAGGTGTACCTTTTAGGAGATAGGGATTGAGCTTTGTAATTGTAACTCTTTTGGAGATTACAAAGTTGTTTATTGCCTATATATCTCAAGAAAGTTGAAGAGAGTTTTGTATCAGTTTTATTGCAGGTTGTGAAGAAGATTTGGTGAAGGAAAAAGAAGAATTCTCAAGCAAGAATTGGAGCTATTGTAATCTACTTTAGAGATTAAATAGTACATTGATTCTTGGTGGAGTTTTTTCTCAAAAGGGTTTCTCCATGGTATATGTTGTGTGTCTTCTAATATTCTTCTACAACTTTTGTCTTCATTCTACAAATGATAAAATGAAGTAATCAGATAGTCACCCACAAATAATTTGTAACAAAGAATACGTATATATTTAGATTAGCAATCATAAATTTTTACAAAGTGATGCAGCCACAATAGGAGGGTCTTCAGAGAGAAAAATTTGGACCGTGTAGCAAGAGTAACACAACGAAAGCAATATAGAATATGGAGGCAAATGCAGATGAAAATATTCTCATTAACGATTAACTCAGTTACATTCAGTCGACAACATCTGGGCTTACAAATTTGGCTTACAGGTATGTTAAAACATGCTCAAGATTCCAACATGCTCCTATATGCGAGCAAAATATTACATATCAAGTCTATATTCTATCAATCTAAATCCTCTACTTCACTCTCTTATCCTAATAATCTATTACAAGCTTTATATCATATCCACAATTCTAGAAACATTTGCGTCGGCCAAAGATCATCACATTCTCTAATGAAAGAAAATGTAACATGTGCATGAATAGGTCAGCCTCAAATTTGAATTACTCTACAATAGGTGTGTAAGATGAAGTGTGGACCAAAACTGAATGTTGGGGACACTCCATGGAACAATTAAAATCACAATGTTAAGATCTGCAAGTCACAGGGATGATCCACAACGATCGCACTGGCCGAAAAGTTTGAAATTATTCCAATGTCAGTTCAAGAAACTATCAAGAATTTTGGAAGCGATAACTTTCCAGAAAAATATCCAATCACGCCCAAACTTGGAACAAGGAAAATGAACATGTCCATGATGTACACAAAAATCCATAGGGTCTGGTGAGCAAAGATGACGAACCCACCAGCATGAGCTGAGCAAGAACAGAACGAGAACAAAAAATGAAAGAAAATATTTTTTGGTTGATGCAAGATTTCCAAGAACCAAGGATGCTCCTACATCAGACATCCGGGGTTAATGAAAAGTGAGTCCCTCACTTAGCTGGGGCCAAAGGAAAACCAAAACTGTCAACCTCAGCCTGAGAAATCCAAGAAGAATTCTCAACTAGTCTACCTTTCACTTCACAAGATATTCTTTGCACTGTCTTCCACGAGTCTTCCTCCCATCTCTGACCTCCAAAATGAAATCCAAAATGAAATCCATATTGATATCTTCCCAAGGTCTCTCTAGAACTGTCAAAGGTTTATACAATCCAACATTCTAACTACTCCCTTTTGCAACTTGGAAAACTCTGCAACTCTGCACAAATCTCCTAACATCCTTATGAATTTGCGGCCAAAAGTAATTCTCACTCACCAATGCCACCATCTTATCAACTCCAAAGTTCCCTAACATTCCTCCACTATGCTCCTCCTTCACCAAGTTATCCCTCATTGAACTCTAGGGTATACACAATTGATTGCCGCTAAACAACATATCCTCTTGAATGAAATAATCCAACCACTGGCTTATATCCTTTGAAACTGGTTCTTTGCGAGCTCTCCAAGGTTCTGCAAAATCTAGGTCTTCCTCATACAAGTTCTTCAATTCATCAAAGGCTAATACCTCCACTCTCATCTTTTTCAGTAAATTCCTTCTCCTACTCAAAGCATCAACAACTCTATTTGACTTTCCACTCCTATGTTTCAAAAAAAAAGTATAACTCTGTAGGAACTCTACCCTCCCATGTGTCTCTGATTCAACTTACCCTAACTGTTCAAATATTGCAATGCCTGATGATCTATATACAATACAAACTCTTTAGGCAACAACAATGTCTCCACTTCTTCAAGGCTTGAACTATGGCATAAAATTCTTGATCATACACTGAATATCTCCTCTGATCATTATTCAAATTCTCACTTAAATAAGCTACAGGTCTTCCCTCTTGACTCAACACTACTCCAATTGCATTTACATTTGCATCACATTCTACTTGAAATACCTTACTAAAATCCGGTAAAGCCAACATAGGCTACTTAATCACCTTCTACTTCAACAACTCAAAACTTCAGTTTTCTCTAGATTTCCATCTAAAATCCTTCCTATCTCCTCTCATTGTTTATGTCATAGGGCTGCAGATAGAACTCAAATTCCTAATGAATTTTCTGTAGAAACTAGCCAATCCATGAAATTATCTCACCTCCCCAATGTTATCTGGTGTAGGCCACTCAATAATCGCTCTTACCTTCTCAAGATCCATCTTCAATTCATCCATAGATATTACAAATCCCAGATATACCAACTCCTCCTTCATGAAACTACACTTCTTAATGTTTATCAACAACTGCTCCTCTCTCAACCTCTACAAAACTTGTCTTATGTGCAACAAATGTTCTTCTCTACTCTTACTGAAAATCAAGATGTCATCCAGGTACACAATCACAAACTTAACCAAGAATTTCTTCAATACTTCATTCATCAGCCTCATGAAAGTACTCGGAGCATTTGTCAATCCAAAAGGCATAACTAACCACTCATACAATCCTTCATTTTTCTTGAATGTTATTTTCCACTCATCCTCTTCTCTAATTTTGATCTAATGATATCCACTCTTCAAATCTATCTTTGTAAAGTACTTAGCTCCACTCAAACAATCCATAATGCCATCCATCTGGGGCAAAGGAAACCTATACTTCACCATAATCTTGTTTATGGCTCTAGAATTTGTACACATTCTCCATTCTCCATCCTTTTTAGGTGCAAGCACAGCAGGTACTACACATGGACCTAAACTTTCTCTAATCAAAACCTTCTTCAACAATTTTTGTACTTGTCTATTCAACTCTTAATTCTCTATCGGTGTCATCTGGTGTATTGTTTTATTAGGAAAACTAGCTCCAGGAATCAAATCCATATAATGACTAATACTCCTCACATGTGGCAATCCATCAGGTACATTATATGAAATGATCTCATATTTTGGTAGTATCTCTTTTATCTCTTCTAAGTGTTCTTCCACACACTTCAAATCTTCAGTCTTATTAGGAACTAAGGCATAACACACATTCTCATGTCTCAATCCATCAAGGAATCTTCTTCCATCAACCAGACAAACCCTAGCATTCGTACAAACTTCAATTGTAGGAACATCTTCCAATGGCAATGAAATTTGCTTCATCCCATTAACAACAATGGTATATATATTCTTCTTTCCATCATGAATAGCCTGTCTATCATACTGCCAAGGCCTTCCCAACAAAACATGTCATATATCCATAGGCATGATATCACACAAAACTTCACCATGGTAATTTCCTATCTTCAATTTCACCAAACATTGTTCACTTACCAGTATCTTATGCTCATCCTGGATCCAAGCTATCTAATAGGGCTTCGGGTGCTTCAACCTTTCCAACTTCAATTTAGTCACTATTTCTTCTGAAACCAAGTTCTTAGAACTTCCACTATCAACAATCACTTTGCAACATTTACCATTCACCTTGCATCTGGTTTGAAACAAATTCTTTCTTTGTAATGGTTCTTTCTCCAACTCACTTTGACATAATACTCTCCTATTCACCAACACTTCTCCATCTTTTGGTTTATTAGGTGATCCAACATGATCCTCCTCAACAAAGGTTGTTCTTCTATTGCTCTCTATCTTCTTGCTTGTCTCTCCTTGATTACATTCAAATGCTCTATGTCCTTCTCCACCACACTTAAAACAAGTTCCTCTGAATACTATTTTCTCATGTCCTCTATCATCCCTTCTATAACCTTCATTTCAGTAACCACCATAACCTCCTCTTCTGTAAAATTTTCCATCACCTCTCTAGTATGAATTGTCATTCTTACTGACCTCCTTGTCCTTGTTCTGATCTAGAAAAGATCCTCTTTGAAATCTTCCAGCCCTTCCTCTTTGTCTCTACTCATGTCTTTTATTCAACTTCTCCTCTACTTTTAGGGCACACTAATATGCCTCTTCCACACTTTGTAACTTGATCAAATTATTTTCATCCTATATAGATGACCTCAAGTCATTCAAATATCTAGATACTTGCTCAATCTCATCCTCTAAATGTCCAGATCTGATATTCAACTTATAGAACTCCTTAATATACTCTACACAAAAGATTCTTTTTGATTCAGTTTTTGCAACTTCTTGAACAAACTAATCTAATAATCTACAAGCATAAACTTTGACTTCAACTTATTCACCATCCAATCCCATGATTTTATCTTTTCTTTTCCTCTTCTCTACCTATCTGTCTACAAATGTTCCCACCAAAGGGATGCATGTCCTCTCAACTTTGTACAAGAAAACTTCACCTTCTTATCTTTAGTGGTACCTTCAAATTCAAAATATTTTTCCATTTTTGTTATCCAGTCTAACAATACATCTGAATCCAAGTTACCATTATAATCTGGTGGAATGAAATGGGGTCTTCCATTCACTTTAGTTAGGGATCTTATGAACCTCTCTTCTCCTTGATATAGGCCAAGTTGCTCATCTCTTCCTCTTTCTTCCTGTACTTCTACTTCTTCATCACTCACATCATCAACTGGTCGACCTCTCCTCTGGGCCATTTCAACTGCATATAATCTAGCAGCAATTCCTCTTAACATCTCCATCACAGTTGGGTCTACATTTCCACGCACTCCATTTCTACCATTTCTCCTTCCCACCATCTTTACACAAGTCCTTTGTAGCTGCAGGTTAGATCCTCAATCCGCCACCCCACAAAAAATCTTCAACAGGACTTCACAAACTCTGATGATCTCGCAAGGAACGAATCTCGCTCTAATACCAATTTGACACAACCATGGTAGGAGGGTCCTTAGAGAGAACAATCTGGACCGTGCAGCAAGAGTAACACAATGAAAGTAATACAAAATATGGAGGAAAATGCAGATGGAAATATTCTCATTAATGATTAACTTAGTTACATTCAACCAACAACATTTGGGCTTATAGATTCAGCGCACAGGCCTATTAAAACATGCTTAGAATTCCAACATGCTCCTATATGTGAGAAAAATCTTACATATCAATTCTATTTTCTATCAATCTAAATCTTCTACTTCACTCTCCTATCCTAATGATCGATTACAAGCTTTATAGCATATCCACAATTCTGGAAACATCTGCGTCAGCCAAAGATCATCACATTCTCCAATGAAAGAAAATGTAACATGCGCATGAATAGGTCAGCCTCAAATTTGAATTACTCTCCAACAGGTGTGTAAGATGAAGTGTAGACCAAAACTAAATGTTGGGGACACTCCATGGAATAATTAAAATCACACTATTAAGATCCGCAAGTCATGAGGACTATCTGCAATGATCGCACTAGCCGAAAAGTTTGAAATTATTTCGGTGTTGGTTCAAGAAACTATCAAGAATTCCGGAAGCGATAACTTGTCGAAAAAAGATCCAATCATGCCCAAATCTTGGAACAAGGAAAATGAACATGTCCACGATGTACACAAAAATCCATAGGGTCTGTGAGCAAAGATGATGAATCCACCAGCATGAACTGAGCAAGAACAGAACGAGAACAAAAACTAAAAGAAAATATTTTTTGGTTGATGCAAGATTTCCAAGAACCAAGGATGCTCCTGCATCACAAAGTATTAATCTACATAAACACCTCAATTTTTTAACAGAACATGATTATAGAGTATAATGCTCCTAACAAAGTAGCTTTTACATAACTAGACCTAGGAGTATACAAAATGAATGATATCATGATGATATCCTTGGTTACAAATGAACCAACAGATGAAGACAGTATGTCAAAGGACTGTAATATTTTGAGTCTTTTGATGATATTTTCCAAGAATTCTTAGGTATAGTAGTATGACTAACCTTGGTAAATATGTAGATGTCACCATTCTTTTGTTGTCAGGATGGTGTCGAATTCATGATGAAGATCATTTTGAGTTTTCATCCCCTACTTGCTAAGATGCATTGGTAAGAGAAAATGTGATGCATTTGCAACGACATGAAGATATAGTTTCTGATGAAGCATCAATATCATAAGATCAGATAGAGTATGACCAAGTTATTGAAAATCATGATCAACAAACATTAAAAGATGAATCCAGTACCAATGGGGACACTTTCAAGTTCCCCTCAAATATGCTAGCAAAGGAATGATATCCTCTGCAAGAAAAAGAGAGGTTAGATAAATTTTAAGATGATACAGTAAGGAATCCTTGTGCATTTATACTCAAGAAGATGTCCCTAATAAGAAGCATGTGCCAGAATTACTGATCCTTGAAAGGAAAATGATGTGGAAGCTTAGATTCAATGGATCTAAATGTAAACAAAGAAATGGTGTTGGAGTAGAATTGATCAATCCTCAAGTTAAATCATTTCTAGGTGCCTTCATACTCTAATTTACTTGTACCATTAATGTGATGAAGTATGAAGCATTAATCAGAGGATTGTTGTTGGCTCATCAAAAGAAGGTTAAACAATTATTTGTAGAGGGGGATTCCTAGTTAGTTGTCAGAAAAGTAAGGAGCCTATCTTTTTGACATTATAAGAGGTTGTTTGCTTATAGGAATAGAGTATGGGATTTGATTAAAGGCAATTGAGATTGATAAATGTAAGAGAGGTTAGAATTTTTCTTAGCTCTATCTTGATTTGTGGATGTTGACAAGAAATATTTTTTGGGTATATCGCTCTCAATTTTATTAAAATATTTTTTCTTGGAATTGGATCACACTTGTTAGACCATGATCAACTCAAATTATGAATCTAGGCCTTCTCAAGGCTAGGTTGTGCATGTGGATTAGTCCCTAGACACTTTTTCACATGGTTTCATCCTATGTTGAAATGTTCTTTAGATTTTATTCACTTTTTCCTATACATGCATCTAAGATAAATGGGGTATTGGAAATAATCTTGAGGATTTGTTGTATGTAGAAGGAAGTATGAACTTCCTTTGTAGTGAATCAAATCCCCTTGTCGATTTTATAATGATTGAAGACACATAAGACAAGCATTGCAAATGTATGGTTTATCATGTGTGAAAGCTAATTCAAAAGTGTAGATAAGTCTTTGATAGTGCTTTATGATATGCTCAAAATCAATTTCTCTTTAAAAATCTCATAATTGATTTCCTAAGACTTGTCCTTAAATACAAGATCACATCCACTCAGTTCAAAACATTTGGCATCAACTTGGGGAGGTGTGAAAAGATGTTTGAATTTGGAGGATTGAGTCATGGGCAGAACTCTTTCTAGAGGATAGATCTATGCCTATGGTCTAGTCCACAATGTAGGAACGATTGTAGTGGTGGTGGTTCCAAAATATTAAGAATTAAGATAGAATGATGAGTGATAGGATTCAAAATTATATCAACTTACATATAAAATAAGACAAAACAAGTGTCAACAATATTATAGCAATGTCAAAATAAATGAAATAAAATAATATTCAACACTTACAACAAAATAATATTATCATATTATAAAATGTCATAAGACAAATTATTAGATTAAATGATTACACTATATATAATTATTTATTTCTAAAACTTAGATTCTATTTAAGCGGAGAGGCTTCTTACACTCACATCAATGAGTATGTGTACATTTTTATTCTCCCCATTTAAATTGACGTCTACTAAACCATCGCAAAGTAAAGTATTTATCAATAGATTTATGCTTTTAAATCATATTTTAAAGCAGATTACAAAAATTTCCTTGTTTTTAATATCAATTTAGAATTTTTATTTAATTGTAATATTATATTTAAGATTTTTCTTTTATGTAATCTTTAAAAGCATGCATTATCATCATCTTTTTATAGTTTTACTATGTATGAAATTTTTAAGGAAATATAATATAGTATTCTAATTTATAATAGTAATATATATCATTTTATAATATTTTTTATGAAAATACATATTGATTTACAATATTTTCATGCTTTTATAATTTGTAGAAGATTTTTAACAAGATTATCTTGAATATCTAATAAAAAAATTAAATGAATACAATATTATTAAGCGAGAGGTTCTTACACTCACATCAACGAGTTGTGTACATTTGTATTCTCCCCATTTAAATTGGTGTCTACTAACCCGTCGCAAAGCAAAGTATTTATCAATAAATTTATGCTTTTAAATCATATTTTAAAGGGGTTGATGTCTATCGCATCTTATCCTTATCCTTAGCTTTGTAAATATGACTTGCTATATTTTTATATAATGGTAAATATGATATAAATTAGTTTAGAATTGGAATAATTCTTTCTAATTTCACTTTATATTAATATATATGATTTATAATATTTATTAATTTAAAATTTGTTCAAAATATAATCTTTTCAAGATTAAATATAGTTATTTCTAATCTTAAAAAATATTTTTAACAATAAATTTAAGATTTTTACATATTTACTAATAGTTATCATTACTTTACATTAATATGTATGATTTATAATATTTATCATAAAAATATATATTAATACAAAATCTTTTCAAGATATAATATAATTGTTTTTTAACTTTTTTGAATATTTTAACAAGATTTATTTTCTATATGAATTTAGAAATTCTTGTTAATTGTCAAGATTTTTAAATTTATTTCTAATTATCAATATTTTCTAATTTTACATTTTTTAATATATATAGGATATCTATATAAATAACATAACACAAATTTTCACTATTTTTCTACAATATTTGTGTTTTATTGGTGAGCATGTTGAAATTTTATTTGACTTCTACAAATAATTTATGTTTTTAGATAGGTGAATTTAAGGATTAAACTATAAAAAAAAATTCAATTTGATTTTTTTAAGATAATACAATATTTGTGTTTTATTGGTGAGCTTGTTGAAATTTTAGATAATGAATTGAATAAGGATTAAACTATTTTTAATTTTATATAATTATTTCTGAATAGGTTTGAAATTGATATTTAATTTTTTTGACAATTAATTTTTTTCATAAAACGTAAAGTGACAGGCATTTAAATGAACAAACCGTCAAAAAAAATTCATATGACAGGTAGGGGTGGCCGTCAAATTCCAGGCCTGTAACGACAATGCCTATTAAATTTTGCATGGCAACGAAGTTTCAAAATTATCAAATTACTCTCCAAAATGCGGTCTTGCCTTTGTGCAATTGATAAAGAAAAAGCAATGATTTTGTATTATATATTTGAGATTATTTTCAGAGAAAAATAGGTGTTATATCTCTTTTTTAAAATTTATTTCCAAGAGATTATCTTTCTTGCTTTTCAAAATATTCTCTTGATTTAAATAATTAATCATTCAAATTTACAAGTAGAAGTTTATTTCCCCTAAGAATTATTAAAAAGTATATAAATCAAAAGCTTTTGTACTAAAAAAAAATCATTATATGACTTTTTTGTAATTAGAATTTAGTTTATTTTTAGAATGTGAAATGATTTGCATGCAATAATTCGATAATGATAACTCTGAGCATATTTTATATATATTAATATTTAATATATGTATGCTAGTTTAACTCCACTTATATAAAAACAATAGAAGAATAAATGACCTTTAACTATTTGTATAACTTATATTATTTTCATATAAATAATAAAATCATATTAAAAATACTCAAACATTTAGAAAGTAATCTTTACATAAAACTAATATAAACTTAGATAAATAAATAAAAACAAATAAACAAGAGACAAACGCCAATAGATAAGTAAATTAAAAAGTTTGTTTAATATAAGTATTCTTACATTGGATATTTGTTTTTGTCGGGGCTGTCTTTTCACAAAAAGGAGAAAGAGACGTCAAAACATAATTCGTGTCTTCTGAGCTAAGTCACTTAATAACGTCGTTGTCGTAAACTTAGAAATATTTAAATGGTTTACTCTCCTTCATTTATTCTTTATTGCTATGCTTAGATTAATTATAAATTGAAATAAAAAAAACAGAAGTAAAATTGGTTGAAATCTTTTTTTTTTGGTTTTAAGTTAAAAAGTTTCATGATTTTTAATATTAAAAATAAAATTGTATTTTATTATATAATTAAAAAATAATAATAATATCAAATTAAAATAATATTTAATATTATTAAAAAATAACATTTAAATTCAATAATTATATAAATATATTAAACATTTTTCTCATAAAATATAATTAAACTTAGAGAAAAGTGTATATATCATAAAATAGAAACCTTGATGAATACTCTAGAATGAGTTAGAAATGGTAAAGGAAAATGAAGTTTGTAGAAGTTAGCATTTATTATTTTGAATGTGGTAATAAATGCAGCGTATGTGATCTTGACAAAACACCTAATAGAATATATTGCAATGAACACAACTACTTGTTCTTTAATTCCTTTCGTCTTATTTGATTAATAAACCATGTAAAACACATGGTAGCTAGGCATTAGGTTGAATAGGCGTCACACTCCAGAGATTTATGCTTGATTTGGATAACTCGTGAGGTATATAAGACGAATATTCCCATTTATTTTCTTGGACCAATGTTACAAGTAGAAAGAATCCGGAAAGCTCATTATGGGCAAGTTGGTTTTATTAAAATAAAAGAAATAAAATAATGTTGACAAGATAAGTATTCAATGGAATCAAGATTTGTATTAAAAATGTCTTATATTAAGATATTAGATGTTTTATTCTAAATTTTTGTAATATTATTATTATGAGGATTCAATCGTGTGTAGTTTGACGAGTCAAATTCATTGACCATGTTGCAAGAGTAGTGATTCACAAGAACCCATCCCTCATAATAATGAATGGTCCACTTGGCGCTCATTGTATCAAGGTGATGCCACAGAGGCGAAGCACTGGGTCTATCTGGAGGTCACCCCATCCCAATACTACTCCAACTCAAATGCGCTTAACCACAAAATTTGATATCTTTTAAAATAAAAAATTCTTGCCCAATTCAAATTACAATCAGTTACAAGTTGATTTCAGTTGAATAAAATCAATGATTTCATTTTGAATAAATGAAACATTGATATACAAGAAACCTAGAGGAGGAAGCCAAGCGTGCAAGTGTTATGTAAATTATATCAAAATAAACTCTAGTTTGGAAGTTAATAGTCAATTTGTGATCTTAAACATCAAATCTTTTGTTATTTCCTTGTAATAGGACACAAGAGGCAAAACCAAAAAAAACTCTATTAATCAAGCTAAGCATGGCTTAATCTAGAAGCGTCCAATTGCCAACCTAAGACGGGGCTTAATTTGGTTAGAGAAATAATTAATGTTTGGCTTTAGCATTGACTCTTTCGTGAGCGAATAATTGATGAGGTAGTGAAAAATTTATTGGGGAAGTCAAAAAGTAAGAGATTATTTATTAGGAGAAATAGAATCGGCTAATAAAGTGGAAAAAGAAGGGTGGACAGAATCAGAAGGTCCAGGCATCGCCGTCGGCGAAAGATGGGGTACGGTGGGGCCCGCGTCAAGTGGGACCCTCCTATCTTTACGCGTTCCACATTATCTTATTTTAACTCACGCATACATAAACATAGCCATAACATAGCCATACATGAATATGTACATTATGTATGTTCATAATAAGCAGTCTCGTATTCTAATGAGATATGCACTAATTAAGTGAAGGGAAGGCCAGTTGGCAGGACCTCCAAAGTGGGGGTATTTTTATTTCATTCATTCCCATATGCTCCTCGCTGACGTGGCAGACCCAACTAGGAGGGGTCGCCGCTCGCTATATTTGTACTTTTCCCAGATGGGTTAATTCTCTTCTTTGGAAGCTCAGCCAAAAAATTGCTTAAATTCTCTTCATTTTTTTTTTCCGTTGGTGTTTGCCGGTGTTTAGAAATTGACGGCATGTGGCCCGTTTTTTCTAATTTTGATAGTATTTTATAATTTAAATTGAAGAAGGTTGGAGATGTGTATCGATAATAAATTTTGAGAACCGTTTAAATTGAAGGCTGGTAGTTGGAGATACTAGACTTTAAAGGTATTAACTTATATAAATCATAAATATTTATTATAATTAAATTTTTTAATATAATATTTAATATGCATAGTTTGGAAAAATGATAGAGTAAGTGTTTGTGGATTAAATTGTGTGTTTTGCTATCATCAAGTCATAGCAAAATATATAATAGTGAGTAAGTGTTTCTAGATTAAATTGTATGTTGTTACAGTAAAATAAATTTCTGGATTTGATTGTATTTTTGTTTTTTCATCAACGTTTCTCTTATCCTGAGGGTGATTCCAAATGTTGATGAAAAAACAAAAACACAATCAAATCCAGAAATTTTACTTAACAACAAGATGGATTGTGGAAACTTGATATCTTTAAATTGTATGTGTTTTTTATCATCATTTCAAAAAACACACAAGAGTGAGTAAGCACATCTAGATTAAATTGTGTGTTTGGTTATCATTCTCGTGTGGTGTGTTTGTAAACGTAAGTGCTTCTAGATTTAATCGTGTGTTATGTTATCATCATCAGTTAGTGTGTTTGGAATTGTTGATGAACGAAACACAAATAAGTGCTTAGATTTTTGGTTTATAACTGTATGTGTTTTTAACATCGACGTTTCAATCAAACTCTTGATCTTGATCATGATCCATCAT
>VDFB02000363.1:64223639-64300854 GCA_007258455.2 Sequoia sempervirens | reverse complement strand
CATGGATCAAATGTCAAATCCATGGTTGATATTGAATATTGACATGGATTGATGATTCTAATCAAGGGATCAAATTGCTTGAGACAATTGCAATCCCATGATTTTAGGGAGATAGAGAAGATATTTTCATTTGGAGGGAAATTTTTGAATTCAAATTGGAGGAATATTCCATGAGAATATTCTTTCAATGATTGGAGGAATTAGAAGATATTAGTCAATTAAATAATTAAGAAATTATTTAATTGTGCAAGGGGAGAGAATTTAGGATTTAATTAAATAATTAAGATCATTTAATTAAAAAATAAGATTTATGACATTTAATTAAACAATTACGATTATTTAATCAAATAGATGAAAATGAGCATGAAAGGGGTGAATTAATCAAACAACATTAATTACCTTATTAATAGAAGAAAATTATGAATTTATTTAAATAATTAGCATTGTTTAATTAAATGGATGAGAATGGTCGAATAAAGGTAGAAATGGTGTTAGTAAATGAAATCAAATACATGATATTGATAAGGATAATTTTAAGTGTCTATATTTTCCCTTTCCTGACATTTTAGTACCTACAATGCAAGGTTTCATAAGACATACAAAAGGTTTGGTGACCCATACCTTATGCCTAAATTAGTCACAATTCAAACTCATTTTAGATCCTTAGATCCCTTGACCAGCTTATTCTTGAGAAGATTACCCGAAGCTAGAAGAGAGACTTTGGATAAAATATATAACAAATGAATCATCTTTTCCCAACAGATGGCTCCTCAAGTAGGAAATCCTTCTAGAGAATTATCATCATTAGGTTTACATGGAATGCCAAACCATATCCCTACAATAAATAGTGCCTTGAACAATCATACACCCTTGATGAACCCCATCTCCAGTGCAATAAATTCATCATAAAATTTGTCACCTTACTAATCAATGAATCATCAAACTCATGCTCCACTTGCTATTACATATCCAAGATGTTGGAAAAAGATAAACATCACCACTAGGACAAGGTAGTCAGGGGGAGCATTTTTGAACAGCCAAAAACACATCTAGATTTGAGACAAAGTGCACAGTTGGAATTTGAGTTTGAAGATATGAAGAAAACACTATCACAAGTCACAAATGAGCTCACTCATTTGAGGGTTAACTCTCCTCATGGAGGAGATAACCAAAATCAAGGTAATAGTCAAACTATAACCAGAATCAGGATAATAATGAAAACAGTCAAGGTTTCCAAGGCAGGAATTTTAACTCACAACAACTAGGTTGACCCTGGAATACTAGACCAAATAACAAAGGAGTCCCAAATCCCTTAGAGAATACAAATACCCTTAGATTGTTCTGATATAATTCAATAACACAATACTATAAATTTTGTGAAACTTTTTATCATAGTGAGGTTAACTGTCCAAAAATATAAAGAGTGTCCAAGGTCATGCAAGGAACTTCCTAGTTCATGTGCAAAAGTCACATGAGTTCTATGATGGTGGACTCATACACACTAATCACAAAGGTAAATCAACGCCAGGGTACGAAAGGACATGAATTCACCTTCCCTTTTGAGAATGAAAATAAGCTTGAGAGTATTGGCATTTTGCTTTTCAATGAGGAAGAAATATCTACAATTTAAAGAGAAAATCAGAATTGCTCACTGATGGGATTCCCCCTAGAGTTAGTCCCACTCCTCTAGACCCCCATGCTAACAATAGTCCTATAGCTCCCAAGGGACCATTTGGAAATAGTTTTAGACCAAGTACTCCACATATTCTTAAAGCCCCTAGTTCTAATGAAGAGAAATATAACACAATAGAGGATTTGAAAAAGATGAAAGCTAGTATCTCTATCTATGACATGTTGTTGTCTAAACCAAAAAGATTCATTATTTAAATCTTTGGATAACTTTTGAGTTCCACCTAGGTATCAATAACCTTCCAAAAGACAAAGTTCAAGCCTCGACTTCCTCAGATGTCATGGCCACGATATTCAAAGGTAAAACAAAAGTCCCCCCATTCTTACTAACTGTTTGAATGTTTGGAAAAAATATGCATAATTGTTTGATTGACTCTGGAGCCTCGTGAAATATGATGCCATACTCCATATTCCATAAGTTGGGGATGACCCCTAAACCTGCCAATATAGAGTGGTAGTACAATTGGATAAGATATAGGTAAAGGTCATAGGAGAATTAAAAATGTGCATATGAAATTAGCTTCATACCCTAGAGTCCAAGAATACATTGGCATACATGTAGTATACATTCTTGAAATGTGTGAAATGTTGCTCAGTAGAGAATGGACTAAATGCTTGAGGGGATGGTTCTCTACTAAATTCACTCAATTATGGCTACCATGGAGAGGATTAAACAATAAAATCATAATTTACGCAAAACCTAAACTAAAGAACATGTTGGAAATAGGATGCCATTTAATTGCAATCCTAAACATTATTTATTTCATGTGTCTCATAAGTCCTTGGAAAGTGTTTTCAAACACTAGGATTAGAGAGATTAATTTTGGATGAAATAATCATGTTAATTGACATTTGTAATTAATTATAAATGAAAGGATCATGTGAGGGCATCCAAGATGAGTTCCTAAATAATAGGAGCACATGGGGCACCCACATGGAAGGTGGCACTCACCTTGAGTTAAGTTAATTGCTTGGAAGTAAAAGATAACACTTATGAATGCATGTAAAGATCCTAGGAGTTATGGTTTGATGTTTACATGCATGAAGTTCAGTTCAGTTCAGTTCATATTAGTTCAATTTAGTTTAGTCTAGTTCAGTTCAGTTTAGAATCAATTTAGTTTAATTCAGTTTAGTTCAGTTCAGTTATGGTTTAGTTATCTTCAGTTAGTTTTAGTTGAATGCTATTTGACTTTAGTTAACTTGGAATGCATGACTAATGACTTGAGTTTCATGGCAGATAACAAGTGACTTCCTTCAGTTAACAGGGGATGACCATTCTTGCATGAATGGTGGAGAGAGATGTTTCAGTTAATAGAAAATGACTTGGACCCACTTTGGGCACCCAAGTTGGCTTCTTGGAATTAACTCCTTTGCATGTTAAGATATTTCAGAAGGCTACATTAAGTGGCCCACTCTTCAGCACCTACTTTGAGGATAAAGCATTGAAGATATTTACAGAATAAAGGTTGAGTTACTACTTCAGTTTGGGACGCCCAAATGGATGAAGATGATGATTTGGCATTGTTCTTCATAGTTAAACTCTACTTGGAAGAGATAGGCGTACCTTTTAGGAGATAGGGATTGAGCTTTGTAATTGTAACTCTTTTGGAGTTTACAAAGTTGTTTATTGCCTATATATCTCAAGCAAGTTGAAGAGAGTTTTATATTAGTTTTATTGTAGGTTGTGAAGAAGATTTGGTGAAGGAAAAAGAAGCATTCTCAAGAAAGAATTGGAGCTATTGTAATCTACTTCAAAGATTAAATAATACATTGATTCTTGGTGGAGTTTTTTCCCAAAAGTTTTTCTACACAATACATGTTGTGTATCTTCTAATATTCTGTCTAATTCTTCTACAACTTTTGTCTTCATTCTACAAATGATAAAATGAATTAATCAGATAATCACCCACAAAGAATTTGTAACAAAGAATACATATTTAGATCAATAATCATAATTTTTTACAAAGTATTAAGCTACATAAACACCTCAATTTTTCAACATTTGGTATCAGAGCCGAGGTTGGGTAGAGTATTGGGATGCCTTTATCTTAAAAGATTGGAGGTTTTTTGGCTGTAGTGGGAGCTTTTACCTTTTTTTGTTATTGTTGATTTTGGAAAATAAGTTGTTACAAGAGGTATATATTCTTTCTTTAGAGGATGTTTATCATGTGTCATTGAGAGCTTGGATTCACAGGTTTGGTGTGAGCTTATGAAAGAAATGTGATTTTGATTATGTGCATCATGATGCCATGGGATTGCTCAGTATCACGGTTCAGTGGGAGAATTTGGCAATTAAGTGGATTCTTGGTTGTAGGATGGTTTTATTATTATGCCATGGTATACTCTTGATTAGCAGTTTAGATTTGTGGCATGGTACATGTTATGATAATTTTAATCATGAGGAAATATCTGAAATTCCATATGCTTTTGACAGTGATGGTTTGATGTTTATCTTGTTTCCATGTATAGCTCGGTAACACAGTTTAGTGGGAGCTTTGGTAGGATATAGTGATCTTCATGAAAAGGATGGTAGTCACGATGCCATGTGTGACTCGGTACCACAATTCAGTGGGAGTTGTTGGTAGTGATGTGGATGCATCATTGGTAAGGTTATCCTCATGTGATTGGGGATATGGTTTTTTCTTGGTTTAGAGTGGTTGCTATTATGTCATGGTTTACTCTTGTTGCATTTAGAGTTTGGCATGGTTTTTCTTGAGACTAGGATGTTTAAGTGCGTTACGGTGCATGCAATCTCCTAGGAGGAGATGGTTAGATCATGGATGTTATGTTTATGTTCAAGATTGCAGCTTTGACATTGATCTTGTGTAGTTCTCTTAAGTATTGGGTACATTAATCAGTTGCTTGATTACTCCATGATAGTGCTATGTTGCATTTGGAGTTTGGCATATGGATTGGTTATTTACAAGTCCTCATGGATACTTGGAGAAATAGGAGAGGCTTGAGTTCTCTTATGGTAAGAGATATATGTTGGAATAGTTACTGGTAAGAAAAGTTATTTTCAACAGAAAAGACCGAGGAGCCTACACCTTGGTTGAATGTGAGTTCAACACACTCGGTGGTTTCACATGCCTCCAAAGAGGTAGTTTGGATATAGAGACTTGGGGAAGGTATTGGTTTTAATTGCAAGTAAGTTAAACTTGAATGCGATAGTTAGAGTGTTATGTGTTTAGCCAAAAATCATATGTATTGAATGCTCGTACTAAGCATGTTGATGTTAACTATCACTTTGTACGAGAAATGGTTGAGAGTGGGAAGGTATTAATTGAGAAATTTGACACATTAATTAATGTTACAGATTATATTATGAAACTAGTTCCTTCAGATAAGTTCTCTTGGATTTAATCATTTGCTTGGAGCTTCATGATTATGTAGGTTCCATTTGAAGCTGGCATGGATTGATTAGTTGGCGTAGGAAGTCCATTGGCCTTGAGTCATGTACTTGATTTATAATAATATTCCTTGTTTAGAATAATTGCAATGTATAATGTCAAGTGGGAGAATGTTGGAAATAGGATTTCATTTAATTGCAATCCTAAACATTATTTATTTCATGTGTCTCCTAAGTCCTTGGAAAGTTTTCTCAAACACTAGGATTAGAGAGAGATTAATTTTAGATGAAATAATCATGTTAATTGACATTTGTAATTAATTATAAATGAAAGGAGCATGTGAGGGTGTCCAAGATGAGTTCCTAAATAATAGGAGCACATGGGGCACCCACATGGAAGGTGGCACTCACCTTGAGTTAAGTTAACTGTTTGGAAGTAAAAGATAACACTTCTAAATGCATGTAAAGATCCTAGGAGTTAGGGTATGATGTTTACATGCATGAAGTTCAGTTCAGTTTAGTTCAGATTAGTTCAGTTCAGTTGAGTTATGGTTTAGTTAGTTTTAGTTGAATGCTAGTTGACTTCAATTAACTTGGAATGCATGACTAATGACTTGAGTTGCATGATAGATAATAGATGACTTCCTTCAGTTAACAAGGGATGACCATTCTTGCATGAATGGTGGAGAGAGATGTTTCAGTTAACAGAAAATGACTTGGACCCACTTTGGGCACCCAAGTTGGCTTCTTGGAATTAAATCCTTTGTATGTTAAGATATTTCATAAGGCTAAGTTAAGTGGGCCCACTCTTGGGTGCCTACTTTGAGGATAAAGCCTTGAAGATATTTAAAAAATAAAGGTTGAGTTACTACTTCAGTTTGGGACACCCAAATGGATGAAGATGATGATTTGGCATTGTTCTTCACGGTTAAACTCTAATTCTAGAAGAGATAGGCGTACCTTTTAGGAGATAGGGATTGAGCTTTGTAATTGTAACTCTTTTGGAGTTTACAAAGTTGTTTATTGCCTATATATCTCAAGCAAGTTGAAGAGAGTTTTGTATCAATTTTATTGCAGGTTGTGAAGAATATTTGGTGAAGGAAAAAGAAGAATTCTCAAGCAAGAATTGGAGCTATTGTAATCTACTTCAGAGATTAAATAATGCATTGATTCTTGGTGGAGTTTTTTCTCGAAAGGGTTTCTCCACGGTATATGTTGTGTATCTTCTAATATTCTTCTACAACTTCTATCTTCATTCTACACATGATAAAATGAAGTAACCAGATAATCAAACACAAAGAATTTATAACAAAGAATACATATTTAGATTAGCAATCATAAAGTTTTACAAAGTGATGCAGCCATGGTAGGAGGGTCCTCACAGAGAAAAATTCAGACTGTGTAGCAAGAGTAACACAACGAAAGCAATATAGAATATGGAGGCAAATGCAAATGGAAATATTCTCATTAACAATTAACTCAGTTACATTCAGCCGACAACATTTGGGCTTCCAGATTTGGTTCACATGTCTGTTAAAACATGCTCAGGATTCCAACATGCTCCTATATGCAAGCAAAATATTACATATCAAGTCTATATTCTATCAATCTAAATCCTCTACTTCACTCTCTTATCCTAATGATCGATTACAATCTTTATAGCATATCCACAATTCTAGAAACATTTGCGTTGGCCAAATATCATCACATTCTCCAATGAAAGAAAATGTAACATGCGCATGAATAGGTCGGCCTCAAATTTGAATTACTCTACAACAGGTGTGTAAGATGAAGTGTGTACCAAAACTGAATGTTGGAGACACTCCATGGAATGATTAAAATCACACTATTAAGATCTGCAAGTCACGAGGATGATCTACAACAATCGCACTAGCTGAAAAGTTTGAAATTATTCTAGTGTTGATTCAAGAAACTATCAAGAATTTTGGAAGCGATAACTTTCCAAAAAAAGATCCAATCACACCCAAATCTTGGAACAAGGAAAATGAACATGTCCATGATGTACACAAAAATCCATAGGGTCTGGTGAGCAAAGATGACGAATCCACCAACATGAACTGAGCAAGAACAAAACGAGAACAAAAATTGAAAGAAAATATTTTTTGGTTGATGCAAGATTGCCAAGAACCAAGGATGCTCCTACATCAGACATCTGGGGTTAATGAAAAGTGAGTCCCTCACTTAGTTGGGGCTAAAGGAAAACCAAAACTGTCAACCTCAGCCTAAGAAATCCAAGAATAATCCTTAACTGGTCTACCTTTCCACTTCACAAGATATTCTTTGCACTGTCTTCCACGAGTCTTCCTCCCATCTCTGACCTCCAAAATGAAATCCATATTGATATCTTCCCAAGGTCTCTCTAGAATTGTTAAAGGTTTATACAATCCAATATTCTAACTACTCCCTTTTGCAACTTGGCAAACTCTGCAACTCTACACAAATCTCCTAACATCCTTATGAATTTGCGGCCAAAAGTAATTCTCATTCACCAATGCCACTATCTTATCAACTCCAAAGTTCCCTAACATTCCTCCACTATGCTCCTCCTTCACCAAGTTATCCCTTATTGAACTCTGGGGTATACATAATTGATTGCCTCTAAACAACATATCCTCTTGAACGAAATAATCGAACCCCTGGCTTCTATCCTCTGAAACTGGTTCTTTGCAAGCTCTCCAAGGTTCTGCAAAATCTAGGTCTTCCTCATACAAGTTCTTCAATTCATCAAAGGCTTATACCTCCACTCTCATCTTTTTCAGTAAATTCCTTCTCCTACTCAAAGCATCAACAACTCTATTTGACTTTCCACTCCTTCATTTCAAAAAAAAAGTATAACTCTATAGGAACTCTACCCATCCCATGTGTCTTTGATTCAACTTACCCTAACTGTTCAAATATTGCAATGCCTGATGATTTGTATACAACACAAACTCTTTAGGCAACAAATAATGTCTCCACTTCTTCAAGGCTTGAACTATGGCATAAAATTATTGATCATACACTGAATATCTCCTCCGAGCATTATTCAAATTCTCACTTAAATAAGCTACAGGTCTTCCCTCTTGACTCAACACTACTCCAATTGCATTTCCATTTGCATCACAGTCTACTTTAAATACCTTACTGAAATCTGGTAAAGCCAACATAGGCTACTTAGTCACCTTTTGCTTCAACAACTCAAAACTTTAGTTTGCTCCAGATGTCCATCTAAAATCCTTCCTATCTCCTCTCATTGTTTTTGTCATAGGACTACAGATAGAACTGAAATTCCTAATGAATTTTCTATAGAAACTAGCCAATCCATGAAATTATCTCACCTCCCCAATGTTATCTGGTGTAGGCCACTCAATAATCGCTCTTACCTTCTCAGGATCCATCTTCAATTCATCCATAGATATCACAAATACCAGATATACCAACTCTTCCTTCATGAAACTACACTTCTTAATGTTTATCAACAACTGCTCCTCTCTCAACCTCTACAAAACTTGTCTTATGTGCAACAAATTTTCTTCTCTACTCTTATTGAAAATCAAGATGTCATCTAGGTACACAATCACAAACTTAACCAAGAATTTCTTCAATACTTCATTCATCAGCCTCGTGAAAGTACTCGGTGAATTTGTCAATCCAAAAGGCATAACTAACCACTCATACAATCCTTTATTTTTCTTGAATGTTGTTTTCCACTCATCCCCTTCTCTGATTTTGATCTAATGATATCCACTCTTCAAATATATCTTTGTAAAGTACTTAGCTCCACTCAAACAATCCATAATGTCATCCATCTAGGGCAAAGGAAACCTATACTTCACCATAATCTTGTTTATGGCTCTAGAATTTGTACACATTCTCCACTCTCCATCCTTTTTAGGTGCAAGCACAATAGGTACTGCACATGGACTTAAACTTTCTCTGATCAAACTCTTCTTCAACAATTCTTGTACTTGTCTATTCAACTCTTCATTCTCTATCGGTGTCATCTGGTGTATTGTTTTATTAGGAAAACTAGCTCCAGGAATCAAATCCATACAATGACTAATACTCCTCACATGTGGCAATCCATCGGGTACATTATCTAAAATGATCTCCTCATATTTTGTCAATATCTCTTTTATCTCTTCGGAGTGTTCTTCCACACACTTCAAATCTTCAGTCTTCTTAGGAACTAAGGCATAACACACATTCTCATGTCTCAATCCATCAAGGAATCTTCTTCCATCAACCAGAAAAACCCTAGCATTCATACAAACTTCAACTGTAGGAACATCTTCCAATGGTAAGGAAATTTGCTTCATCCCATTAACAACAATGGTATATATATTATTCTTTCCATCATGAATAGCCTATCTATCATACTGCCAAGGCCTTCCCAACAAAACATGTCATATATCCATAGGCATGATATCACACAAAACTTCATCATGGTAATTTCCTATCTTCAATTTCACCAAACATTGTTCACTTACCAGTATCTTATGCTCATCCTGGATCCAAGCTATCTGATAGGGCTTCGGGTGCTTCAACCTTTCCAACTTCAATTTAGTCACCATTTCTTTTGAAACTAGGTTCTTAGAACTTCCACTATCAACAATCACTTTGCAACATTTACCATTCACCTTGCATCTAGTCTGAAACAAATTCTTTCTTTGCAATGGTTCTTTCTCCAACTCACTTTGACATAATACTCTCCTATTCACCAACACTTCTCCATCTTCTGGTTTATTAGGTGATCCAACATGATCCTCCTTAACAAAGGTTGTTCTTTTATTGTTCTTTATCTTCTTGCTTGTCTCTCCTTGATTACATTCAAATGCTCTATGTCCTTCTCCACCAAACTTAAAACAAGTTCCTCTGAATACTATTTTCTCCTGTCCTCTATCATCCCTTCTATAACCTTCATTTCGGTAACCACCATAACCTCCTCTTCTATAAAATTTTCCATCACCTCTCTGGTATGAATTGTCATTCTTACTGACCTCCTTGTCCTTGTTCTGATATGGAAAAGATCCTCTTTGAAATCTTCCAGCCCTTCCTCTTTGTCTCTACTCATGTCTTTTATTCAACTTCTCCTCTACTTTTAGGGCACACTAATATGCCTCTTCCACACTCTGCAACTTGATCAAATTATTTTCATCCTATATACACGACCTCAAGTCATTCACATATCTGGCTACTTGCTCAATCTCATCCTCTGAATGTCCAGATCTGATATTCAACTTATAGAACTCCTTAGTATACTCTACACACTAGATTCTTTCTGTTTCGGTTTTTGCAACTTCTTGAACAAACTAGTCTGATAATCTACAGGCATAAACTTTTACTTCAACTTATTCACCATCCAATCCCATGATTTTATCTTTTCTTTTCCTCTTCTCTACCTATCTGTCTACAAATTTTCCCACCAAAGGGATGCATGTCCTCTCAACTTTGTACAAGAAAACTTCACCTTCTTATCTTCAGTGGTACCTTCAAATTCAAAACACTTTTCCATTTTTGTTATCCAGTCTAACAATACATCTGAATCCAACTTACCATTATAGTTTGGTGGAATGAAATGGGGTCTTATAGTCACTTTAGTTAGGGCTCTTATGAACCTCTCTTCTCCCTGATCTAGGATAGGTTGCTCATCTCTTCCTCTTTCTTCATGTACTTCTACTTCTTCATCACTCACATCATCAACTAGTCGACCTCTCCTCTGGGCCGTTTCAACTACATATAATCTAGTAGCAATTCTTCTTAACATCTCCATCACAATTGGGTCTACATTTCCACGTGCTCCACTTCTACCATTTCTCCTTCCCACCATTTTTACACAAGTCCTTTGTAGTTGCAGGTTAGATCCTCAATCTGCCACCCCACAACAAATCTTCAACAAGACTTCACAAACCTTGATGATCTCGCAAGGAACGAATCTCGCTCTGATACCAATTTGACACAACCATGGTAGGAGGGTCCTCAGAGAGAACAATCTGGACCGTGCACCAAGAGTAACACAATGAAATCAATACAAAATATGGAGAAAAATGCAGATGGAAATATTCTCATTAACAATTAACTTAGTTACATTCATCCAGCAACATCCGGGCTTACAGATTCAGCTCACAGGCCTATTAAAACATGCTCAGGATTCCAACATGCTCCTATATGTGAAAAAAATCTTACATATCAATTCTATATTCTATCAATCTAAATCCTCTACTTCACTCTCCTATCCTAATGATCGATTACAAGCTTTATAGCATATCCACAATTCTGGAAACATCTGTGTCAGCCAAAGATCATCACATTCTCCAATGAAAGAAAATGTAACGTGTGCATGAATAGGTCAGCCTCAAATTTGAATTACTCTCCAGGTGTGTAAGATGAAGTGTAGACCAAAACTGAATGTTGGGGACACTCCATGGAACAATTAAAATCACACTGTTAAGATCCGCAAGTCACGAGGATGATCTGCAATGATCGCACTGGCTGAAAAGTTTGGAATTATTTCGGTGTTGGTTCAAGAAACTATCAAGAATTCTGGAAGCGATAACTTGTCAGAAAAAGATCCAATCATGCCCAAATCTTGGAACAAGGAAAATGAATATGTCCACGATGTACACAAAAATCCATAGGGTCTGTGAGCAAAGATGACGAATCCACCAGCATGAACTAAGCAAGAACAGAATGAGAACAAAAACTGAAAGAAAATATTTTTTGGTTGATGCAAGATTTCCAAGAACCAAGGATGCTCCTGCATCACAAAGTATTAAGCTACATAAACACCTCAATTTTTCAACAGAACATGATTATAGAGTATAATGCTCCTAACAAAGTAGCTTTTACATAACTAGACCTAGGAGTATACAAAATGAATGATATCATCATGATATCCTTGGTTACAAATGAACCAACAGATGAAGACGGTATGTCAAAGGACTACAATATTTTGAGTCTTTTGATGATATTTTCCAAGAATTCTTAGGTAAAATGTACATTAGTATGACTAACCTTGGTAAATATGTAGATGCCACCGTACTTTTGTTGTCAAGATGGTGTCAAATTCATGATGAAGATCATTTTGAGTTTTCATCCCCTACTTGCTAAGATGCATTGGCAGGAGAAAATGTGATGCATTTGCAACAACATGAAGATATAGTTTCTGATGAAGCATCAATATCAAAATATCAGATAGAGTATGACCAAGTTATTGAAAATCATGATCAACAAACATTAAAATGTGAATCCAGTACCAATGGGGATGCTTTCAAGTTCCCCTCAAACATGCTAGCAAAGGAATGACATCCTCTGCAAGAAGAAGATAGGTTAGATAAATTTTAAGATGATACAGTAAGGAATCCTTGTGCATTTCTACTCAAGAAGATGTCCCTAATAAGAAGCATGTGCTAGAACTACCGATCCTTGAAAGGAAAATGATGTGGAAGCTTAGGTTCAATGGATCTAAGTGTAAACAAAGAAATGGTGTTGGAGTAGAATTGATCAATCCTCAAGGTAAATCATTTCTAGGTGCTTTCATACTCTAATTTACTTGTACCATTAATGTGATGAAGTATGAAGCATTAATCAGAGGATTGTTGTTGGCTCATCAAAAGAAGGTTAAACAATTATTTGTAGAGGGGGATTCCCAGTTAGTTGTCAGAAAAGTAAGGAGCCTATCTTTTTGACATGATAAGAGGTTGTTTGCTTATAGGAATAGAGTATGGGATTTGATTAAAGGAAATTGAGATTGATAAATGTAAGAGAGGTTAGAATTTTTCTTAGCTCTATCTTGATTTGTGGATGTTGAAAAGAAATATTTTTTGGGTATATCGCTCTCAATTTTATTAAAATATTTTTTCTTGGAATTGGATCACACTTGTTAGACCATGATCAACTCAAATTATGAATCTAGGCCTTCTCAAGGCTAGGTTGTGCATGTGGATTAGTCCCTAGACACTTTTTCACATGGTTTCATCCTATGTTGAAATGTTCTTTAGATTTTATTCACTTTTTCCTATACATGCATCTAAGATAAATGGGGTATTGGAAATAATCTTGAGGATTTGTTGTATGTAGAAGGAAGTATGAACTTCCTTTGTAGTGAATCAAATCCCCTTGTCGATTTTATAATGATTGAAGACACATAAGACAAGCATTGCAAATGTATGGTTTATCATGTGTGAAAGCTAATTCAAAAGTGTAGATAAGTCTTTGATAGTGCTTTATGATATGCTCAAAATCAATTTCTCTTTAAAAATCTCATAATTGATTTCCTAAGACTTGTCCTTAAATACAAGATCACATCCACTCAGTTCAAAACATTTGGCATCAACTTGGGGAGGTGTGAAAAGATGTTTGAATTTGGAGGATTGAGTCATGGGCAGAACTCTTTCTAGAGGATAGATCTATGCCTATGGTCTAGTCCACAATGTAGGAACGATTGTAGTGGTGGTGGTTCCAAAATATTAAGAATTAAGATAGAATGATGAGTGATAGGATTCAAAATTATATCAACTTACATATAAAATAAGACAAAACAAGTGTCAACAATATTATAGCAATGTCAAAATAAATGAAATAAAATAATATTCAACACTTACAACAAAATAATATTATCATATTATAAAATGTCATAAGACAAATTATTAGATTAAATGATTACACTATATATAATTATTTATTTCTAAAACTTAGATTCTATTTAAGCGGAGAGGCTTCTTACACTCACATCAATGAGTATGTGTACATTTTTATTCTCCCCATTTAAATTGACGTCTACTAAACCATCGCAAAGTAAAGTATTTATCAATAGATTTATGCTTTTAAATCATATTTTAAAGCAGATTACAAAAATTTCCTTGTTTTTAATATCAATTTAGAATTTTTATTTAATTGTAATATTATATTTAAGATTTTTCTTTTATGTAATCTTTAAAAGCATGCATTATCATCATCTTTTTATAGTTTTACTATGTATGAAATTTTTAAGGAAATATAATATAGTATTCTAATTTATAATAGTAATATATATCATTTTATAATATTTTTTATGAAAATACATATTGATTTACAATATTTTCATGCTTTTATAATTTGTAGAAGATTTTTAACAAGATTATCTTGAATATCTAATAAAAAAATTAAATAAATACAATATTATTAAGTGAGAGGTTCTTACACTCACATCAACGAGTTGTGTACATTTGTATTCTCCCCATTTAAATTGGTGTCTACTAACCCATCGCAAAGTAAAGTATTTATCAATAAATTTATGCTTTTAAATCAGATTTTAAAGCGGTTGATGTCTATAGCATCTTATCCTTATCCTTAGCTTTGTAAATATGACTTGCTATATTTTTATATAATGGTAAATATGATATAAATTAGTTTAGAATTGAAATAATTCTTTCTAATTTCACTTTATATTAATATATATGATTTATAATATTTATTAATTTAAAATTTGTTCAAAATATAATCTTTTCAAGATTAAATATAGTTATTTCTAATCTTAAAAAATATTTTTAACAATAAATTTAAGATTTTTACATATTTACTAATAGTTATCATTACTTTACATTAATATATATGATTTATAATATTTATCATAAAAATATATATTAATACAAAATCTTTTCAAGATATAATATAATTGTTTTTTAACTTTTTTGAATATTTTAACAAGATTTATTTTCTATATGAATTTAGAAATTATTGTTAATTGTCAAGATTTTTACATTTATTTCTAATTATCAATATTTTCTAATTTTACATTTTTTAATATATATAGGATATCTATATAAATAACATAACACAAATTTTCACTATTTTTCTACAATATTTGTGTTTTATTGGTGAGCATGTTGAAATTTTATTTGACTTCTACAAATAATTTATGTTTTTAGATAGGTGAATTTAAGGATTAAACTATAAAAAAAAAATCAATTTGATTTTTTTAAGATAATACAATATTTGTGTTTTATTGGTGAGCTTGTTGAAATTTTAGATAATGAATTGAATAAGGATTAAACTATTTTTAATTTTATATAATTATTTTTGAATAGGTTTGAAATTGATATTTAATTTTTTTCATAAAACGTAAAGTGACAGGCATTTAAATGAACAAACCGTCAAAAAAATTTCATATGACAGGTAGGGGTGGCCGTCAAATTCCAGGCTGGTAACGACAATGCCTATTAAATTTTGCATGGCAACGAAGTTTCAAAATTATCAAATTACTCTCCAAAATGTGATCTTGCCTTTGTGTAATTGATAAAGAAAAAGCAATGATTTTGTATTATATATTTGAGATTATTTTGAGAAAAATAGGTGTTATATCTCTTTTTTAAAATTTATTTCCAAGAGATTATCTTTCTTGCTTTTCAAAATATTCTCTTGATTTAAATAATTAATCATTCAAATTTACAAGTAGAAGTTTATTTCCCCTAAGAATTATTAAAAAGTGTATAAATCAAAAACTTTTGTACTAAAAAAAATCATTATATGACTTTTTTTTAATTAGAATTTAGTTTACTTTTAGAATGTGAAATGATTTGCATGCAATAAATCGACAATGATAACTCTGAGCATATTTTATATATATTAATATTTAATATATATATATATATAAAAACAATAGAAGAATAAACAACCTTTAACTATTTGTACAACTTATATTATTTTCATATAAATAATAAAATCATATTAAAAACACTCAAACATTTAGAAAGTAATCTTTACATAAAACTAATATAAACTTAGATAAATAAATAAAAACAAATAAACAAGAGACAAACGCCAATAGATAAGGAAAGCACAAGTAAATTAAAAAGTTTGTTTAATATAAGTAGTCTTACATTGGATATTTGTTTTTGTGGGGGCTGTCTTTTCACAAAAAGAAGAAAGAGACGTCAAAACATAATTCGTGTCTTCTGAGATAAGTCACTTAATAACGTCGTTGTCGTAAACTTAGAAATATTTAAATGGTTTACTCTCCTTCATTTATCCTTTATTGCTACGCTTAGAATAATTGATGAGGTAGTGATAAATTTATTGGGGAAGTCAAAAAGTAAGAGATTATTTATTAGGAGAAATAGAATCGGCTAATAAAGTGGAAAAAGAAGGGTGGACAGAATCAGAAGGTCCAGGCAGCGCCGTCGGCGAAAGATGGGGTACGGTGGGGCCCGCGTCAAGTGGGACCCTCCTATCTTTACGCGTTCCACATTATCTTATTTTAACTCGCGCATACATAAACATAGCCATAACATAGCCATAACATAGCCATACATGAACATGTACATTATGTATGTTCATAATAAGCAGTCTCGTATTCTATTAAGATATGCACTAATTAAGTGAAGGGAAGGCCAGTTGGCAGGACCTCCAAAGTGGGGGTATTTTTATTTCATTCATTCCCAAATGCTCCTCGCTGATGTGGCAGACCCAACTAGGAGGGGTCGCCGCTCGCTATATTTGTACTTTTCCCAGATGAGTTAATTCTCTTCTTTGGAAGCTCAGCCAAAAAATTGCTTAAATTCTCTTCATATTTTTTTTTCCTTATATTGGTGGTGTTTTCTGGTGTTTAGAAATTGACGGCATGTGGCCCGTTTTTTCTAATTTTGATAGTATTTTATAATTTAAATTGAAGGAGGTTGGAGATGTGTATCGATAATAAATTTTGAGAACCGTTTAAATTGAAGGCTGGTGGTTGGTGCTACTAGACTTTAAAGTATTAATTTATATAAATCATAAATATTTATTATAATTAAATTTTTTAATATAATATTTAATATGAATAGTTTGGAAAAATGATAGAGTAAGTGTTTGTGGATTAAATTGTGTGTTTTGCTATCATCAAGTCATAGCAAAATATATAATAGTAAGTGTTTCTAGATTAAATTGTATGTTGTTACAGTAAAATAAATTTCTGGATTTGATTGTGTTTTTGTTTTTTCATCAACGTTTCTCTTACCCTGAGGGTGATTCCAAATGTTGATGAAAAACAAAAACACAATCAAATCCAGAAATTTTACTTAACAACAAGATGGATTGTGGAAACTTGATATCTTTAAATTGTATGTGTTTTTTTTTATCGTCATTTCAAAAAACACACAAGAGTGAGTAAGCACATCTAGATTAAATTGTGTGTTTGGTTATCATTCTCGTGTGGTGTGTTTGTAAACATAAGTGCTTCTAGATTTAATCGTGTGTTATTTTATCATCATCAGTTAGTGTGTTTGGAATTGTTGATGAACAAAACACAAATAAGTGCTTAGATTTTTGGTTTATAACTGTGTGTGATTTTTAACATCGACGGATTTTTAACATCGACATTTCAATCAAACTCCAACGTCGATGTTAAAAATCACACACAGTTATAAATCATAAATCTAAGCACTCATTATCATGGACCATGAAAACTACATGCTTGTAAAACACAAATAGTTTAATCTAGAAGTCCTTACTTGTATGTTTAGTGGTTAATTTCTCCATAATCATTTAAATTAAAGAGAGGAGGTAAATGCGTATATCTAATAAATTTTGATAGATGTAGAAATTAGACCTATTAATTTTAACAAAACAAGATTATTTATTATAATTTAATTTTTAATATATATAAAAAATAATTTCTTGAAAATTATTTAAATTGTGGGACCTTGAATTTATATAAATAATAAATTTTGATAAAGATAAACTTTAAAACTTTGATAAACCATGAATATTTATTGTTATTTTTTCATATACTGGCTTTATTTTTTTAGAATAGTTTAAATTATAAGAGAGGTCTTTATGTAGCTAATAAATTTTGATAATCATAAATTATGAAGGTGTTGTTAGCTTTGACAAATAATGAAAATTTATTATATATATATTTTTAATAGTATTTATTATATAAGCATTAGATTTTTCAAAAGTATAATAAATTTTAATAATCATAAACTTTAGAGGTATTAACTTTAACAAACTATGAATATGTATTGTAGTTTAATTTTTTAATATAGTATGTGTAGATATTATTTTTGATAAACCTAGAATATTTATTAATTTTTAACTAGTATTACAATATTTACAATTTTTTATAAATAATACAATATTTTGCAGATTTGAATTTGGATAGATGTCATTTTAAAGATTTAATTTAGATTACCACAAAGAAACCTAATACTTTAAGTACTTAATTTCAATTCTTTAAATTTTATAATCCATTTTTCTTAATTCTAAACATAAATTAATTTAATAAACCATAAACATTTTTATAAACACTATTTTATTTAACTTATTAATTATTCAATATTAATAATAATACTCAATTAACAATTAAAAATTAGACTCTATTTTTTATAAATAAAATATAAAATTACCACAACAATGTTAAATTTAAAATTATAAACCTCATACAACTATTTAACCTCATATCGCTATTTACCTTACAATATTTGTTATTTTAATTTATATTTAAAATCATTAAATCTGCTCATTATTAATTGTGTGAAATAGAACGGTAAAAAAATACTATTATCTAAAACTTTTATTTATATTTAGTAATATAATAAATAATAAAATTTACAACCATTCCAGGCCTAGATTGGCACTATGCAAATAGAGACTAAAATTCAATGAACAGGACAGCTGGCGATCACGCATATCTAGCGCGATCCGCACGCTTCTATGTAGTGGGTGTCTCTATTTTTAGATAGTACACTTAATCAAGTTTGAAAGCCAGATAAACTAGAGCACTAATTAGTATTAGAGTGGGTAAGTGCCGCTATTAATAGCCGAATGTTTCGTGGGTGCGTGGGGCAGCTAGAATTTTGACGAATAGCACTAGAGGAAAAAATATATGCTCAAACTAGACACCAAAAACTTCTGCTCGCCACACGCTTCTAAGGTTACCAGCTATTAAATTTTTTATTTTTTTTAAATTCCCTCAAATAGTTAAACATTCTAGAAGCCAGTTGAAATAAACGATCTACGTGGACCATTCAAATTAAGTCAGTATTTTAATTTTTTTAATATATTTGTCAAGGGGTATAGATTTGTTAATTTATATGGTATCATGTACGTTACGTTTTTCTTAATGTTTTTAAGTATTGAAAAGTTAAAATTTTGATTTTTTTAATGTAAGAATTTTTTTTAAAGTATTCTACAATTTTATATATACAACTTTTTAGAAATATTAATATATAAATTATATTAAATTAATTTAAATATAATTTATTATTATTAAATTAAAAGTAAAAATATATTAAAAAATATTGTTTCTATTTTCTCGAGGGTGTGTCTGATGGAGACAAGTCAGATGGAAAAAGTTTACCAGACGCCCTACAATTAATTATGATCTTTCATTTTCTCGACATATTATCTATCCAACAATAATATCTCAACTTATAATCAACAACTATTAAGCAAAATAAAGTAAACGGTGAAAACACAAAAATCAAACTCATTTGAAACGGTTGTTACAGTTATATCCTAAACCCTCGATAGAACATAAAGGTGTCATTAAATTGTATTTATTACTATGAGATAACTCATGGAAGTAGTCAAACATAGCTTCCTTGTATATAGGAATCAATACCATGTTTATCTGCGCACGTACACAGCATAAAATCTTACTTTCTTCTTTCCACAAATTTATTTTTTAATGCACAGTTTTTACAAGAATTAGTGAGGATTCTAGTGGTTAAAAGTGTTGTTTTATTGGGTCAAAAGTCTGAGCAAGCTGTTTGATTCACAGAATCGTTTGATTGACATGTTTATTTGACCAGCCATTACTTATTGAGAAATGCTCTGGAATCACGTTTACTGACAGAAGACAGAAACATAATAGTGCTTTAATGCTGATTTGCAGCAGTATATGTCAGTTTACAACAGCCGTGATATTTAACTGTTACCTGTCTTCTGTAATCCTTTTTATGCTGAATACAATGAAAAGAATAACTGTTTTCTTCTTAATTTTGTGTTTTATTAATGAATCACAAGAAATTAAGTCTTAAGGGAAGCAGAAAGCACCCATCTAGTCAATGATTGTGATTTTATCAAGTGTTCCACGGGGTTTCAGGGACAGAGACAGTGGCAGGGGACATGTTTCGGGGATGCAGGGACAGGGGGTCTAAGTTTGGGCGTGGCGGGGGGATGGTAGGGGGATGGGGGCAAGGTGCTGAAATACATATAGTACTTGAAAAAATAGTTATAAAAATATGTATAAGTATAAGAATTATACATCTTGGAGACAACTAGGAGTCCCCTAGACGTCTTGAGGACACCCCAGCATCCTCAAAGTCCTAGTGGCATCTTGGAGACAGCAACACTAGTGGTGGGATGGTGGTGTTGGTGGTGGGTTGGTGGGGGAACGTCCCCCCCAAGTCCCCAAGTCTATGAGACGTCCCCATCTAAGAAACGTGGAGTTTTTGGGGGGGCACGTTTCCCCGTGGAACACTGGATTTTATCTACACTATAAGATTTTATAAGGAAGTAAGCATAGAATATTTTTGTAGAGAAGAAAAACCCTTTTAAAATACATTATATGAATTTAGGATTAATCAGATTTTAGAAAATTATAATTGATTTGAAATAATAAATATAATAAGTAAATAGTATGTATGAAATAATGTGCTTAGTTTTGTGAATGATAATAGTAGTTGGAATGGATGATTCATGATTGCAAATGTGATCTATTTTTGCTTTCTTATTGTATGATGTAATATTATAAGCTGGCCAAATGAACGAGAAGATTCAAAAATATTCTAACATTATTGACTTACAAAAGAATTATACAAGTATGGATCACTCCAAAATGTGGAATGTGATCATCTTAGCTACCCAACCCTATGAGCAACACCCAATCTAATAGAGACTCTTTGTGTTAGAATCTACCTAAATCCCAAAGTTAAATATGCGCTCTTTGTTCATCTATATATAAGCTTTCTCTAATCTTCAACTCAAACTCCCAAAATTTGAACTTGTTCTTCTTAAAATTCAATGCTTATATAATGGATCATGTGTGACATTCTTTGTACTTGCTTCATTGGGTTTTCTTATTGGTGCATAAATCTAAAATTTGCACCATTTCTTCTTACAAATTTTCAAGCTTTTGCTTTCTCCTATCCCTACTCCATGTGGTCATGTGACATATAATTTATTTGATGCTAAATCAAAGACATTCAATATCAAAGAGATATTCAAACCTTTGACAACTCGATTTCATACACATTTTCTAAACATTTGCATAAGATTTGACATTGACCAATCTTCTTGGGTTTCAATTTGTTAAAGAACCCTTGGGGGATCACTCTTCTCAAATGTGATGTGACCAAATGCCCCTCTAAGTAAGCATTCTCCATCGAACACACATCTCCATGCAACTTGTACTTTGCAAGTTATGCTTCTCCAATTGCTTCTTGACTTTTGCATGAACCTCCTTTGTGTGTTGTGTGAAGCCCTCAATTTTTACACATACAATTAGCACCTTCCACCTGTAATAGATATATGACAGCTCGTGAAGATGTTCCATACACCACTTGGTGAAATTTAATTATTGTAGAGTTGTTCATTGAACTGTTGTATGTAAACTCTACTTGCACCAACATAGAGTTCCATTGTGTAGGATTCTCTCCTATGAAACATTTGAGAAAGTTGCTAAGACACTAATTGAAAAACCTATATTATTTTATCCTCCTTTTGATGATATTCAGAACCATAATTAAGATGTGCTCCTAGTTTCTTTTACAAAGTGTACCAAAAATGATTAAGGAAATTGAAATATCTATCTAAAGTAATGCTCTACAACAATCACACTACTTTATTGAAGAAAAAAATCATGTTCCTTGATGCACCATTCCTCTTTTGGAAAGGAATGAAATATGTCATCTTAGAGAATTTGTCAACAACCGTAAAAACCGAGTCATTACCTCTCTACATGCATTATGTAATCCATGGAAAATTCCTCTAAAGGTATATTTAACATTTGCAATGGCTTATATAATCCATTTTTTTTGCCACCCCCTTCACTAATTGACATGTTCTACACTGCCCAATTAATTTGTGCACATCTTTCTACAATACAAGCTAGTAGTACTTCTTCTCCAACATGATTTATATCTTATCTATGCCAAAGTGGTCTTCTAGTTTGTTAGTATGCAATCCACAAATGAGGTATAATGCAATCATGGGTAGAGGATCCAATGAAGGATTGTCCAACCATGCAACCAAATACCCAAACAACACAATATCATAGAAAATTAAAAAAAATCAAAACAAACTAAATATTATTTTCACATTCAATTGATTACAACTTGCCAAAATAGGTTTACTACATGTAATCCACAACCCTGTTATTGTTACTACTAATGAAGACTACTACAACTAAATCGCTCAATAAATGTTTGACACTTTTGGTGATAGCAACTTCTCGATCTTCAAACTCCATTTGAAACCTACATCTTTATGCTCACACTCGAACCTCCAATTTCCTACCTCGATTATTTCTCACTTTTTCCTTCCAATGATTGTAGATGCAAACATATAACAATGTATACTTTTCCAAGTGATCTATGTTGGCTTCAAGGTGGTACAAAATTCAATGCTTTATAAAACATAGCATTGGTCAAAAATAACAAACTTACAAATTCAAATAGTTAAATGGTGGAGAACCTCCACATGCTACATAATGAACATACTTGATAGTCAATTAATTCCTTACACATATTTCTATGTTGATACAAACCCCAAATACTCTACAACAAATAGGAACAACCATAATTGTTCATAACTACTTAATTGAAGAAACTCTCAAGCTAATTTACAATATTTCACTAATCCAACTCACCTCAAAACATTAACATGTCATCCATTAGCAATAGATAAAAATCTACTCAGGAGTATGAACCCAAAGTATAAACTATAGTAAAATATGGTGGCTTATTTACCAATTAATTGGTAACTAAGAACTTGTAAATAAACAAATCAAAATGATTTTTGATGATGCAAGATTTTCCTTTCTCCCAAGGATGATCCTACATTAGGTTCTCCCTCAAAAAACTCTATAGGATACAATAAATACTATTCTAGAACAAGTACCCCTAAAGTGTGAAGTAGTCTTCAAGTGGGCACCTAGCTCCAAGCCATGGTTCCATGCATCTACAAAATCTAGAATTTTTGCATACAATTCCTTCATCACCTTCATGCATCTCAAGGCATTCGCAACCTTATTGGTCTTGCTAAATCAACACTTTATGACAAAAGAGTAACCCTATAGATATTCTAATCATCTCATATGCTTTTCATTTAGTGTTTCTTAGTTGTCAATGAACTTCAATGCTTGATGTTCTACTTAAATAATGCCTCCATTTGTGTACATCTTGTATTTAATGGCATATAATTATTGGTCATATATATTACTTATTCTTAGCCTCACTCAACTTCTCACTAAAACAAGTGATTGGTCTACCACCTAACTAAACATAACATCAATCATGGTTTTGCTAGCATCACAATGTACTTGGGAGACTTTCCCAAAATTAGGGAGCAATAACACAAGATACTTAGCTATTTTTCATCTTTCCTTATTCCCCTCACCCACCCTTGCCATTTTTCAGGTATCTCAACACTCTTAAGCCCTCCATCTTAGATATGATTTTTCCCAATCTACTTCCCATACATCATAAGTTTGAGCAATACCATGCCCCTCCATGCAACCAACCTAACCTAGGATTACTAATCCTTCTTATCAACCTACATCATTGGTATTCATCCTTAAGATGTGGTGGTTTTCATTTCATATCCTCTTGATTCTTACTTTCTTTTATCTCTCTATATATTCTTCAAACCCCTAAACTTATGGAACATTTACTACTTCAGCTACCAACCTCTACAATTGAGTGGTGTCTCTATAGCACTATAGACAAATTTTCCCTTTGTTTGTGATATTTACTCATTCAATGACCATCTCCTGTTCATCTAATCCCTTAGGTGATATGGATCCTCGTATATCCATAAAATCCTCACAATTTTGACTCGCCACCCTATGAACATGATTAGGATGGTGGTGGTTTACTAGATGATAAATATGATGAGTAATTAATTATTGTATCTTCTTTATTTATATGTGCATGTGTATGTTTCCATTTAGGATTTATCTTTTAATATTATTTATTTGTTTATCTATATACTTGTGTGTTCACATGTGTTTTTGTGTATGTCCATTAGTTCCCCTTAGAGGAACCATGTTGCTCCTGTAAGTATATGGATATAGGAAGAACACCATGGAATGATTTTCTTCTATTTGTATCTCATCTTCTTCCTTTGTGAATGGTCTCTTGTCTAAAATAGACTTTGGGGATGACATTAAGCATGGTGACATTTGGGTTCCCTTCATGCCACCCCAATATTTCTTAGGACATTGTTGGTGTCATATGTCTTGTTCACATTAGTTTGTTTTCCTTGGGAATGATGCAAAGAATTCTAGTGTCGTATGAACATAATCATGTTGAACCAAATGGAAACAACACAATTAGGATGGAAAAATCTAGTTGTCTACAATGTGTGTAGTGTGTATGTTGGATTATGTAAGACTTTCTAACATATCTATGTTGTAGCTCTTATGTATTTTTTACACCTTTTGTGATGTAAATTTTATGCTTTTTAATATATTTATGTTGTAGGTTCTTGTATTTTTAGACATATGGTTTTGTAGATCTTTGTCTAGGGGCATGAGCAAATTCTCAAAGACTATAGTGTATCCTTTTATAGCACATCTAATATTTTTTGCATTTATGTTCTATACTTTAGCTAGGCTTTATCACCTATTGGTACAAGCCCACTAAAGTGGAGAAAAAGTGTAATGACCAAAATCACATACTCTAAGACTCGTCTAGCCTATCCTTGGCCTTTTCCCCAATCCAAGTGCTAACTTTTTTTTTGTGTGTGTTCAAGTATTTTTTGCGTTTTAACCCATCATCTATGTTTAGTTTATTTTGTACCTTTATATTATAACATTTTTAATGATTTTTTTAGATGACAATCTAGTTGTGTAGACATCCATGTAATCGCATTGGCATCCTATTATAATATGATTGTATGAAATATATTTAACAACTAGGTTGTTGGCATTTCAACTTCATTTATTTTATAATGACCATTCTACTAGTTTCTATTGAATTTGTAACAAATATTCCCTAAAATATTGATCATAATGGGATTCTCCTTCATTCCCTACATGCATTGAATTGGTTCTATTTTTGATTTTTTTGTGGTGTGAAGCTCTCTCTTTTGAATCTTTAAATTCTCTATGTTGAATTTTTCTACAACTTTCTCATGTAATTCTTGAGCTACAAAATTGTTGCGAAATATTTATTACTATGATATTTTATTATTTTGAATCATATTTTTGTTCATAATTATCTATGTTCTTTATTCTAAGCTTATAAGTCTTTGGAAACATTCTCTATTCTCATCAATTAGATATTTCTTAAGGAGACATCTCTTAGGATCACTGACTTCTTCTCACCATTCATGGAAGATATCCCTTTGTAAACTTCTTAAGCTAGGTGGTATTGTTAGTTTTTATCTCTAGTTCTCCCACTTATATTTTATTTGGATTCTTGTAGGGTTGTTACTTTTCTACTTATCTTATTAAAACGTCAATGCTTAACTGTTTATCCTTTATTCTTTGGTATATTTAAAGTTCATTGTTAGTATTCCTAGATTCTCTATTCCCTATCTTTCTCCTCCATATACACATAAGCTATTTAACATCTCTATAGACCTAAATTATTATGTATTGATTTTATAAGTTATGTTTGTCTTCAATTCTATATACACTTAGGATTAAGGAAAAACACATTATCTAAATTTGATCCATATCTCTATTTGGCTATTTGAGGATGTCAAAAGACCAAATAGGGGCTAAACACTTAAATCATATGGAGTTTTTAATTCTTGACCACTTTGTCTTATTTTTGCTATTTAGTTCATAAATCATTTCTTTAATTTGGAACAATATAAATTATTTGGTTGTTGTTTAATGATTTTGTTATCATCTTTCAATATTATTATGTGTGTTTCTTGTTGGCATTGATACAAGGTTCTTGTCAACTACTTGTACAATGCAATTCCTTGTATGAAGGACCATAGAACATTTAGACATTAGTATATGTATGCACTATTGTTTGTCATTTGCATGGGTATCTATAGAATAGACTGTGATTTTTGAGACCCCTTCCATATTTCGTATCATTCTAAATTTTGTAACCTATGTCTTCATTTTTAAGAGTGCATTACTATGTTTTGTTATTACAAATACTTATTCCACTAGCAAAACCATAGATTTTTTTATCTAGGGAATGAATGCAGTCTTAAATTAGACAAAATACATTTAGATAGGTCAAAACAATGTGTATTCATTTGTTGTAAACTACCTTGTTGTGTTTTGTTTCAATCTAAGGAAATAGGAGGTCGAAACAAATAATAATTAACTTTAACATATTTCACCTCTATCTATCATTTTCATACACATAAAGGTAAGTATCTTAGGTATGCATCTCTAATTTTTCATTGATTTTATCAAAAAATTAATGATCAAGTGTCTCATGCTTATGCTACATACTTTTATTTTTTTGATATGTTCCTATACACATTATTATGTTATCATGGTCTATGTTTATTCAACCTTTCTCTATCTCTCATTGATCTATGTGTATATCTTTATCACACACACAAAATCAAGGGGTGTATACCTTTAATTCTAAAATTTGTGTAGTTCATAGGTTGAGTTATATAGATTCACATACAAACCAAAGTGGGTGAAAACATAAGAGTGAAAAGTGCATGAACCACTTTGCATGGGATCCTAAATACATTGTCCTAGCACATGATTTTGGCCTCATACTAAGTTTTATTATCTGAAATAGAACTAAACTCTACTCAAATAATTCCTATATCCAAATTTTATGGTTCCTCTATTAAGTTCAAAATTATAGGTGCAAATTTGACTCAAGTCATTTTCATAGTAGCAAGATTTCAACCCAATTTTTCCAATTCTAAATATAATCCTAAGTTTAAGACAAATTCTTTTGAATTAGCTATTATATGTCAACTATTACACTAAAACTTTCGAGGAGTGCACCTAGGACATGTATAAGAGGACATCATCCCTATGTCATTTTGATGACCATCCTATCATGTAAGTTCACTCTCCCTATCCAATATCACTCACTACTAGCATCAATTCCACTCAAAATCACTCATACTCCTATCGCAATACCATTTTGCATCAACTATTCCAATTGCCTTAGCCTTTTTATCAAAAAGATCTAAAACCCTATCTCTTGTACTAGGACTTTGCATTATCCTTTAACATTTTGTTCAAGTATTAAGTTTCAAAACATAAGTGTCACAATCCAACTACATAATTATTATTTGTATTGTTGCTTGATGTCTTCCAACATTTATCAAAATCATTGAAAAGATTAGCAACATCCATCTAAGTTGAAGATTCTTGCATAGAAAAATCTCATAATTTTCCTTAACACAACCAAGTCTCATTGCATTTAATAGGTGCAAGCGAACATTAATTTGACCACTCAACTTTTTAAGATCACAAGTTCAATCCCACAATAAAGGGTCATTTCTATAGAAAAAGTTCATATTCACAATAAAAAAGGTTATTCCCATATGTGTAAGATTGATCTTGCACAAATTTTGAGAATGGACTAATTAATATTTTTTTGTTTACTTCCCACACATCCAAGAATAAGAGATAATGAGCTACAACTTAAAAATTTATACATAGAATGTGAATTGCTATCTATCAACCTTTCAAATCAACTAAATCCTTCACTCTTGAATTTTTAATACATATATCATTTTATTAATAATTCTTTTATAAATTGTAACATAAAACTGTTGATTGTAATTCAAGCTTTTGCCAAAAACCCTTTACATACAAGGAACTACCATTATAAGACATTGTGTGATAATGTAGTATCAGTTCTCCAACCTCCTAGTATCAAACTAGAAACGTGGGTTTGTCTGAAGACGGCAATTAGTGGCTGACTGACATCTAATTGTATACAGAAATCAACGAGCAGTCACAAGTCAATAAAAATATTATTCAAAGATTTTCTTGATACTGCATACCTTTGTGTCTACTACTGCTTTTTAAGGAAATAAAACCTCTCAGACAGGATGGCTAATACCAATGTATCCCAAACGATGATAACACAAATAATTGCTTGAAAGGAAAACTCTACCTAATGCTTGAAAGGAAAACTCTACCTAATGCTTGATTGTTGAGAAGAAACCCATTTGAGCTGCGATTTCCACTGAATTGCTCCATATACCTTGTGAGGATAAATTTGTTTTTATAAAACTCGTGTACAATCAAATACCTCAGTATAAAGTTCATCTAAGATAAAGCAAGCGTAGTGTCGTGTACGGTACAAACCAATAACCCAGAATTTTCACTTGCTTATAAACATAGAATTGGTTTGTATAATAACTGGTTCTTGGAAGTTTTGTAAAGAGGGTAAGAAGTTATTGGGTTTAATTTTTAGTGAAATGTTATGATTAAGTGTGCTTTTAGTCAATGTAGTATTTGAGTGATTTTTTGGAAATTCTAGTATTTCGTCGTTGTGAGCATCACCTAGATGTAATTAGTGTTCAATGAACCTTTTATGGTTATTGGAGATGGGCTTTTGTGAACTAGTATTCATGAAAAATGGAGAAATGGATTGATAAAGATTGACTTGAAACTACGTAGTTGAATCTTGATAAATCATGAAATATATGTCAATGAAGATTGACTTGAAATTAAATAGTTGAATCCCAATAAATCATGAAATGTGGGTCCATGAAAAATGAATTGATAAAGATTGACTTGAAACTAAGTAGTTGAATCTTGATAAATCATGAAATATATGTCAATGAAGATTGACTTGAAAATAAATAGTTGAATCCCAACAAATCATGAAATGTGGGTCCATGAAAATTGTCTTGAATCTACATAGGTGAGTCTTGATAAACGATATATTCTTATGAATCATTATTCATGAAATATGGGCTGATGAAGATTGACATGAAAGTACACATTTGACTATCAATAAATCATCACATAATTTGATACACTACAAAAACACCACATATATGAAAATGAATAAGCTTGGGAGCTCTATAAAGAATGGTTCACAAGACACATCACTTGCTAAAGGTTTTGCAAATGGGATAGCATGCTAAGTGTGCTTGATTGTGTAAGAAACCCAATGGTTAAGTGAGCTTGATCAAGAGTTATATTGAGATGGGTGAACTCATAGGAAGTTCTAGTAGTACTTTGCACTTGTGAGGATCACTAGCATGTAATAACTACTAAGTGGACCTTGCATGGTCATGAAAATTGGGTTCTTGTAAACCAATACTCATGAAATATGAGTTGATGAAAATTGACTCAAAATTATATAGTTGAATCCCTACATGCAATTAGTGTTAAGTGGACCATTAATGGTAATTAGAGATGGATTTTTGTGAAACATTACTAATGAAATATGGGTAGATCAAGATTAACTCGAAACTAGACAATTAAAAGCTCAATAACTCATCACATACTTCGATACATTGCAAAAACATCACTTAACACAAAAATGAATGAATTAGAGAACTATATAATGGTTCATAAGGCACATTTATTGAAGGTTTTGCAAATAGGATAACAAGGCAAGTGAGTTTAATTATAGATAAAACTCCATAATTAAACATACTTGAGTCAAAAGAGTACTAGAATAAATAAACTCTTAGAAAATTCGGATTATTCACTCTTGTAAAGCAATAGGTAAATTCTAAAAAATAATCAACAAATTCTCTAAAGAATATAAACAACTTGCTCAAGAGACTGATATGTGTATTGACAAACACTTAAAGATTAGGCATATGAGAAAGATCCCAGTATTTCCAGGGGTATGTCCTTACTTAGTTTGTTCCTATCTTTCAAAACTGAAAGCAATCTAATACTGAATTCCAATACTCGAATGCCACCTAAGAATGAGAGATTCAAGTATGACTAGAGGCTGCCTGCTACATAGAATTTTAAATCCACCATATAACATAAACTACAAAATATGAAAACCACAAATACCCAGACCCTTCATCTGGGTGATTTTTCAATTATATCTATGAATATGTAAAGATAGTTGAACTGGCTAAAGTTTTAAACAATTAATAATAAACTGGGGCTAAATTCAAGAATCGTGGCAGAAAATATCTTCAGAAAGAAAGCATCAAAACAAATGTTGCTATACAAACCATATATCTCAGAACACTTAGTTTTTCAAAGGGGCGCAGTTTGACACCAGTTTGAATGTACGTTTATGGTTCCAAACAAATTGTTCTGTTCTATTGCTATCATACCAGATTTAAGATTGTTTGAAAACATCAGGATCCCTATAAAAGCTACTTACGTTGATCCGCAGTAAGTAGTTCCCAGTTTTATAGATGTAAACTGAGTGTTATCAGAGAGAGCGATTAAACACTTTGTGGCCCAGTTTTATATGATTCAAATTCTAGATTACTTAAAACTCTGGAATCAAGAAATTGTCTTAAAGGTTTACATTAACTTTAGTTACATTTTATTTGTTTGCAAATTATCTGATAACATCTACAATGCACCATGTACTATGGTTTTTTGAGCTAAGGTGTACAGGTGTAAATAACAATAACCATCCTTGAAAAAGTCAACCACCTCAAGGCCAGCCCCAGAACGTCTCTGCTTTTCTTTTTTTATAACATGATTCGGAACCGAGACTGATTCTGCCCTTAGGCGCTTGATTCTGCTTATTCTCGTATAATGCATCCAAAATGATTCTCCTGCTGTACTGAAACTTGTACTGATACCTCTATTTCTATCCTATGATTTTCATTTTGGCCGAAGAAAACCGCTACTATGATCATCAAGATCATTCTGATCTATCACCTGGCTTTGTTCCCGTCCATTCATTTCCTCTGTTCCAGACGCCTGCCTCTCATCTTCCAGTTTCTCAAAGAAGTTGCCTTTATCCCCTCCGGTTCTGCAGTCTAGAAATTTCGTATGAGGTTTGTTACCGATCGGAACATGATTAACATTTGAAGTACTCCATGAAACAACCCATGATGCAACAAGAGAAAAAATCCCATCATCTCATTGAATGGTCCATGCAGCCCAACAAAAATGCAAGATGCAACATTTCAATGAGCTCTGCACCGATGTCGGAGGATGGGTTAAAGTCATTTCCACCACCTCCCAGGCACCCAGCCACGCAGGTCTCCACATGGAGTTCCTGTCCCAAATGCCATGTCGAGCACCATCCAGGAGTCCCATCAAGCTGAAACATCTTCCCATCATACCCTAACCCCAACACAACATACATTTTAATGCTAAGTATAAATCAACAAAAGAATACTTCCTTGACAGAATTGACCCAGGCCAGAACCTAATTAATATTACTCATACTCCAACAACGACCAGAAACTAATTAATATTACTCATACTCCAACAATGACGAGAAACTGCATACAACGTTACCCTTCACTTCCAGATGACAAACAAGAATGGGACTGCAACCACTAATTGTAAAATAGAATCAAAATACTCAATATTTCTTTATTTCTCCCAGAGCACTTCAAACAGTCCAGACAGATACTTTTACAACTTAATCATCAAAACTGTTTAAATCTTCATATTTGCTGGAAAATTATCAAATGTGCACATAGGTCTTCTGATACTGAGTAAATGCATGCAAGCTGTCTAAATTTTTGTGACAAATTTATATAGAATCCAAAATTTCAGTAAATAATAAAAATGATGTAGAGTTTAAATTTCCATTATCTGACAGATTAAGCCCATTTAAAAACTCACTCTACTATAAACCAAAAAAACAGCTTGACATTTCAAATAATATCATAAAGCATCCCACAACAATTGCTGTACAGATCATTTGAAGCAAGTGTATATGGCCAAACTGAAAGGAAAAGGTAAAACTACCACACCACCATCCAAAGCTACATTTGCTGATATAATGTTCAGACAGCATATGACCCTTCCAGATTGCATAGTAAAATCTAAAGAATCATTACAAAAGCGATGAGAGCACTTTATGTAAGGACCAACAGATAATAAAAAGTTTATGGTGGACTGGTATCGTATATAATAGACTTTTATAGCAACTACCAACCATGCATTTCCATGAGCTTGATCTGACTCCTACACTATCACACTAACTCACTAATCTAATTCAACCTTATGCTTTATCTCTTCCACCGAAATCTGGCTTAGCCCACACATAATAGATGGATGTCATTTGAAGAATCATAAATATCCATAATTCTGGAAATCATTCTCTTGATCCCCAACATGCTCTTTAATGTAAAAATATTTGTAGATCGGTTAGCCTGCAATCATAGCAACTTGCTAACAAATACCATACAAAGACATAGAATCTAGCTGGTGTTCATAATTATCTTGATGCATAGACAGTATTTCAAGACCCTGTTCTGCAGTTGATATCAAGATTTCAATTCTCAAGGAAGATCTGCCATTTGCATGACACCAGGCATATTATTCCAGTGGCAGGATCCAAGTCCCCAAGCTTGATTCGATGTACAAGGTGCTGAGGTCAACTGTTGAATATCTGCACAAAAATCATCATTGAACAAAGTGGCGAGAGCATCACTCACTGTAGATTGTTCTTTTCCAGCATCGGCATGGGAATCATACCAATCCGAGACAGGAGAAACATCTGGCTTTGCAAGATTCAATAGAGTAGAAAATTCATCATCTCCACAGTTACCACTAGACATAAATTCAGTGGGTTCTTCAGTCTTTACGTTTGCCCCTGTGACAGGAGCCAATGAAAAATGATTAACCTACTCAGATTTAGGGATGCAAGTCAGCACCTTAACTAACAATTACAGGTCTTGTTTGTTTCAGCAACAGAAACAAGTAACAGAAAATAAAGACCCAGAAAAGCATTTTACCTTACTCTTTTGTAAACATAGACACATCCGAAAAGAAATGCTTACCAATTGCTGATTGAGTAGATGAAGACTCATCCCAGGGACCAGTGCTCAAAGGGGGTGTACTTTCACTAAATACTGATGCCGCACAACCACCCAAAGGAGTGATGGGATCACTGTATTCACAACATTCTGCCTCAGACTTACTTGCCACAACACGATTTGTTTGGTTACTGCTACAGGAGATCGGTGGCAATTGAGTATTTGTTTCTGACGACCTCTTAATCCCACCGCCACCCATTGGACGAGGCAGCAATGCTTCTAACAATCCGCTGTTCTGAGGAGCATAGCAATCCACATGGGTGGATGGAGCAGGAGGAGAGAGTGTGAACGAGTTATTACTACTACAGTTCACCATCTCAAGGGGCGTGCCTGTGGTATGTACAGACTCCGCAAATTGGCTTGAAGGGAGCTCCAACTTCACACCTGGTAAGGATGTGGAAGCAGAGATATTGTCATTTAGAAGGGTGTGGCTTCCCGTCATCAAACCCCCAAAGGGCAATGGGTTATGACTGGGATTCTTATTGCTTGGATCAGGATCAAATGAAAAGTTGTGTGCCACAAACCCATCCAGTCTACCAGGCTGAACATATGGCCGCCTTGCAGCCTTGAAGCATGGCTCCACAATGCTCTTGCTGTTATCATCCAGCTGGGCAAACGAGAACATACCACTTCCACCTCCTCCTACACCTGCACCAAAGGACATCAGGCTCTCAGCTTCTCTCATCCTCTTTGTACGCTGCATTGGGTTCATCAAACTGTAGCTCTGTGATGATCCCATGGCTTGATTCAGTATAGAACTCATGGAAGCCTCTGTCAATGCAGGAAACGAAGAGTATGCCAATGAATGCTGACCAGGCTTGAGACTGTCAAAGGTCACATTTGGAATATCCAGCTTGGAGGAGCTGGACAGAAACTCATGATGTTGATGATGATGATGATGATGATGGGATAAATCTCCACCATTAACAGACTGCTGATTCTGTTGATTATCATGAGATTGTTGCTGCAGGTGTAGATCCGGTGGGTAAAGGGGTAACCCCTGTCTCTGCCTCCGCTTGATCCGAGTGTTCCAATAATTTTTAATCTCGTTATCAGTACGCCCGGGCAGCTGAACCCAAAAATGAAATGAATAGATGGCCTAAATTAACATGGGGGTTTCAAGATGTTTGATTTTATTTGTGTAGCATTCAATCTTGAATCAAAATTAAAAAGCCAAAACTAAGACATGGGTTTTCTTCATTTTATCAAAGATTTTGCTTTAAAAACACATAGTTAAACAAAAAACCAGAGTACCTGGGCAGCCATGCGCGCCCACTTGTTGCCGAGCTTGGCATGAAGCTCAATTATGATCTGCTCCTCATCTGCAGTAAAAGCACCCTTCTTGAGATTAGGCCTGAGATGATTCGCCCAACGAAGCCTACAGCTCTTCCCACAGCGAAACAGTCCTGAATGCTTCTGCACCGCATTCCAATTGCCCTCTCCATGTTTTTTCACGTATTCAACCAGTATTGCATCCTCTGCAGAGGTCCATGGCCCCTTCTTCAGAGACCCACCTCCAGAATCCCCTCCTTCCAATGTTTTCTGATCCTTCCCCGCACCACTCTCACTCGTCGATGAACTCATCTTCCCTCTGGTTGCTGAATCACCATCACAGCCAAACATCACACAACACAACAAGAAGCAGCACGAACAATCACAAAACTATGTTCCTTGATCTATAGTTCACTATGTCACATAGACTATGTGTATACACGCACAACAAGCAACAACATCAAGAGGGGTGCAATGGGGGCAATGGCGACAAGCTTTAAAAGACTAAGAGAAAGAAGAAGAGACCCACATACAGGGATTATTGATTTCACCAAATGCGCCACACCCCAATACGAATCTCGCCCACCCACATGCGAATTCTAAACCGGCTTCTTTCAATTCCACCCCTTCCCATCTCGACACGTTAAGCCCTTGTAATCATTCAAACCACACTAGCCCTACTCTTTAACATTCCGTCACAATAGCCATGACTAAGACCATCCAACACACAATATGTGTATATGCGCGTAAAATACACGATGTTCATGCATCCCCCATGCTTGCCTCATGAATCCATACATGGTATGTCTATGCATTCATTGTCTGACAGATGTTGGGCATGCCTTTTCATCATCCAAGAATTAAATAATGTGAAAGATTCTCTCTTTCACTTTGCCTGTCAAAAGTGGGCTTAATCAGTGTGTACTTCGTGAGCATACCTCAGCTCGTACATTCCTCCTTTTGCCCAGTTTCGCCTCACTTTGAGCTCAAAGTACTCGCCTTTTAATCCATTCATCCCCTCACTTGGGGCTTTTCCCTTTTCCTGCTCATCATTACGCCCCGTCTCCATCTTTCATAGAGTCGTACTCGATTGGCATATATCCTCCACCATCAAATTCTATGATGGAATCTTCAACCCTAACATTAAACAATGTTTTTATTACTGATTCCCTATTTCTTTTTACTCTTTTTAAAGTAAGTTGAGAGTATTTGAGGATATTAGTGGATATTATTTGTTCTTCTATATAGAATAAGACAGTGATTTAAAACTTCTAAATATCTATTTATTACGCTCAGAATTTTCGATATATATATATATAAACTCTCTAAATTGATTGGTGATATTTTCAATTCAAAGGAAATTGAATATATATAGTATTTAAATTTGAGAAATTTATAATATATCATATATTCATATACGTTGTTGGTAAGGTTCTTCATCAATTTTTGCCAAAAGAATAAGACACAAAACAAAAACAATTAGAAACAATGCAATATAGTGACACCTCAATCAACCTTTCGACATGGTAAGCATTACAAATGAATAGACACTTCTAAAGGACAAATGTGTCCCCTCTTATATTGTATTTAGGCATCATAATATGCCACAATGTGAGTAATAAGAAATAAGTAGTGCAAAGTAGACAAGATGAGATATGATATCATCTAGAAAGATACAATAAAAGAGAGGTAGTATATGGTGCATATAGGGGAGAGGGGCACATAGTAGGGCAAGGACCAGTAGTAGGGATAGAAGTAGATATATATGGACCCCATAGTAGAGCATTTAATACCCACTTGTAAAACACTTTTTTTCCAAAAAGTACATAATCTGACAAATCTTGTGATGCCACATCAACCAAACATGTTCAGGGTACTCAGTGCCCTACTATGGGCCCCTATGCAGTTTTACAAAAAGCATGTTGATGTGGCATCATATTTGATGATGTGACCCTAAAATTAATTTTTTTTAGGTAGATGAGTTGGCAAATAAACTCTTGTACAAAATTTAGACTTTTTTGAAATCATATGTTACGGAATTCAAAAACCCAGAATTAGGCTGCCCAACTATGGGTCACTCTCCCCTATGTGATACACAATGCGATAGAGAAATAAAAATATTATAATAAAAGAGGAAGGGATTATCTATAAAGTAAGAATATTGCATCAATATATATTATAATTATCATTTTTTATATAGATAGAAGATATAAGTTATGGTACATCTCTAAATGAATGAGAACCACAAGACCTCTTTTAATTTTTGAAATTAATTACTAGTTGTTATATTTCAATGTTATTTATCATTTGTATTGCAATAGTCTATACTAGAGTTCTAACACTTAGCATAAATTATTAGTACCATTACTAATTTTTATGCCAACATTTGGTGTTGTTGCTAAGGATTTGGCTAATATTGCCCAAAGGAGAGGGAGCGTTCAAGCCCTAGAAGCAAGGTTAATGCAAATTGAGGGTTGGTGAGAACAAAAAGTGACAAAGTTATTTAAAATTAAAGTAAGAAGAATCAATAATTATATCTTAACATCAAAGTAGAATTTGTTAGACCACAAGACAAAGAGTTCTCATGTGTATTTCCTATCGGAAGTTTGGGGAGATTGTTGGAAGAATGTCATTGATGATGTTGTTTGGAAACATGAGCATGGAAAGTATATAACAATGTGTTGCAGTGTTGTCATTGATGTCAACATTGTAAATTATGTGAAGATTTTGGTTGTAGACCATTTTGATCATTTCTAACAAGTTTTTGAGTTGTTGAGGAAGACATCTTTACAAAATGGTTTTATCCGAAAAAGTAAGTTGTGTGGGAAATTGACTAAGTGTCAATTCAGCTAACTTAGGGTAACATAGCATTTGTGTCTAGGTCGGCACCACTATGCAAATAAAGGTTTCACTATGTGCTTCTAACATTATTTTACTAGATGCTAGATGTATCTAATTCCAAGATTTCATCATGTCTTGACAAGTGGATTGAAAGATATGAGTAATAGAGTTCAGCCTGGAAAATTATAGTTATTCTATGTACAGTGTAGTTGTGTGGGAGATTATGCACTTCTCCGTGGATAAGTTTTTGGCTTTGTGATTTTGAGGATAAGTTACTAGATGGGAGTAGAGTATTGATTCCAGTTGGCATTGAGTTTTGAGGTCCATGTGTCCACATGTGGATACACAGATGAAGGTTTTTGTTACTAAGTCTTAACCGTGGTTCTATATATGACTGCTCTTGTGGGGAATGCTCCTTTTTTACTAGCCATTTTTCCATTGTAACAAAAGAATAAACTGGATGATCTGCCTTGGGCTAGTAAGTTGGTCTTTCCTCCATTACAGAGGCCTTTCCAATTCTTGTCAATGTTCTTTATTATCATTTTAATCCTAGCAATAAGATCTTTAATTTCAACATAGGCTCTTGGTTAATCTACCATATTTTTGAAATTTATGTCCTCAACCTTTCTGAAGGCTACCCATATGGTTGACCTCTTTATCATCAATGCAATTTCTAAGGAAATTGTCACCAAAGATGAGGTGATGTGTAAATGTTGATCTTTTATGCTCAACCTCACCTGATTGATAATTCCTTCAGGTTCAAATGGGCTTGTGATCTACTAAGCCATCCTAAAGGCTTGCAACATTGGATACATCTATTTTAGGCCCTCCCTTGTAACTGTGAAGTTTGAAAAAACTATGGAAAATGGGAAGAAGGAACCCTTATTTTTCCCCTTAATGTGGGCCTTATCACCTTTACTTAATTGCTAAATTATCTCCAAAAATGCCAATATGAGGGGAACATATTTGGGCATGACATGGTGTCCTATATGGAATCCATATAATCTTATTATTGTAGAGTCTAAAAGGAGATACCAACCTCTCCAATTATGTCGCACACCCAATTCTGGAGTTCTATCTTTGAGCTCTAGTTGGCTACATCACAATTCGTGTGACCATACATGGGTCCAATATTGGATAGGAGGAGATTTTACCATGTCATCTAAAATTTTAACTCGTAGATCCCTGTCCCACTTTTTCCTAACCTTATACAAGGACATATGACATAGCAAGGAATACCATTTGAAGTTTACTACCTTGTTGCTCTTCTTTATTTCCACCAAATGATTGTGAATTCCATTTTAAATACAAGTTGCAAAATCAAACTCATTGTTGACTAGGGAATTTTGTATGTTTGTTTCCATACCCAAAAATTGGCACAGTGCATAATGTCTTAATGAAAAAGTATTCAAATGTTTCCAAGTTAAAGAGATCTACTTCATCTATAAGAATCCTCACAGACCTTTAATCAAACCCCTTCAGCATGTGCTTTGGGAGCCAAAATACCCTATATCTATTTTTATCTTGTAGGTATTTTTGTTTGAAAAGGTCAAAGTCTATAACCTTATTGGATGCTAACTTTAATCCAAAAACTTTAGAAATGGAAGCCTTGCCAATTAGCACAAGTTCTCCCCCTATCTCATCTCATGTTTTCTTTCATAAACTTTATTTTATAATAAATGGAACTGGATGAGACCATTAGACAATACATGATTAATGTGTTTTTGTGGATGATAAATTAGATGTTATCTTAAAATGCATAATTATTATGGTATGAATATTTTTATTATTGATTATGGTTTTATGGACTAATTGATTGATGAGATATTGAGTGCAAGAGTGCACAAACAAGTTGAAGGTGAGAACATGGTTGAGGTAGAGACATCCTAGTTGCCTGAGGATATTAGCATAATGGAAATCTTATGCACACACTCATGTAGTTGCATTCATCATGTATTGTGTATGATTATGATTGCATTGCATTGTCATGAATGCGTTATGGCATTTTTGTGTGTTACGATTTAGATAATGATTATGTTTTATGGATTTTTTTTTGTAAAATTAAATTAACTGGAAAAAATAAAAGGTTTTATTTTAAATGTTTGATTATGATAAATCTCATAACTTGTTGTAGCATCATAAATTGTCACCCTTCACAATTTCACCCTATGTTTTGTCCCCCTTAAATTATTGAGCCTAACTGGGTCCCTAATTTCCTAAATTATGCATTTTATAGCCTATATTTACTGCTTTCCAAGAAATTGCAAGCATTGAACAAATTCATCCAGTTATTGTTTTCCTTCGACACTTAATTTCCTATAAAATAGGGCTAGGAACCATTTGCCCTAGGGCATATATGTCTCCTTATTCTGATAGAGACCAATTTTAGATATGTTAGTGCCAAAATCTTAACATTCAAAATTCAAGTTGCAAATGTCAGCTATCAAAATTTAACTTTTGAGAAATTAGAGAAATGCCTATAAATACCTAGTTATTGCATCATTTGAAATCTAACAAGGAGAATCTAGAAAAATATTGGTGAAATTATGATCAAGAGCACTATTGAGCAAGTCAAGAGCAATATTTTCAAAGCTTTATTTCAAAAATTCAAGATCCTAACATCATGTCAAATTCTATGTGAGTTCATGTGTGTTCATGTTATCATTTTTTTGTGAAGGCTAACCCTTTTGTAGTTCTCCAAAGAATCCAATCAATTCAAGAATTCAAGCAAGCAAGATCCAAGACCTTTCAAGGTGAAGTGTATGAATTCATTCCTTCAAGGAAGCCATTGAAGGGTGGTGAGTTACAACACTTTGTGATTTTATCATTCCTTCCTATTCATTATCATTTTATCATTAACATTGTCATTGTGGAAGTGGAAACACTAACATGGGGTTTGACTAAGGAAAGCCCCTAAATGGAACAACATCTCTTCTCTTTGTGAATGTGCACATCTCAGGTTTAAAGAGGATTGAAGGAAGCTTGAAGAAAAAAAAATCATTATTACATTTGATGCCCTACATCTTGTCAACTCATAGAAACTCACCTACAAAATTATTTGATGTCCAGTGTTTTGAAAACTTTGTAATCAGGAATCAGAAGCTCAAATCTATATTAGAGGACCTCAAAAATGTAGTAGAAGAAGCATATAAGGACCCATATGCCCTTGGGAAAATCAATATTCCTATGCACATTGAAACCAACTTTTTTGGGCAGGTACACAGTCCTCTGGACCTTCCAGATCTTCTTGCAAGTCATTTTTTTCAGTATGTTATTTGTCAGATTATTGAATTTTCCATATTAGGTCACATAGCATAATCAAGTTAATTATAATAAATCAGTTCCAAATCATTCCAATCCCCAAATTGATGGAGATCCAAGTCTAATTGGCTTACCTTTATGGTTGAAAGTCAATCTATACACCTTGTTGATCTCCATCTCAATGAAACCCTAGGAAAAGGCCTTGAATCATATTATTTTAAGAACTTAGGACTTAGGTTCACCCCTTTTTCTATGTTTCACTTATATATAGATATATAATAATGATATAAGGAAATTATTATTATTATATATATAAATATATAAATAGTTATTATTAAAAAAAGAAATAAAATTAAATAAAATAAGTTTTAAATTAATTGCATGATTATTTTAGTATTAAAGAAAAATAAGTTTTATTATAATTAAATAAAATAATTTTAAATTCAAATTCAAATTATATGAAAAATCATGTGTTTGAAAGTTTGGTTGTAAAATAAGGGACTATACTTGAGGACTTTGCATGAAATATTAAAAACCATTAAGAGAGAGAGATCTCAACATGGAAAAAGCATGATTATTTGAGATATAATTGGCATCGACCAAATATAAGGAGGAGGAAAAAGGAGTTAAGCGATGCTAGCTTCACTAATTTGTGAGGAGAAACTTTTTGCCTTGAGCTGGCATGGAGGTTAAGAATATCGGTTACCTACTTTTGAAGATCATTATTAGACTATGCCTAGCTAAGGTGAATTTTAGTGGTCAAAGTTAGGCAAGTGATTGAGACACTCATATGACTATTGAATTGAAGCATATTTTCAGCTCTTTGTTTCAATTAGTTTATGTTTACAAGAAAAAATATGTATGATAACCTTAATTTTCTTTTGTGAACCCTATATTTCTCTGTAATTTCACCTACAACATAGAATCAACCCCATAGAAGCATATAAACATTTTTAATCAACTGATTTGTAGTGATCCAAACATAGAATCCACCATGTACTAGAAATAGTCATGGATGTTTATAAAATTGTGCAATGAACACATCTATAATGCAGATTACTAGTCATGCATATTGAATTAAACCATATGAATTCTTTATTGTTGTTTCAAGACCTGCACAATGATGTTTAGATGTAGAGATAATAGTTATACACATCAACATCAATACTATGTCTCACTTTTTCCCCAAGATGGACATTTACATCAATATTTGTAACTAAATCTTCATCTTCTAAGAGCCATAACAGCTAAACCATTAAGAATTTGAAGATGATGTGAACTAGTGATTTGTGACAATTTGTGTGTATATTCTAAATATATTTTTTTCAAAATTTTTGAAATAAATAATGAATTGTTCAACATCTCCTTTAATAACTAGTTTTAAACAAAAACCAACATTTTCCAAAAAGTAATGTTTGTGTCGTACAACATAATTTTTTCTATAAAGGATTAAATTCTAAATTTTGAAATATATATTCTCACCATCAATATCTAGGGAAAGGATATTTTTTCATTATTTTTTGTTGCATATATATATTTTTTTAAATTAACTTTTGAAGTTACTGTAACTATAATTTGGACATATGTGTGTGTTGTACAACCTAACTTGTTGTGTATATATTGAAATCCAATTTATTTTTTTGGGTGAAATAAGGAAATCAATACCTAGGGAAAGGGTATTTTTTGAATTTTTTTTACAGTGGTTTACAATTTTTCCATCTCCGCACAACAAAGAGCTTGATGTTCAAAGAAAAAACTATGTTTAGTTAAAAATGAAAATTAAATACATGATAAAATGAAAATATATCAAATCAATACTTGTTGGAAAACTCATTTGGAGAGCTATAATCTTGTAAACTATAAATTTTAAATGACATTATTTAATCCCTCAAAAGGTAAAGAAAAAGTGGTTTTTTGCCAACATTTTGATAGGTGATGAGCCTAGTTTTTGGTCAAATTTTGGGTAGAATTTATAATTCTTTTGTTGGCAGTGTCATGAACTTTAGTAGTTAAGTGTTAATATTTGCATAATGTTTCCCTCAAACCATCGACATTGGGTTTAACCTTATCTCTGTGAAGTTTTAATGACATTCACATATTATGTGGATTATTTGTAGACATGAAAATATACCAATCACACCTAATCCTAATTTTACTAACACCAGTTCATCCTAAATCATCTCTCTACTAATCGTTTAATTAAATAATTCATTTTATATAATTAATCTCTAAAGTCATTCCATTAAATTTAAAAATAAATTAATCTTTATTTGATTTAATCTAACACCATCTTCTTTGATTAAATAAATCAAAATCTTTATTTAATTAAGTCTAAATTATTTTCCTCTCATTTTTATTTGTTTCAATCCAAAAATATAAATCAAATGGTCAAATCAGCTAATCCTTCATTAAATTAATCAAATCATGATTAATTTAATCCCAATCCATAAAATCCTCTAGCTTTTGCCACTTGCTCATGAAAATCAATTTATCAATTTATTAAATCATCTATTTTCTTTCAAAAAGGCATCAATGGTTGGAATATTCCCCAAATTTGAAAAATCCCTCCAAAAGGGTTTGTACAACCAACAAAACATTTAAAATATTACATGTCCTTTTCTTGAGCCATGTGGCATTAACTTCACCTTTCACCTCATCCTTCAAGCCATCTTTTGAATTTGAATCTCCCCCCTCTTTGCACATTATATCCAAAATGTGCTCAAGCTTCTTCCATTTACATCTTGGCATGTGGCACTTGCCCATTGGATGTTGAATGATCCCACATTGCTTCATTTTGCTCATTCTTCCATCTTGTTCTTCTATTTATAGAAGGCTTTCCTTCTCATTTAGGATCCACAATTTGAGCAAGTTTACTATACTTAACTTTATCTTCAAGCATCATCATCTACATCCATTTTATCAAGGTCTTAGCAAGGTTATTCAAATTTTTCATCATGGAGCTCAAGTGAATCTTCAACAAAGTGGATCAACCTTCATCATTCATCAACATTGCATCATAGGAGTTGGGAAAGGGCCAATTTTCAAATCAAATTGGCACCAATTCCCCTATGGGATCAAGAGTTTGCATGTTTAATTAGGATTTCATTGCTTTCTTATTGTGTTCTTCATTCTTCCTATTTTGAGCATTGCTAATGGATTTCATGGGGAATATTAATTCTTTCTTGCATTTGATCTAACTTTGTGTTTTTTATTATGTTTTGCAGGTATTAGGATTGGGGTTCTACATTTGGTGCTAGAAGGAGGGAAAATCTCAAGTTTAAATGACATTTTTTAACAAAATTCCATGCTTTTTTCTCTATTTTTTGTGTCTACAAGAAGTTGCACCGCTATCAGTTTAGTGACACTATACAACACTACTACTAGTCCAATGGTGCTATACAACAACGCTTCAAACTACAAAATGCACTGCTCTGTCTTTCCCACCTAGAATTCAAAATTCTTAACTCCACCATTGGTTCAAATCTCATGCGTTGGAATTCTCAAACTTCAAACAACACCACTAGGTGAAATTACGACACAATCACACTCTCTATTTTGTTGTAGAGTACTGCTTGTAGAATTAGCAGTGCCATATAGCACTACTAGGTTCCTCAAACTACATCACCTGTGCAAACTCCACCGTTGGAGTGAAGTAAAAAGTGAAATTTTAATTTTTTATAACAATGTGTGCTTTTTTAATTTGGATCATTTGGGTTATTAATCACTTTCTTGACCTTTGTTTTGTAGTTCTTACTAGTTTTTGTAGGGTGGCTTAATCAAAGGCGAATAAAAGAAACCTAGTGGAAGTTTCATAATGACATCATCATCTCATGATATCAAGTGGTTTTGAACACTTTAGTGTTGTTGAACACTCTAGAGAATTCATAATCTCTCTTAAGGATCTGTTTCTTTTCATGTGCTTAGGACATACTAAATTTATTTTAGGCTCTAAATAGAACACTACGAAGGCTTTCAATTTTTATTGTAAAGGGCTTAAAAATAAATTTAGGACAAACTCACTAGATTTGGTTTGAGGATTAACAAAATTTGAACAAGGAAATCTCCATATTTCATTTTTGGTGCTCTAAAAAGAATCAAATCATTTCTTTATGGATTTAAAATGAACAGGTGCTTCTTTGTTTTGTAATTAATTACTCAAAGTAATATCATTAAAAGGATGCATGTGCTTCTCTCACACCTCACAACGATCTTGAGAATCAAAAGGCCTTTTGGTGACATTAAGTTGCATAAGTGATTACCCATACACTTCAATTTGGACTTTAAAATTGAACAAATATTGCGAGTGTGAGTGGAGCATATTACGTACATTCTCTCTCTTTGTTTCGCAAAAAGGATTGATCAAGTTAAAGATATGTTTGCTCACTTTTTTTTATCTTAGAGGGCTTGCCTTGTGCGAAAAAGTAATCACCCAAGGGAATGACCCAATCGGCACCACGCTAAAGACAAGCAACTTCCAACCGGTATATAAGTGTGGATATTGGAACAAAGGCCAATATCACGATGGTCATTCTGACGAGAAGGGTAGCAATGGTCTCTCCCCGCATGGATGATCCCCCATGAAAAAAATTCTCACATTAAAACCCTTGTTAGAAAAGGCCAAAATCCTTGATCTATTTGTTGGTGCAAGAACAGTCATTTTGAAGTCGCCCCACACTTTTACAAATTTTAGTAGAGATGGAAAGTATGCCATGGGAGTTTCATGGGTATTGATGCTTGGTTGCCCCATATAAGTGAGTGTTGTGGAGGGGAGCCAGTGGGTTCAAGCATCTAACCATTCGCTAAAAGTAGGCATAGTTGGACTTGTCCAAGTGGGGATTCAACAAATATAGTCTTTCATATCTGTAGGATTCATGCTTGTTCTTAGAAACAAAACACTTTGCTTGTTCGTAGACATTGGGAAAAAAACATTCAACATTATCATCAAACTTCAAACCCTTTAGGAAGCAAATATCTTTGACAAAATTCATGTGCTATTGTTTGCCCTTGGGATTCTATCCTTAGAGGTTTCTAAGCATTTGAATTTACATCTCAATTTTCTCACTAAAGTCAACAATAGGAAGATTGTGCGTTGATTTCCACTTTTGTGGGATGAGAAGAAGTTAGGATATTAGACATCGAGTTTGAAAATCTAATCAAGAAAGTTTTTGTGGTAAAAGTAACTCATTAATCAAGATGAAATCAATTGAGTTACAGGTACTGTCATAATAGTGGTTTACAATTCCTAAGAGGAATGAATTTTAGCTGAAATCACATATTTTTAGAAAATATAATGATTTAAGCCTTAAAAAGTTCTATTTTAAGGATTCCAATTGAAGAGGGTTTGATCAAATCACCTTAGATCAAACCCCCTTGGATAGAACCTCGCTAGTTTTAAACCATACCTATAAATGCGTCTCCTTTACACCTATCAAAATGCTGATAAAAAATCACTTTTGATTTAGATTTTGGGGATCAAATGAATTCATTTAAAATTTATTTCAAATGATTATGGTATTCCTCAGAACAAGCTATCCAATGAATATAATTTTAATATGTTTTGGTTTTGTTATGTATTTGTTTTTAAGTTTTATTAAACATAGGTTTTTCATCGAAAATGAATTTCTTTGTTCTTCACATGTGGAAAAATAGAAGATTATCAAAAAAATTTGAAAAATATGAATGCACCAGATATTGAAGTCCTTGATCCAACAAAAAAATAAAATAAAATTTTGACATATACAAAAAAGTTACGTGTTATTCGTTGTCGAATTGTAATTTGTTTGACTTTGAAACTTGATTAAGGAAAAATATTCAATAAAAACTATCTAACCAAGTGGAAGCACTAGATATTAGAGTTACAAATCTAAATTTGAAAGAATTAGAATTTTATCCTTCAGTGAAAAAGTTATGTTATGTCACAAAATGTTGTTTTCTGAAAAAAATCTATTTTCGTGGGAGATGGAAAAAGAAGTGCAATTTGATACCAAAAATTTTGAAAAAAATATTTTTAGAATCTACAGACAAAATTTGATGAGACTCTAGTTTGCACCATCTTCAAATTCCTCACAGTTTAGCTGTTATAGGTGCCCGAATGTGAAGATTTAGTTAAAAATAATAATTTTAGTGTCCAGTTTGGCCAAAAATTGTAAACCACTATTATGGGATCACCTCCCCACACATGTGCTTGTGTATCATTTGTCATATGGTGTTTCATGCAAACATTGGTCTTTTGGTTTGAACTATTTTTGGGAAAAACATGTTCTTCAAAACCTTGATCTTGTAAAAAAGTCTCTCTTAGGTTCATTTAGGATAAAAACAACCAATCATTTCATCCATCTCAAACATCAATCAAATCCCATCTCGCAAACAACTCTTAGAATCTTGGAAAAATCATTCATATTAGACTTTTGGTAAAATCCTTCAAATCAACATCAAAACCATCTTGTTTAGCTAAGTGTGTGTAGATGAATCCTTCTTCATACACTTAGTTAAATTATCACCTTGTGAAAAAATTTATTCCAAGACAACATCCAACCTCTTGGAGTTTATGAGTTCATTATCAAATCCAAATAAAATAAAATCAAAATCAAAATCAAAAATAAAAAATCCAAAGAATCCTAAAGTCTAGTATTTCCTCCAAGGTTCCTAAAAGTTCAACACCAATTCATTCACCCCTTCCATCCTCCATCCCATCATTGGTCCTAAATCCCTTAGAGGTCAACAAGGTCAAAACACAAGAAAAAAATGGCATATAAACTTGAGCCATACATCATGAGTGATCTAAATCAACCAAACTATCAAAACCTTACAATGCCAATTGATTATCGAAACTCACATTTATACAATCCATACATGGGATCATTATCTCTTAATAACCTCAATAGCACAACAAATGTGAGTATTCCCAATCAAAATTTTGGAACACCTTTCCCTATGGTAGATTTAAATCAAAGTCCAAACCTACAAATCTATCAACCAAACACTCAATGCATGAGTCTTCAACAAAATGACATCATCCTGCCAAATCTATACATGCCAAACGTGAATATACCAAGTACAAGTTTTTCAAACATGAACATTTCAGATCCACACTTGGAAAACTTTGGGATAGATATGTTTGCAAATCATACAAATTTTGTTCAACATCCAAACAAGATGTTAACAACTCCATGTATTGATCCAAGTCAAGGTAACACCATGCAAAATCAAAGTTACCTAAATCAAGGCAATGTGATTCCCAACCACAAAAATATTTAATTTCAACCTATAATGCCAAATCTAAACATCATCCCAAATAAAAACATTGTCCAAAATCAATTTGTCCATGATCCCATTCAAACACCACAAGTATGCATTCCAAATCTGCTAGAACAAAAACCAAATCAACTATATCAAGGGTGTCAAGCTAAAAATCAAGATCAAACTGCTTCACTTGCCAAACTAATTGAATTATTGAGCCAAGAGACATCTTCACTACAAAATCAATACACTCTACCATTGGTTGAACCATATCATCAAAGCATTGAGTTGTTTCTACAACCACATCAAGAACAATATCTCCAATGTCAAGAAGTTGGATATCAAGATCAACAACATCAACAACAAATCCAATCCCCACATCTCGAAGATCAATCACCACATCTCAAAGATCAATCACCACATCTCCAAAATCAATCAGTACAAGGTCAATTTAAAGTACAAATCTCACAAGGTAACAAACGAAAATACACACCACTTGGGAGACCAATTGAATCGGTCATGCAACAGTTGGTACAAGAAAATCTTATAAAAATCCTCATTTGTGCAAAATATCAAGAACCCTTAGTTAAACCACCAGGGTTTAATGAGAAGCACCTTTGTGATTTTCACAAAACAAAAAGACACACAACATCAAATTTCATTCGACTCAAAAATATCATCCAAGACCTTATTGATAAAAAAAATAATAGCTATTGGGGACAATGATGAAGACTCAACCACTAGTGACAACATTGAAAATCTCCCCACCACAATTGTTGAAGACAATGATCAAAATCTATTCATCAATGAGCACCTTGAAGATGTTTCTACCTCATCCGAAGATCAAATCAACATATATCAAGAGTCACTTTTCAATCATGATCAAAATCCACCAACAATACCCAACAATGATCCAATTCAAGAAATGTCAACATCACTTGACCCTATGGTTGAAGACATTGATAATCTCTTTGCCACAATTTTTGAAAACAATGTTCAAGATCTCTCCATTAATGAGCACATTGAAGATGTTTCTATCCCATTTGATGATCAAATCACCATACATCAAGAAACACTTTTTAGTGATCTATTTCAAGGAGTGTTAGAATTATTTGATCCCATTGACATAATCTACAATTCATCAACCAATGATCATATTAAAAATGTCTCTACATCACCTTATGAGTTAGAAGACATATCTCAAGAATTTATTCCAAAGCATGATCAAAATATTTCACCAAGGTCTAGCAATTGTCCTTTCCAAGACATGTTGACCCCCTTTGACCTCATGGTTATAGATATTGAAGGAATCCTCAACTCGAAACTTGATCCAAGTCCACTCAAAGATCAAGAGGATATTGCACCACTTACCATGCCTAATGAAGATATCCAAGAACCCTTTGTAAGAAATCCATCCTTTGAAACTACCCCATGTCAAGAACTTGATCCAAAGCATGTCAAAAGCAATTTCAAAATCAATCAAGATCAAGAATTTGTATCTCCAATATACTACAATGATCTAATGGACACTCTCCTAATAATAGAAGATGTCACAAATGATGATCACATCCACATATCACATACTCCTCCATCTACCCATGGGATGCTTTCTTTGGATGGACACGTAGATGATCTTCATTCAAAACAAGATTCCTTTACTCCTGACAATATTACACAAAAAGGGCAGGTTATTGATTCCTACAGTCAAATTGAATTGTCAATATCAGGATTAGATATATCCCAAATTTAGACTAGGGACATCATGTATGAAGATATACAACATTATCCATTCAAGGAAATAGGTCAGACAGAACAGGATATTCCAAAGTCAATAGAGCAACAAATTGAAATAACATCCTCTATAGTGGTCATTTATCAGAGAATGCATTCTAAAAAAGAACTCTCAAAATAGGCGGAATCAGAGCATGAAGGTGCTACTACCACCATACTGGGGTCAACTATGTCTCAAACAAACGTCAACATAGGGAGCACGAAGAATCTTTATGATGAAATTGATGCCAGTACTACAACCAACCACATCACGAATCTTCATCCACCCATCACTCCATCCATGAATTGGGACCAACATCAAAATAAATATTTGAATCAAAGTAAAAAGAACATCATCAAAGAAAAAGAAGCTAAGAATCATATCAAAAAAATTAAATACAAGTGGATACCAAAGAATACAAAGAAAGATTATCCCTATCAAACTCCACCAATCAAAAAAACTATGGGGAAAAATAAAAAAGGGAAAAGTACCCATCAAAGATGTCCACAAGGGAAAAATAAGGCTTCTCGAGTGACCTACAAGGTGTATCAAGCAGTTGGTCCTAATTCCATGCACACTTTCATATCCACCCATCATTGCTCATCTTCCCAAGTTTGGAGAGTCAAAGGTTACAAACTGTCAACCAATTCATCTTTTATTCCTAAACACACAACTCCATCCACGCCTCCACACATGATATCCAATTCTCATATTGACCATGTATTGGAAACAACCCTTTATCATAAGGATTTAGAAGGCATTTTATCACGATGTGTGCACAAATACAAAGTTAACCAGTATCAACAAAGTAGATCAGGAATCCCAAAAGTTGTATTCATGTGCACATATCTAGGCAAAGCAACTTCTTCAAGTAGGATATTGATGGCACATTATAATAGAAGCATCTACATCAACACCACAAGGTGGGTCAACATGAGCTTAAAATCTTTCAAAAAATACAAAAATTATGAAAATATGAAAATCCAAAAAAAAAATAGAAAAAGGATTGAAAATAGTAAAGAAAAAAATTGTCCTCTAGTGAAAACCACTTCGATGGCACTTTGGATAGATACCATGATGAAAACCTAGAAAACAGGCGCCATATGTAGAATCAAGCATCTGCATGTGCTAGTTTAGGTGAAAGCATCTCATCTCATCCATAATAAATCCAACATGCCATCCATCTCATCCATAATAAATCCATTCATCCATGAACCATTTATCCAATGCATCTTCATCCATTCTGCATCCATAATCCAATTTATCTTGATCTTTAAAAAGTTTGGTGCACACTTACACTTGCTTATGGTAAACATCTTGACATGGGTCATTTTTATTAATCCTATCCTATCCTAGCATTATCTAAGCCATGAATCATTATCCAAATAAGCATCCTTTGTTCGAACACATTATCTTATCACAAGATAATCCATATCCATCCATCCATACACCTATCCAAGCATCCACCCATGGCATTCCATACATTTCTAGACACTGGGGGAAAATATTTACATCTTGCTTCAGGAATAAATATTGATATATATCCTCCAACTTATGTGGTGATCTGAACATTGGAAAACTTGAAATCAAATTGGTCAAACCACTTGTGAGCCAAAATCTAAATCACTAGCCCATGCATATTTTGATGAGAAGACATTCCTTATAAAGCTCTATCTTTCATAGAACATCAATCCAAACAATCACTATCAATCACATCTAATTTACACTTCAAATGTCACATCAAATCAGTCATACACTTTTCTTCCAAACCAAGCTTCAAAATCTTGATCAATCAAATCCAATCAATCCATCATCATCTTGGGAGATCCTTCCCAATCTTTGTGTTTCTTAACACTATCCTTGCATTGTTGTGTATCCTCAACAATGTTATCATCATCAATCCCTCATCATCTTGGGATATCCATCCTAATTCTTATGTTGCTTAACACTGTCCTTGCATTGTCATGTATCCTCAACAATGTCATCATCATCAATCCATCAATCCGATCAATCAACCCTAGCATGGTTTTCAACAAAATCCAAAATAGAGCACTGATATCATCATGCATATCCACATCCAAATTTTCAAAATCATTCAAAAATCCAAAAACATTCAAAACATATCAAAAATCCAAAAACACTCAAAAAGTCAGAAAATGTCAAAAACATGGTATCTGAACTATGTCATCTCTGAGCTTAAACATAGGAAATACTAATCTTTGATCAACCCTTGAGACACAAAAACATTCAAAAAAACACAAAATCCAAAAACATTCATAAAATCTCAGAAAACCCCAAAAATTTGGAAAATCAAAACATTTGTAAAATCTCAAAAATACCAAAAACAACCTCATAAAATTTCAAAAAAAACTTCAAAAACATCCAAATATTTGAAAAAATTCATCCATCCCCATTTCCCTCTCACCCACAATAAACATCCACTCATAATTAATCAATTGTCATCCTCAACCTTTGGTGAAATAGTCAGAAAGAAGTCTAGCAGATTCAAAAGTGAAAACTCAAACATCAAAGTCTCAAGTCTAGGTCAGTAAGTAAAAAAGTTGGTTAACTCTTTGTATCAATATCTTATCTCCAGTCAGTCTAAAATCAATCATTTGATATCATCATGCCCTAGGATGCATCCTTCCTACAATGGACATCAACATCAAGCATCACCATAGTTTAGTCTTGGCTAGTGGTATGAAGAACATTAGCTTGTTTTTTTACTTTATCTTTGTCTTTTGACTTATCTTATTTGCACTCATTTCGATGACCTCTCAATGATGTCCAAACAAAAGGATTTAGAGAGAAAGGAATGGGGCAACAATCATTATATTTTTTATGTTGTGCTTGTTGGACATTCTTGTAATATAACTTGGCAAATACTTGCTTTGTTAGGTATGTATGGAGGGTGTTTTGGGCAGCTTGTTGACTATTGCATTGATAGGTTATACCTTTCTGTGTTTTTCTCTGAGATGTCTGAAACTTCTGAAGTGCATCCTAGCAAGGATTTTATATGTCAAGTGTGAACAAGAATACTCCTATCTGTTTGTCGAGTCAAAGTCCATCACACTAGGTGCAACACCATCTTGGTTCTTTATACCTTGATGAATCATACCTATGTGTGTTATCAAACATAAGGTAATTGACCCTTTTAAAATCCCAACTCAGTAAGTAAATCATCATCATCATCATCATCATCATCATCATTATCATTTTGTGACTTGTTGGAGTCTCTTGCTTTCTTCTATCTTCTTTCCACGCTAACATGGTACCATGATAATTAATTGCAAATTATCATCGCTAGTGCATCCATCATGCATCAATAAACCGTCAGCATACTACATAATGCATACCATATCATATAGAAAGCATTTATCATATCACCTTCATTACATTTGTATCAATGCATAATATAGATTTGTTAGTCTAAGCATTTGCATATCATAACATTTTGCATTTTCCATACATCATCATAAAAAGTGCATAAGAAAAGATATTGAAAAAAGAAAAATCCATCCATACAATCATTGCATCACATCATAAAGTCATACATCACATAGCATCATCACATAGGTACCATATAGAATCATTTCATAATGACATACATAAGATATAATCATGACAATGCATATTAAAATAAAATCCATCCATACTACATAAAATAGAATAGGACATCATTGAATCATTGCATCTCATATTTATATCATCAATAATGTAACTGCTGTGGTACATAATCAGGATCAAGTGTGTGTAATATATCAAAGTAGACATGAGGTTACCCATTGCTAATGACTGTCTACATCATCAAATCTATCTACATCAAATAATCTAGTTGAACTTGAACCTCTTTGTCGAGAGATCAACCCTCAAATTTAACCTCTTTGCCCGATCTCTCAAGGGGGCAGTATACTGGCATAATTCTTTCTGCTAGGGCAATAGTGGGGCATCCAAAAAAATTAGAGAATTTTTTAATTTTGATTAGGACAATTTATTCTTTGAACCAACACATCGAGTACTTTGCTTCAAAGAGGGGCAAAATGTAGACATGGAAAATATACCAATCACACCTGATCCTAATTTTACTAACACCAGTTCATCTTGAATAATCTCTATGCTAATCATTTAATTAAATAATTCATTTTATTTAATTAATCTCTGAAGTCATTCGATTAAATTAAATAAATTAATCTTTATTTGATTTAATCTAACACCATCTTCTTTAATTAAATAAATCAAAATCTTTATTTAATTAAGTCAATCATTTTCCTCTCATTTTGATTTATTTCAATCCAAAAATATAAATCAAATGGTCAAATCAGCTAATCCCTCATTAAATTAATCAAATCCTGATTAATTTAATCCTAATCCATAAAATCCTCTAGCTTATTCCACTTGCTCATGAAAATCAATTTATCAATTTATTAAATCATCTATTTTCTTTCAAAAAGGCATCAATGGTTGGAATATTCCCCAAATTTGAAAAATCCCTCCAAAAGGGTTTGTACATCCAACAAAGCATTTAAAATCTCTTACATGTCCTTTTCTTGAGCCATGTGGCATTAACTTCACCTTTCACCTCATCCTTCAAGCCATCTTTTGAATTTGAATCTCTGCCCTCTTTGCACATTCTCCAAAGTGTGCTCAAGCTTCTTCCATTCACATCTTGGCATGTGGCACTTGCCCATTAGATGTTGAATGATCCCACATCCCACATTGCTTCATTTTTCTCATTCTTCCATCTTGTTCTTCTATTTATAGAAGGCTTTCCTTCTCATTTAGGATCCACAATTTGAGCAAGTTTACTATACTCAATTTTATCTTCAAGCATCATCATCTACATCCATTTTATCAAAGTCTTAGCTAGGTTATGCAAATTTTTCATCATAGAGCTCAAGTGAATCTTCAACAAAGTGGATCAACCTTCATCATTCATCAACATTGCATCATAGGAGCTGGGAAAGGGCCAATTTTCAAATCAAATTGGCACCAATTCCCCCATGGGATCAAGAGTTTGCATGTTTAATTAGGATTTCATTGCTTTCTTATTGTGTTCTGCATTCTTACTTCCTATTTTGAGCATTGCTAATGGATTTCATGGGGAATATTAATTCTTGCTTGCATTTGATCTAACTTTGTGTTGTTTATTGTGTTTTGCAGGTATTAGAATTAGGGTTCTACATTATCTATATTAATTTTGTGTATGGTTGATGAATGTTCTTTACAGGTGATTTTAGATGTGCAATTATTATGTGTACTAAGATTGCTATGTAGGACATAATTTATGGATGCTAAGTTGAGAAAGAAAACCACTAGATGGTCATGCAGGGGAATCGTTCAAAGGATTCAATTGAAAGACAACGACAATAGATTCCCCATGATAGTAAATTGTAACCACCTTGTATTTATGGCATGGAGCAATTGCAGGCATTACTACAGCGTTGAGTTCACGTTTAGACATGCATGTCTGACTGGATTCCCTACAAACATAACTACCCTGCCACTATTTTCCTCATTTTCCCTAAGTGGTGTCCTCTCAGTTAGTGGAAGTCAACCACCCTATTTAGCTAGTAGTTTAAATAAGGATTTGAATATTCTTCTTGGGGGTTCTTAGTTCTTGATTGTTGTTGTTACATGATATCGATGATGTATTAAGCATTCTCCATTTTCAATATAACTATTCTGCTACTCTATTTACATATTTTTCAATGAATGAGATGATAGTATGAATTTAAGCATTTGAGTTTGTATTAGTCTTAGTGGTTACTCATCCAAGGGGACCCACTTGGTGAGTAATCCTTTCTTTAGAGTAATTAGTTTAGTTATTATTTCCTATTCTATGCTTAGTTTAAAATATGGAATTGACTATTCTTGTAGCCACTAGAAGTCCATTTTGTGTCTATTCCTGTAGCCAAAGTAGGTATAGTAGTTTCCTATTTGTTCGCCCAGATCTTCATTCTTGTTTTGTATTTCAAGTTGTTGGTTGATGATCAACATTTTCTTTATTTAATTTTAAGCAATTTACTCTCAGCATTGTGTTTCTTAGCTATAGAATGCAATGACTACTTGAGCCCCTAATGCACATACAATGCTGGCCCATTTCAAGTTTACTTCCTTGGGTTGACAAGTTAAATGCACCTCCATAATGAATGAGATAGTTGTTCATGTTAGATGTCCAATCTTTGAATCGACCGTAAAGGCTGAGTTATTGAATCATTGTTGAGGCTAGACATTTTTGGCGCTATTGTCGGGGATGGTGTCAAGCTAGGAAGTTCCTTGGAGTCATTGGTAGTTTCTCCACTTTAGCACTTCTCTTGATTTTTTCTTAGAATACCCCTTACTTAGATGAGTAATGATCTACTATTCTTTTGCTCATTCTTTGTGTGATCTGCCTAATGTTGGGTTGACACCGCAACTAGTTGAGATTCCAAATTTTCCTAGAAACAAAGAAGAAGAACCATTTTCCTTTTTGTTGATGCATATCCTGATCTGAAAAGTTCTGAAGCCTCCACTAAAGATCAAAACTAGATTGACAACCCCTTTTCCTTGAGGAATTCATCAAGACATTATGGGTGATACCTTCTTGTTTGAGTTTGACATGCTCTACGAAAGTTATGAACGTACCACTGATGATCCTAGGTTTGAGCTATTTCCTACCGCTTTGAAAGAAGCTACAATAGGATGGTTTATGAGTCTAGGCAGAGATGCCATGGAAACTTGGGAGGAAATAAAGAAAAAGTTACTTGGGAAATACAAGGGAAATGATATGAGAGGAAGCGATGTCTTAAGGATGCAGTAGAAGGAAGATGAGAGCTTGGAAGATTACATTTCAAGGTTTTTGTTCTGCATGCATGAATCTCCACACCAGACACTCAATGAAAAATCACAAAAAGCTGATTTTCTTGAAGGGGATCAACGAGAGTTACCCTGATGCTTTGGGCCTAATGGCAGGAAGAGATATCACTCAAGTTCCTTGGGAAGATATCAAGAAAATATGTCAGAACTATTCCAAATCAACTTCAAGGAAAGGGATAGCTTACCAACCCTCTGTGGGTAAGTCATATACTAGTGAAGTTTTAAGGATGGAGATTACTAATCCGTTGGCATATTTCAAGTAGGATGATACAAACAATCTAGCCACTTAGCTGGGTACACTTCATGCCAAAGACAAATATGGGGAGGTAGATGCAACATTGGTAGAATACTACCCTCATTACAGACAATAGAAGGACCATAGATGCAAGATAGTAGCTAACATTGACAACAAGATTCCACCTGAAACTAAGGAAGGACAAGTCCACTTTGATGTACAAAGGAAGCCTTGGGATCCAAGACAAGGTATGCCACCTGATCCACTATCTTTTTCTGGGCCAAACTAGACAACCAACTGCATGCATGCATCTTTTCAACCCTAGCGGTCTGCTATAATGTCTCCACCTGCTAATTCAAGCTCCAATGCACCCAAACCTACTCAGCTACCAGCTCAGACCACACCAAACCCAAATAACAAACCACAACAACAACTAATATATTATGTTGATCCAAATCAATTTCCTACATGTGTTGTGAGTATGAGTAACATCCATCTATGTTGAAGAACTACTGTACCAAATCCTTCCACACCCATCATCACTGAGCTACTTGAGGAAGAGGAAGAGGAACCTTTGAATGCTCCCATTTAGCCAACCATACCTAAAAATCCTAAACCAGTTCTAGCCAGGAAGATTGCATGAGAGCCACCATTTCCTCATAAATTGGAAGTTGTCAAGCATAAGGAAGACACAAAAGATACAACTTTTGACATCTTGGAGCAGTTGAAACACATATGTGTCCAAGTACCCCTATTTCAGGCCATAAAAGATGTTCCTATATATGGCAAGGTGATCAAGGAGGCATGCCTCAAGAAGCCAAGGAGGAAGAAGGACTTGACTACAATCCATGCAATGAGACAACTTGCTGACATGCTTTGAAAAGTGACCATTTCCAAGTACAATGATCTAGATAATCCTATAGTAGCAGTTATTATCTGTGGGATTCAAGTAAAGAGTTCCCTAAGTGATTTAGGAGCGGCAATCAATGTGATGACTAAGGAAATCCTACAACAACCAAATGTTGTGAGCATAAAACCTACTTCTATTATCCTACTACTTGTTGATAGTCTTACTATGAAGCCTGATGATATAGTAGAAGACCCTGTGATAATTCTAGACTCTTGGGAACATCCAACAGACCTCATGATTTTCTCTTTATGGTCACATGTTGGTGAAGAATTCAAGGAAGTTAACTCAATGGCGCAGCTCATGATGCTAGGTAGAAGTCCTTTGTTGTAGCTTCAAGACAAAGATGAAGTGTTATCTAGTATAATCTAGAACCATTGTGAAGATGGGGAAGCATCATCTATCTCTATTAATCCCGTGAAAACACTTCTACCTATTTTTCCATTTCTTCTTGCAACCACTCTATCTGCAAATAAACTTCCTGCAACAATAGGCATATTCCATACCATGCTCAAGGTACCGTGTGTTAGTGAAACAACTATGATAGAATTGATTATTCAAATACAAGTGTTTGAAGGAAGATATCTGAATATTAATAACAAGTTAAGTGAAGAACAACAATTGCAATTGGAAGACTTAATGGGGTCTCATCAGCATGCATTTGCATGGGACTATCATTATATGAAGGGATTGGATCCTAAGCTCTACACTCATAGGATTTACATTATAGATGATTGTCAACCAATAGGGCAGTGTCAACAAAGAATCAACCCTGCATTGAGAAAAAATGTTAAAACAGAGCTATAGAAATTGTTAGCTATTGGATTTACCTATCCTATTTCAAATAGCCAGTGGATGTCTTTATTAGTGATCATGTCGAAGAAGGGAGGGAAGTGTGGAGTTTTTGTTGATTACAAAGAACTGAACGTTGCCACTAAGAAAGTCCATTTCCCCTTGCTAATGTACACTCTCCTAACAAAATATGTTGAATTCCAGTGGATTGAACATCGTCATAGAGAATTTTTTGATTTAAAGGAAGCTTGATCCATGCTCCTATTTATAAGGGACCTAATTGGGAGACCCCTTTCTACATTTATTCCATAGGAATAGTCTTAGGATAGAAAGAGGGAGTCATGCAGCTAAATGCTTTGTATGAGATGAGAAGGGTAGCTTTGTACCACATGGAAGTAGTGCAAAATCAGAGGATGAGATGGAATGATAAGGAGCAGAAGTTTCAGCTAGGTTACTAGGCATTATTATATAACTCAAAGTAGTAGGATGGAGCAGGAAAATTATGGGCTAGGTGGCTAGGACCGTACGACATTTCTGAGGTCTTTTTCTAATGGAGCTGTTCAAATCATCACCATTGACCCTGTCCAATTCAAGTTACTTGTGAGTGGTCATCATCTCAGATTATATCATAAGCCAGCCTCCAAGGAAGAATTCCTATAGCAATTCACCTGACGTTCAATATAAGAGCTCCCTATAGCTGAAAGTGGTGGACCCCATGTCCCACCTTTTGGTTAAATTAAGGAACATGTACTTTTCATAATAAAGATTTACGCTCTAGTGGAAATCGATTTCTTCACCCATCCACCCATTCATCCATCCATATCACCTTTTCTCTCTCTTCCATCATTTCATTCTGCCTCACTTCACTTCACTTCACTTTCATTGATTGCTCAATTATTTCTAAAAAAGGCAAAACGATACTTTCTCTCTATGATCTTTGTACTGCATCCTTCACATGCTCAGGTTTGTACATGGTAATTATCATCTCTTAATTACCTTCTAAGTGCATTTATTTAATCATGGCACATTACTATAGGTAATTACATAATATGCCAATACTTCTTGTCAATTCATCACTCCTTCTCACATGTGTGGACACGTGCAAATTTAGGTTGGGGGGGAATAAAAAATGCAAATATACTACCCATGTGTCAAATCATAAGTTGGCTACATCATAAAATTTAAATAAGATGATTTGAAAATCTGGCTTGCATGTGTGAAGTGATGTTAATTGAGCCGCCAATTTCGCTCTCATTTATCACCTTTTTTTTTCGCTATAATTCCTTAATTTCCCTATCGTAGTCTTGAGTTATAAGCAGTAAATGGTAAAAAGTAAAGACAAAGAAGGAAATTTAATTGACACTGGCAGTGAAAATTTAGCAGAAAGGTGTTGGCTTTCAGACAAGAATTACAGGAGGAAAGGAATTTTGCAAAGTGACAATGATTTCAGACAATGGGAGGTGGCTTAATTTGGAATGAGCCTTCAATTCATGACGTTTTGTTGCAAGATGCACAATGCTTTGCAAAATTTCAATGCTGCAGATGGTTTGATTATTTCATGAAGCTAGATGGATTTGAAAAAGGCATTGCACTAGAATTTTCTTAAACATTCTCTGAATGCAAGGCCATGGTAAAAGGGTTAGAAGTTGTGGCAACTAAGGAGAGAATTGTGGAAGTTTTAGGGTTACCCGCTGATGGAGAGCATTACCCTACCTCTAAGGATGCCAAGTCAGCCAAAGCAGAGTTTATAGTACATGATGACCCACTAATTAGCATAGACAAGCAAGGCACAAAAAGAATGTCTCTTCCTGAACCATGGAAGTAGGTAGCCATCTACATTATAAGGTATCTCACTTGTGAGGGACGTTTGCCAAACCTGCATTCAATACATTTCAAGCTCTTGAGCCAAGTGAGGCATGGAAGGAGGATGAATGCACCCAATGTCCTATACAATCTTCTCTCCATCATGGTAGCTGAAACACCAAAAGATAGGAATAATTCTATTTCCCACCATTGCTTAATTAAATTGCTAGTTAAGAAATCTTTGCATGATGCTTTTGGAATGACTTGGGAAGAATTTGTCAAAGTTAATCAAAATTACCATCAGGAAGAGTTTTTCAATGTCGAGCATTTTCCACCTAGGGCTATGCCTCAATCTCGTAGGTCCAGTAGAAGGTTAAGCATAGCCGAAGCCACCCCTGGTGCTTCAACTGTTGGTGCTAGTTCTAGTATGAATCCCCCTGCAGCTACAAAAGGAGCCATAAAAATTAGTTCCTCTGAAATAGAGCATCCAAAAAAAGAAAGCTCTTCATCTAATTTTGATGATGATGTCCCCCTGCAAACCCTAATGAGAACTAGGGCATAGAAGAAAGAGGCTGAAACAAGAAAAGAAAAAGAAAAAGAAAAATCCCAAACATAGCCTATAGAGAAAGAGGTGTCGAGTGCTAGGAAGAGAAAGGTTGACTCTATTCATCTTGCAGCCAAGGCAAAACATAAAAGCACCTCTAGGAAGTCAAAGCCAACTAGGCTAACTTTTTGTACACCTTAACAGGAAATCCCTGGGCATGATGAGACATCACATTGGGACACTAAAGCTCCAATGGAATAAGAGAATGTTGAAGAAAAAAAGAGGATATATTTGGGGAGGTAGCAAAAGTAATGTTGACATACCTTGCTAATATCATAGAAGAATTTAAGGATGAGCAGGGGTTCTTGTAGCAAAACCAAGAATAGGAGCAGGAGTTCCTATAGCCACAACAGGAAGCGCAACAAGAGCCAAAGCAAAGCTAGGAGTAGAAACAAGAGGTCTTGCAACAAAAAGGGGGCGAAGAAATAGTACTCCCGTAGCCACAGATAATTGGATAGCCCGAGTTCATGCAAATAGTACCATATGGGGAGAAACCCTCGACAAAAACATTGGTAGGAATTCATAACCCTCATAATTTTACGATTTATGCAACAATTTTAAATTTATGGAAAGAAATAGAAAGGAGGGAGGAGGAGTGGAAATAGGAAAAGACGAAATTGAAAAAGGAAATCCAAGAGAAGGATGAGGTTATTGGGGAGAAAAATGAGGAGATTGGTACTTTGAAGAAAAAAGTAGATGACATTGTGACCCTAGTGCCACAAATTCTAGAGTGCAGAGCTCCTTCGAGGCTTTATGCCCTACACTTGAAAGAGAAATATCTCTCTTTCAAGTTGTCAAAAATTGTTTTAGACATAAACCCCTCCATTGAAACTCCTACCGAATTCTTTAATGCCTACAAAATTGCTTCCCCTAAGATGAAAAATTTGTTATGTGAATTCTATTTGCACAATTATGTTGTCACACAGGATCATGATTGGAACCTATTTCTATATGTTGGGGATATTTAGTTGAGAGCGTTTATGTCTTGGGTACAAAACAAGATTAGTTAGGGTGAACAGTACAATGCTTATAAGAAAATGGAATCTAACATTCCCTTAGCCATCAGGGCTGAGTCAAGCCACCCAAGGGATATTCATAGAGAATGGCTTAGGATGCTTATTAGACCAAGCTATGCTAACATAATCATGCCTTGTGAAGTCATCTACACTAAGTATGAGGTCAAAGAAACAAAAAAAGAGGAGCTTGTAAGAGGATACCTCTCCCAACGATGGAATAGTTTAACAAATGAGCTTAAGCAAGTCGAGCCCCATTCTATTCACAATTATGCTACAAAATTGAAGCGAATTGATAGGTATATCCAGATTGGTAGAACAGAGGGAAGATTTTGGCTTCCCCTGGCTTTCCAACCACCCATTCTCATGTGGCCAGTACCAAATTTTAAATTCTACCAATATGATATTTTCGGAGAAAGGAAAAGATGGAACAAATTTGACAGATTGGGAGGATTTTATTGGGATCTAGACTCATGTACTGCAGCTACTAATGTTGAACAACTTGTAGTTGCGAACTCCAGAGCTTTGACCAAAAAAAAGAATAGCCCTTTCATTGCTAGAGGACCAACAAGACATTAGGTTTGGGGGGAATGATGAGCCTAGTTTTTGGTCAAATTTTGGGTAGAATTTATAGTCCGTTTGTTAAGTGTTAATATTTGCATAATGTTTCCCTCAAACCATTGACATTGGGTTTAACCTTATCTCTGTGAAGTTTTAATGACATTGGCATATTATGTGGATTATCTAAATTAATTTTTTGTATGGTTGAAAAATGTTCTTTAAAGGTGATTTTGGATGTACAATTATTATGCGTACCGACATTGCTATGCAAGACATAATTTATGGATGCTAAGTTGAGAAAGGAAATTTCCAAATGGTCATTCAGGGGAATTGTTCAAAGGAGTCAACTGAAAGACGACGACAACAGATTCCCCATGAAATTCAATTGTAACCGCCTTGTATTTATGGTATGGAGCAATCACAAATGTTATTGCAGCTCTGAGTCTACGTTTAGACATGCATGTCTGACTAGATTCCTTGTAGACGTAACTGTCCTACCACTCTTTTCCTCATTTTCCCTAAGTGGCGTCCTCTCAATTAGTGGGACTCGATCGTCTTGTTTAGCTGGTAGTTTAAATAAGGATTTGAAACTTCTTCTTGGGGGTTCTTAGTTCTTGATTGTTGTTGTTACATGATACTGATGATGTATTAAGCATTCTCCATTTTTTATTCAACTATGTTGCTACTCTGTTTACATATTTTTCAATGAATGAGATGATAGTCTAAATTTAAGCATTTGAGTTTGTATTAGTCTTAGTGGTTACTCATCCAAGGGGGCCCACTTGGTGAGTAATCCTTTCTTTAGAGTAATTAGTTTAGTTATTATTTCATGTTCTGTACTTAGTTTAAAATTTGGCATTAACTGTTTCTACAGCCACTAGAAGTCCATTTTGTGTCTATTCCCACAACCAAAGTAGGCATAGTAGTTTCTTGTCTATTTGCCCAAATCTTTGTTCTTGTTCTGCATTTCAAGTTGTTGGTTGATGATTAGCATTTTCTTTATTTCCTTTCAAGCAATTTACTTTCAATATTGTGTTTCTTAGCTGTAGAATGCAATGACTAATTGAGCCCCTAGTGCACATACAGTGCTGGCCCATTTCAAGTTTATGTCCCTAGGTTGACAAGTTAAATGCACCTCCATAATGAATGAGATAGTTTTTCAAGTTAGACGTCCAATCTTTGAATCGTGGCCGTAAAGGCTAAGCTATTGAATCATTGTGGAGGTCGGACAATAGGTGCGAAGGAGACTCCATTGCAGGTATGATTTAATACTAGAGGGGTTCCATCCAAGGGGGTTTGATCTAAGGGGGTATTATCTTTCAATTGAAACCCTTTAGATGGAGTTTCTCACGACTTAAATCATTAGTTTTTCTAAAAACAATCATTTTAGGCAAAAATTAGCACGTCCCAAAAGTGAGACACACTATTGTGGAATTCTTGATTGTTGTTTCAAGACCTGCACAATGATGTTTAAATGTAGAGATAATATTTATACATGCAGATTTTGATATATGCATATATATACATACATATATACATATATATATATATATAGATACATATATATATATATACATACATACATATATATATATATATATATATATATATATATATATATATATATATATATATATATATATATATATATATATATATATATATATATATATATATATATATATATATATATATATATATATATATATACATAGATATTTATAAATATATTTAGTATGAGTATTATACCCAAAAACATGAGCAAATCATGATTGTAAACATATAGTAATTCTTGTTGTTATTAAACCATTGTATTAATTCGTTAACTCAACAACTTCAATAGTAGTATATGATTTTAGTTTATTTTTCATGGAGCCAATACTAGTAAACAATTTATTTTGGCTATGATGATTCCATACTAAATTTATAATTTGAATATACATGAAACTATCATTTAATTGTTATGAATCTGATTCTTTTATTTCCAATCAACATATTAGAAGTATAGTGTTATATATATATATATATTATACACATGTATATACATACTCATATATATAACTATGTAAAATAATGGTACAAATATGCATCACATGTTATGAACTAATTTCTTATGGATTTAACCTAAATGAAATTAAAAATTATTTAGTATTACATCAAACTAAAAATAGTATTGCATGTACATTGAATATTACATGAAATTGAGAAAAATTAGTAGAGATCAAATTGCATGTCGATAATCAGGATTACATGTCTATAATCTAGTTGTATTTTAATAATTAAATTGCATGTCAATTATACATTTAATCATCATTACACATGAAAGGATTGAAATAATAAAATATCTCCATATAATCATTTTGCATGAAAAGAAAAAGAGTTATTTATTTTTATGATCATTATGCATGTTATTTTCTTCGATATGTGATTTGGTTTACCTTTCGAGATGAGTGCCAAATATGGGCTAACAGAGGGGAGTAGATTTTCTTTTCTAGATCTACCTACCTTTTATAGTTTATTTGCTTTGGCCAAAGCTATGTGTACCATTAGAATATATGGATGTTATTTTATTCTCTCTAACATATCTTGATAGTAGGGCATAGTATATTCATATGTGAAGTGCATGTAGATCCAAATTCCATCCTACCAACCTTTTTCAGGTTGCTAGTCTTCTCATATAGGCTTGGGTATTCTTAAAGTAGGAAGAATTTCAAGGAAGAATAAGCTTCATGGTTGGGAAAAAAGTGCCTAGGACATGTTCTCGTGTCTTAGTTTATGGATGAATATTGTGGTTAGTGGCAGTTAGAGACATCAGTGATTGTGTTTCTTTACTTATATTTGTTATGACTAGATGGGCATGAGAGATTGAGTCATATTCTTGCATAAGTTATATCTTGTACTCTACAACACTTGATTAGATAGTACTTCATGTGATGATGTACCATATTTATTATACTTAATATTTAGGAATAAACACTTTTACATGTGAGATGTAGTTTGTCATTTGTATATATTTAAGATGTTTTATTTTATTCTATATTAAAGTGAAAATGTGTTATTATTTATTTTTGTGAGATAGTTTAGGGTTTCAAATCTTACATTTGGTATTAGAGCTCTAGGTTTAACACTAGGGACTTTGTCTAACTGTTTTAAGATTCAAAAATTTACACATATCATTTCATAACCAACCGTGGTGAAAACAAGGAACAATGATCATTGTGGAGTGAACAATGTTGAACAAAATGATAGGTTGGACCAAATCCTCAACCTTTTGACTGAAACAAGGAACGTGGTGAACAATTTAGAATAGGAGGTTAGAGGCAATCAAGAGGAAAAAAATCAAGGGACTAAAGTGTTGGAAACAAGCTACATTGAGAGGGGGGGTGAATTAGTGTTCTGCAAAAATTGACTTTATTATTTTGATTATTAACCCACTTAAAATATTCAACCAAGAGAAATATGTAGACATAGAAAGAAAATAACCACAACACCATAACACAAGGATTTTTATGTGGAAACCCTATTAGGGTAAAAACCATGATGGATAGCCAATCCACAATATAATCTGAGTATACTCAAAAAGTTTACAATATGGGAATGCACTTGCATTCAGGCGCATTGCCTAGAGCTCACTGCTCAAAATAGGAAGGCACATTGACTTACAAAAATTTGGATTAGATCCAAAAGAATGAACTGAAGGAAGAACATCTACAAATGCTTGATTATAGTTCTAGTTAGGCTTAGATGTCAATATTCTATCCTTCTGACTGATACTAAACTTCTGCTCTGCTCTACTTTGACTCGCTTCACAAAATCTTTATGTGCAAGTGAAACTATACATAAAATCACTCTAACACTTTTATAATATTCGTAATACACATTGACACACCACACATACTTGCTAAAGTGATATAAGATATCATACATATATATTCACAACTAGCAATTTAATCGCAACATGTTGGCTCCAAATAAAACTTGAAAATATTAGCAACTTGTCGGCTCAAATCTTAAGAGTCATCTGATGTGCATCCACAATAGTCATCCACAACTTAGCTTGGACCCAAAACATAATGAACAAACACAAAAATATTCAAATAAAAATTCCTTGAATATTTGCAATATATTTTATCGACTAAGTCAGCCCCAAAATACTGATAAACATAAAGTATCAACCGAATCTCCAAACTCACACAAGACTTAATACAAGGCACTGGGATTTCTGCACAACACATTAGATGTACTAATAAACCTCCCATGAGATCCACAACTCAAAATAACAACTGGAAATCTATAAGTGAATCGATGATCACCAAACTGTCAGATGCTTTGTTCTTCCTGACTGTCCTCAATCTGACTGCCGGTAGGAGCAAATGATGTCATGTAGATCTATCATTGACTAGGGTTGCCATCAATGACAACACCAAAAATCATTTTTAGTGTCTCTTTCCAACATGAAGACCATGGAATTCCTAAGGAAATAATTGAATATGAACAAGGTAAGGATCTTAAGAGGATTGCATTGCCCAAATTTGATGGTAAAACCATTGGAGATGGAGTTGAAGCCTAGATCATTGAGATGGATAAATACTTTAAATTTAGGAATCTATCAAATGATACCAAGGATATTTGGGTTGCATATCAACCCACTGGTGAAGAAACTGCTTGGTGGGACAATGAAAAAGATGAAAATAAGCTACTTCTAGGTGAGACAAATTGAGAAATATTTCTTCAATATTTTAGGAAGAGGTGGTTACCTCAACTTTTCTTTGACAAAAATATGATAGAATTCTAGAATTTTATTTAAGGTAACATGATGGTGACTTAGTATTGGGAAAGTTCACCCATTTTCTTAAGTATGCACCTCAGTATTAGTTGGACAAGTGATTTTGAATCAAGAATATCATCTTGGGATTGAAGCCTTAGATTGGAATAGATGTGGACATCCATAACCATTTGAATATAGATGAAGTTTTTGAGGAGGACACCAAACAAGAGAAGAAAATTCATAGGTGGCTAATTATCGCAAGAACTAAGATGCTAGATCTAAATTTGGAAATACTTGAAATTTTTGAATACTAACTAGTAGGTAGGCAACAATCAAAAAATTTGAAATGTGAAGTGAGGCAAAAATTTCTAGGATAAAGCAAAAGGGAATCAGAATGGAGGAAATAAAAGGGCTAACAATAACAATAATAATAGGAGGGATAGGCCTAAAGTACCAATAGTACCTTGAGGCAAATGTTATTTATGTGGAGGAAAGCACCATGCCAATGTTTTCCCTCAACATTTGGGAGAATGAAGGAAAAGAAATCAGCAAGAGGTACCTCAACATCAAATCCATATAGTTGTAGAAAAATGATAGGTTGAATTCCAAGCTGCACCAATTCAGTGTACCGATAAGCTCTATGGCCAACTTGTTTCTATATTGATTGATACTAGAGCAACTAAATGCTTTGTAGATCCAAAAATAGTTTCAAAGATGCCAATTAGACCAAGACACGTGGCTAATTCATGGATGGTTTAGTATGAAAATAGGGTAGAAAAGAGGGTAGAATTCTGGTCTTTCTTGTAGTGATTTAGATCTTCCCAATTTTTTGAATCAAGTCAACCTTTATGTAGATCCTTTGGGAATATATGATGTGATTTTGGAAATCAACCAGTTGATTGAACACAAGTCTATAGTAAATTGTGAAGATGAGATTGTAAAATGTTTGGATGATTTTGGGAATCATGTTGAGATTCATGGCTTTCAAAGACCTTTAGAACTTAGAAATATTTAAGCTATATAGCTAAATAAGGCCCAAAGGAAGGGATGATCCATGTATACCATTCACATTAGTGGCCTTGATATTATGAATCTAGTACTTGATGACTACCCTATCAGATAATTTCATGATGTGTTTCTAGAGGAATTAACAAAGTTGCCACCATAGAGGGAATTTTAATTTTCTATTAAAGTGCTACTTGGAACTAAACCTCAATGCAAGGATCCCTACTAGATGAATATTAGCGAGTTGTATGAATTGAAGACCTGACAATAGGAGTTGTTGAATCAAGGGTTTATTAGACCTAGTGTGTCATGGTGGGGTGCACCAACTATTTTTGTCAAGAAGAAGGATGAAACTTTATGCTTATGAATTGACCATATGATGTTGAACAAGTCAAATATCAAGAACATGTAGCCCCTTCTAAGAATTGGTGAGCTCTTTGATAAGACAAAAGGGGAAACAATATTTTATAAGATAGATCTAAGGTCTAGATATCACCAATTGAGGATTAAAGAGGAAATCCCTAAGACAACTTTTAGGACTCGTTATGACTATTACGAATTCACTGTAGTGACATTCGAGTTAACCAATGCTCCTAAAAATTTCATGAACTTAATGAATGGTGAATTCAAAGATGGCTTAGATGACTTTGTGCTAATATTCTTGGATGATATCTTGATTTACTCAATCATGAAAAACATTTGAGGATAGTGTCACAATGTTTGAAGGAGAGAATTTTTTTGGATAGCTATCTAAGTGTACCTTCTATCAAGATAAAGTGCATTATCTAGGCCATGCCATTTCAACAGAAGGGATTGCAATAGATCTAGAGAAAATAAAGGACATATTATTTTGGTCTCCACTACAGAATGTAACTGAAGTTTGAAGCTTCATAGGACTTGCAAGATACTACCAAAAGTTTGTAGAAGGGTTTTCTAGAATTGTAGCACCAATCACTTCACTCCAAAAGAAAGGAAACAAATTTGAGTGGACTAAGAAGTGTGATAAATCTTTCCAAATCTTGAAGGAAAAGCTCACTGCAACTCCAATTTTGACTCTACTTGATCCTAATGGATAATTCACGGTGATAAGTGATGTATCAAGATAAGGTGTAAGAGGAGTGCTAACACAAAATGGGCAAGTGGTGGCTTATGAATCAAGGAAATTGAAGTAGCACGAGTTAAATTATATACCTCATGACTTAGAGTTGACATGGACATAGTTCAAACACTACAAATGTTGAGACACTAGCATATATTTTATTTATTAATAATATATATAAAATATGCCAGGAGATATCCTTCTCGAGGCGTCTATTTAATTTAATCAATTGATCACATATAAGTGCAATAGATGCCTCGAGAAGGATATCTTTCATCATATTTTATATATAATATTAATAAATTATAATTATAATTATATATATATATATATGCTAATAGCATTTGGAGTAGGACATGGATGAAAAAATAATTATTGTTTGGTTTACGCTTAGGGTTAGTGTTAAGGTTAAGTTCAGGGTTAGGGTTGAGGGTTAAGGTTAGATAAAAAATGATTGTTAAGGTTGGGAATAATTTTATTATTGGGAATATGGTTAGGGTTAGGTTTAGAGATAAAATTGGTATTAGGGTTGGAGTTATTATTAGGGTTAGGTTTTGGGTTAAGTTTAGGATAATGCTTAGGGTTAAAGTTACAATTACAATTAGAGATAGAATTAGAATTTGGATTGGGGTTATCACCACAAGTAGGGTTAGGGCTAGGATTAGACATAGAATAAGGATAAAGGGTATGGTTAAAGTTAGGTTAGGGTTAGAGATATAATTAGGGTTAAGGTTGGGGTTAACGTTAGGTTGGGAATAATTTTACTATTGGGAATAGGGTTAGGGTTAGGTTTAGAGATAAAATTGGTATTAGCATTGGAGTAATTATTAGGGTTAGGCTTATACATAGAATAAGGATGAAGGCTATGGTTAAGATCATGTTAGGGTTTAAAGAGATAAAATTAGGGTTAAGGTTGGGGTTAATGTTATGTTGGGAATAATTTTATTATTGGGAATAGGGTCAGGTTTAGAGATAAAATTGGTATTAGGGTTGGAGTTATTATTAGTGTTAGGATTAGGGTTAAGTTTAAGATAATGTTTAAGGTTAAAGATACAATTACAATTAGAGATTGAATTAGAATTTGGATTGGGGTTATCATCACAATTAGGGTTAGGGTTAGGATTAGGCATAAAACTAATGTTAGGATGTGAATAATTTTATTATTGGGAATAGGGTTAGGTTTAGATATATAATTGGTATTAGGGTTGGAGTTATTATTAGGGTTAGGATTGGGATTGGCGTTAAGCTTAGGATAATGTTTAGGGTTATAGTTACGATTACAATTAGAGATTGAATTAGAATTTGGATTTGGGTTATCATCACAATTAGGGTTAGGGTAAGGAATAGACATAGAATAAGGATGAAGGGTATGGTTAAAGTCAGGTTAGGGTTAGAGATAGAATTAGGGTTATGGTTGGGGTTAATGTTAGGTAGGGAATAATTTTATTATTTGGAATAGGTTTAGGGTTAAGTTTAGAGATAAAATTGGTATTAGGGTTTGAGTTATTATTAGGGTTAAAGGTTAAGACATAGAATAAGGATGAAGGGTATGGTTAAAGTTAGGTTAGGGTTAGAGATAGAATTAGGGTTAAGTTTGGGGTTAATGTTAGGTTGGGAATAATTTTATTATTGGGAATAGGGTTAGGGTTAGGTTTAGAGATAAAATTGGTATTAGGGTTGGATTTATTATTAGGGTTAGGATTAGGGTTAAGTTTAGGATAATGTTTAGGGTTAAAGTTACAATTACAACCATAAATTAAATTAGAATTTGGATTAGGGTTATCATCACAATTAGGGTTAGGGTTAGGATTAGACATAGAATAAGGATGAAGGGTATGGTTAATGTCAGGTTAGGGTTAGAGATAGAATTAGGGTTAAGGTTGGGGTTAACATTAGTATTGGGATTAAAGCTATGCTTAGATTTTAGGGTTAGGGTAAGTGTTATTATTAGCCTTAGCATTAGGGTTGGGTTCAGGGTTATGGTTGAGGCTTAGGGTTAAGGTTAGAAAAAATGAGCGTTAAGGTTTGGAATAATTTTATTATTCAGAATAGGGTTAGTGTTAGGTTTAGAAATAAAATTGGTATTAGGGTTAAGGTTAGAGTTAGGCATACAAATACATATAGTTTTAGTGTTACATTTATTATTCATTTTAGAATGTTATACAAAAAGTAAATATAAATATTATTATAAAATAATTTATTCCTTATCTCAATTATTATAACAATTTTTGAACAACAAAAGGGTGATGCATTAAGTAATGATAATTGGAAATTTATTATAAAGTACAAATATTTATAATAATGAAAAAATAATATTACAAATAGGATTACATTTAAAATTAGATTTAGATATAAAAATACATATATTTGGATTGAAGAAGGCATTGCTTAAGTTTATCATTATATAAACATTTTAGTTTAGATAAACTGAATAATAAGAAAATATCATACTAATAAACACTAATACAACAAGATTTATAAAATGCTTTTAAAATCATATTTAGTTATATATACATTGTGTAAATAGCTTGTAAACATCTGTCCAAATATATATATATATATATATATATATATATATATATATATTAGCTATCATAACTAAATAGTTTCAAAACAATCTCACATAATCAACCATGGATGAACTAGTAACAACTCTACATTATCACTATCCCAAATGACCTTTCACACTTTGATTGTTACATTGGACTTCACGACATTCAAGGTTGGTGTTCCCATAATATGCATGTAATAACCTAAATGATGGTATGACACGATGCACCTCAAATCTAATGACATAGTTGAATTTAAATACAAGAAGCAACCATTCCTCAAGTGTACCCTTGTGATTACTAATGTAAGATGGGGGAAAAATATTCTAGCCTAGATAAAGTGACAACCACAACACTTCTAAGCTAAAAACCTCATCTAAGAAAAGAGAATACAAACAAAAAATGAGGAATAAAATGCAAGCATTCAAATGAAAACACTCCCCATATTGCAGTTGATTCACTTCCCTTGTCTCTCCTATTTCTTCTTTTTCCAATATTGCCCTTAGATTTGTAGTAGAACTTGTGCAAATACCTACAAATTGTAAGCAAGAAAGTTGGAGAAATATGGTTGTTAAGAAAAAAATGGAGGAGAATGGCTTCTTTTATAGACAACCATTTGAACATACGGTTAAGATAAAACTTCTAGAAAGATGCCAAGATCAATGGTGGAGGATTGATGCACCAAAAATGGTGGGCTAGGGACAACTATGACATGGACGACTATGATGAGGATGACTATGATGAGGACAACTATGACATATATTAATGAGCAAGTGGGAGGAAATGGATGAATTAAAAACTGGAAAATAATTAATTCATGAGAAAGGAATATTTGACCAAGTGGAGAATAAATAATTCATTAAAATTTATTTTTGAGAAAAAGAGGAAATGGACAAGTGGAAATTCAATTAAAATAATTTGCATAATTATTTTAATTAAATGAGAGGAGATGTGAAAAGAGGCATTAAATAATTAAATTGATTTAATTATTTAATACAAGAGACAAATGGAGGACAATTAAATAATTTTGACAATTATTTAATAATGGACGAATTAAAAGGAGTGAATAGTAAAATAATTAATAATTATTATTTAACCATAGATGATAGATAACAAGTGAAATAATTAAATAAATAGTAATTTATTTAATTATTGAAGAAAGGGAAATATTAGAGACGCAACTAATTTATTTAATTGATTAGGATATAATAAAGATCAAAAAGTGAATTAATTATATAATTAAAAATTATTCAATTAATAGAGGAATATGATCAAGGATAATCAAATAATTAAAATTATTTAATTATCGAATGATGACAACCGAGAAAAATGATGCTTATAGACTTAGGACATTTTTTAGTGTCTACATTTTCCCCCTCTTTGACATAATGCAGTTCATCACGTTGTGTCAAAGAAATTTAATCAAAGGATGCCCTAGTGAAGTCAAGGTATAGGTATGCCCCCTCGGGAAAATTTTATAAATTTTTAAAAAGTTTCAAAAAATTTGGAAAATTGTCCCAATAAGACACGTGGATGACTAGGAATCTAATGATGAAGACAAAATTGAGTTTCAAGGTCATTACGGGGGTCAAATTCAGGCTTAAAGTCATCACAAGGTGCGTCCAATAGAGAAGGAATGTGTAAAACCCTAATTTTAAACTTATAAATAGAAATTTGAGTGAGAAAAAGGTTCATTTGTGCATTCTCGATTTAGAAATTCTTAGAGATCTGAGTGATTTTCTAGTGAAGATGTCACCTGTTCTATAGGTTTCCCACTGCACATACCACATCCGAAGGTACCGTTGACCTAAGGGAGTGCCCACCTCGGTAAGTACTACTAGCCTAACCTTTTTTTTTCATTTTTCATGCATTTTAGATAGGGAAATTTTTTAGCAAGCAATTGCATTGCAAAATTATGTGATGCAATTTCATGTGCGTTCAATGCTGATGATAAGCGGTTCACTACAATCATCTTGTTATGACATAATTGCATTAGGGTTAGGGCAAGGGTGTTTGCATGGTGACGCCTAAAATGGTGTGACATAAGTGACTTTCTAAGCCACATATACAGACGAGAGTGATGCAAACGACAGGATGTGATGCATAAGATGTACGAAATGACGCATATGACAGGTGAGTGACATAATCATAGTTGTGAGTTGGTGAATAATATGTGTGACACATCTAATAAAACTATGATGCAATTTCCTGGATAAATTTTTTCCCCAAATTAAGAAATTTTGATTTTGTCAACTTAGGTTCAATAGTCAACTAAAGGTCTTGGATTGACATGGTGGTTTACTTAATGATTTTAGGAGCGCCTACCTCCTATTTTATAGACGAAAGTTGAGACTAGATGTTTTTAGACTGCGAGACCAGTTGGGCAATGAGGAGAGATAGACATTGGTAGACCTGGGTTTGTTCTATGTTACCTATATGCCCATGATGAAGGAAAATAGGGGCATGTTCATAGTATTGGTGGAGTGATGGCTCTCTGAGATGAGAAGCTTCCACTTTCCAATAGGGGAGGCAACAGTCACCCTAGAGGATGTGTACAGGATATTATGACTTCCAATTCATGGCAAGCAGGTACATTATGGCCCTGCTCAAGGATTGTAGGCACTATACAAGTATTATGATTGTGATGATGATGCAGAGCTTAGGATACATGGGTACAAGATTAGATGAGAGACCCTTTCCAAGTGATATGATAAATATGATTGCATTTTATGCACGTTGATAGTAGGCATGATGATTCCCAAATTTAGGGGTCACAGTTTCCTGATAGGGTGGGGAGAGATGCTCGGATCGATGGTTCTCTTCGAGATAGTGTGCACTAGGGGGCCATGTCTATTGGACATCCTTTACTTTTAGTTGCATGATATCGCTTTCAGGGGAGGATAGAGTCTATGCTGTAGGGTGAAATTACTAACAGTTTGGGCATGGGAGCACATAGCAATGTTTTGACCTCTGGTGGTTTGACAGTTGGGAGCAGGTGCTCCATACTCTTATATGTACTAGGGGGCCCTAACATAGACACATGTGAGGGATATTGGTTACCGGAGGCATGGTTTAGACACATTGGTAAGTTTCATTTGGAGGCCATACAAGAATTTTGATTTGTGGATTGATGAGGATGATCACATGACATGGTGTCGATAGCCTAGATATCTCATCAAGCACACAATGCAAATCCAACATATCATTGAGATGTATCTCCCAGAGAGGGTTAGACAACAGTTCGGGGAGAGGCAGGGCATTCCAGTTGGTATGACAAAGTTTGCATGATCCTCCCGAGAGATGCATCCATGGGGACCTCATATTGTTGTGACCATAGTAGAGTAGGAGATAGATGCCCTATAGGAATTAGATGCCACAACAACCAGTGTTGGTAGAGTGTAGAGGCAAGGACTTGAGAGGCCAGGGAGGGGATAGGGGTTGGAGTGGTGGAGGGAGAGGAGATGGTGCATGGGGGGATGGAGGAGGACAAGGATATGATGGTAGAGATGATTGGGGAGGACAAGGAGGAGATCGACGAAGGGGGATGAGGGAAAGATGGAGATGGGTGGTGGGACAACTACCATTGATCGGGGAGGAGGATATGGAAGAGGATCAACCAGAGGTGAGAGTAGAGGCGGAGGTGGTAGTGCAAGAGGGCTAAGTAGATGAGGGAAGTGTAGATCAGAGGATAGCCACCCTACAGGTGCATGTGCAAGCTTTAGAGGTAGAGCTGAGGGCTATTACTATAGAGAGGGACAACCTTAAGGCTGAGAGGGATGCCTTCCAGGTAGAGAGAGACCTCGTTGTGGTTAGAAAATAGTAGATAGATCAATGAATGATTAATTTTATGGCTACATGTAGTGGATCTATCGTGGAGGTTGCATGAGAGTATGCCAAAGTGAGCAAAGCCATTCATTATTATAGAGATCTGTATGAGACAGTGGTACCATCAGAGAGGAGGGAGCCCACCTTTTTAGAGATTGATAATTGCTCAGGGGTAGGTCATGGAGTAGGACACAGAGAGACATACACAAAGCATGTCCAAGGGGGAGACATCAAATGCTAGATGGGCCACCCCATACGACATGCCTCCTACTGCGAAGCATAGGTCCAAAGATTGATTGCACAAGGAGGACAAGGATGCCCTAGGGACAAGGGAGCAGGGAAGTTTGGGCTAGGGCCTCCTTTTTCCTTATCATGTTGTTATATGGACACTATACTTTGATTATCAAGCCTGCAAGCTCCACTTTTATTGGATACAATACATCATGACATTGTACCTATGAAACATTATTGAGTGATATATATATGATATGATTTTGGTGGCAGTGGATGATATGCATTGTTATATGGTTATGCTATTATGATTATGATGATTACATGCTATGGATGTTCATGATGTGATTATGTTATTTATTGATGCATTCTATATGGTTATTGTTACCTGATTTTTAGCTTTCAGCTGAAATTAGGTTTAGTGTTTATTCTTTGTGTTGTTTGTTTAAACATTTAAAAGATAAAACATAGTCTACTAAGTTCAATATGCATGAAAAAGGATTGTCAAATGAAATAGATTACATTTTCATTCCAATGTTGCAATTAAAACAAATGAGAAAAAATAATCATATGTGTACAAATGTAATCTTTTATTGATAATCATGAAGTGTACATGTCCCTCACAAGCCAAGGGACTAACTTTACTTATTCAATGAAAATAAAGAAACAATGTATACATGAATAAGTAAAAAAATAGAATGTGCATATAAGGGTGGAGACCACTCATTGCTTAAGAATGATTTGTTTTGAAGTTGTCCTCTTGCCCTGCTACTACCCCGAGTTGCTTGTGTCCTTCCTAGCTATGTAGTGCTCCTAGCTCCTGTATATGGCAATCACAATGACATTAGAACAATTCTCTAAGCAATGAAATATCTCAAACCTTACATGAACACTTACCTATGCATGCATAAATTGATCCCTAAGTGTATTAAATAAGTATGCAAACCTTGGATGTGGGTAAGTGCACCAAGATGGTTCCCAAAAAAGGGGCTTAAGTGGCCACTTTTTTTCTAAAATCAGGAAATACTGACCTTGGACGTGAAATTGAGGATAGCTACACTCAAAATTTTTTGATGGAACAAAAACAAGGACCGCAGTGCTCTGAGTCTACTTTCTAAACTACTAATTTATTTTGAAAATGCTTGAGGATTAAGGGGTTCAAAAAAGAGGGACACACACAAATTCGCTGTTGTTTCGGCTTTAAAACATAACATATAATCCCCTTTAGTGACCTACACTATGGACTTTTTTTTAGTATTTTTAAAATCGCTCCAGTCAAAAGTTAGATAATAGTATGTAGTAAGGACTAGATATTTTCTGATAATTTTTTAATGAATATTTGATTTTTTATTAATTTTCTAAGTGGGCACTTCCTAAAAAGCATAATTTTGGCCGTGCTCCCCCTCAAATTTTTTGAAACTAATAGATTTTTTTAAAATTTTATTTTTTTAAAATTGTAGAATGGA
>VDFB02000363.1:64007564-64223539 GCA_007258455.2 Sequoia sempervirens | reverse complement strand
ATGTGAAAGTTGTCTTCGGTTGATCTTCAGTAGAAATTCTTATCTAGTTGTAACCTGAGAAACCATCCATAAGTGATAGCATTTCATACCCAATAGTAAGGTCTACTATGATGTCAATGTTTGGTAAAGGAAAATCATATTTGGGACAAGCTTTGTTGAGGTCTTCGAAACCTGTACATACTCTGATTTGACCATTTATTTTTGTGACAGGAATGAGATTTGATATCCAATCTACATAATCAATCGAGCAAATGAATCCAATATCCAAGAGTTTTTTCATTTCCACCTTAACTAGGAGTGCAATATATGGGTGCATTTTTCTTAACTTATGTTTAAATGGATTAGCATTTGGTAACAGTGGAAAGTGATGTAGAACAAGTTCGAGATCCAATCTAGGAATATCTACATATGACAATGTGAAATTGACTTGTCTTTCTAAAAATAATGCTATAAAATCAAGATTTTCCTTGATGGTCAAAGATGTTGCTAACTGTATGATTCTACAATTCTCTTGTGCACCAATGTTTACTTCTTTTGTTTCTTCTATAAGCAATGGAGATATCTCTCAATCTATAGGGAAAAATTCTAGTTCTCCATCCTTAGGTGCCTCAAAGAGGTTTTCACATTCAGATACATCATTTATTTTTACTTTTTCACAGTTAACAGACACCTTTTAGTTTTCACTTGAAGACCTATCATTTTTATTTTTACTTTTTTCATTTTCACTTTTATGACTAGAGGATGGGATGACCTCACCAAAGTATGCTGCATAATTGAGTTTTATAGCAAAGAAAACCTTATGATCCCCACTTGGTATTCCTTCATGAAGTCCCATGAACTTAGCGATTGCTTCGTTGTTCTAGAAGGTGTCGAAACTTGGTGGTTCTTGTTGATCCCAATCTATGAGTTATGGGTAGAAAAGGGCTAAGCCATCATCAATATTGCCAAGAATAATTGTGTAGGAAGATAGGTAAAGATGGAAGTAGTCATCGGGTTCCTAGGAGGTGGCATCAATGGTTTCCCAAATTTTTTGTATCCATTCTTCTCTTTTCAGAGGGACTTTTAGATGAGGACTTGGTGGGTTCGGTGAGGAATCAATGGTAAGCATTTGATTGAATGTTTCTTCAAGGGAATTCCTGTTAAGCTATCCAAACAATTTGTCAAGGTCCATGAAGGTAGTGGAGGACAAGGAATCCCATTCATATTTAGTGGAATCGACATTATAATCCCAAGAGTCCTCATATGTCTCAATCTTATCTGGAGCATCAACAACCACACTGAAAGATAACCTGATGCCCCAAATAGTCACTTTTACTAGTATAAACCCTAACCCATGATTCTTTAGTAATTTAGGAGGTTGTAAGGATTCCAACATTCCTTGTCTATTTAATCCAAGCCCACTGTGTCCATCATAGTTGTGTTTTTTCATTATTTGGAACCCTTTTGGATACTGTTCAATTGGAAATTTCTTATTTTTAGTGTCCTCCTCTTCTCTATACAACCACATGAGAATATGACCATCTAGAGATTCTTTGGAAAGTTCCCCCCATTTAGTGAAGGTAGTAGGGGGATTATGGATGATAACTTTAGGTTACACAGGATGTGGTTTTCCATATGACTTTAGTGATTTAGGTGGCTTTCCAATGAAAAAGAGACTCTTCATATTGTATTCTCCACATCGTCTATCCTGGATCTAGATCATTGGTGTGGAAGGTGTGGCAAATGGAGTGGATGATTTACAAGGGAAGATGAGTCAGTGTAGTTAGATGGAGTGGCGAATGAAGTGTAAGGTGATGCCTCTCGATTGATGGGCACTTGAAGTTCAACAGTTCCTTTTAGGTTTGAACAATATTGAAAAGGATTAGGGTCGCTTGGAATGGTGATTTTGGTGTCATTGTGTGGGAATTTGAGGCATTGATGGTAGGTGGATGGAATAGCCCTCATGACATGAATCCATGCATGAACAAGGATAATATTGTAATGAAAATCCAAATCCAAGACATGAAATACTATGTCCTATATTTTTGGGCCAACTCTTACAGGAAGTGAAATTACACCTTCAGAAGAATGCTCAACATCATCATAAGTTTTGATTACAATTTTCTTGGTTTGGTCAATATAATTCTCAGAGCATCCTAATGCTTTCACCAATTTTAGTGAGAAAATATTTAGACCTGCTCCTCTATCTACTAAGAATCATCTAATCTTATGTTTATTAAGGCATACTTCAAGGTGTAGGTGGTTGTTATGATTAGATTTTAGTGTGGAAAAGTATTGCTTGGAGAAGGTGACATGATGCAACATAGCTAGGTATCCAACCATGGCCTAAAATTCATTGACATCTAGGTTAGCAAGGATGGACGCTTCTTGTAATTCTTTTCCAAGGATGGATTTGTCTTGTGGTGATATGTGAAGGAGCTCCAAGATAGAAATTTGTGCGAGGGTTTTTCCCAATTGATCTAGGAGATTATATTGGCTTTTTGGCTGTGAATTAGAAGGAGGTCCTAGAATAGATAGCTTGGTTTGGCAGGTGGTAATAGCACATTCTAAACTTGGCTTGTTTATGGTGATAGTGGCAATGCAATCATCAAAGGGTCTCACATTAAGGATGATAGTGTTGTAATTGTGCTTGACGACAACATAATTGGCATTATTGTTGTTCCCTAAACTAGTGGCTTTTCCTTTGTCATGGTCTTGCAAGGGAGTTTTGAATATGGTATGATCAATACTAGTTTTTCCTTGTGAATCTCCTACTGATATGGTTCCATTTTTAATGAGGTCTTGAATAATATTCTTGAGTGTCCAACATCAAGTTGTTTTGTGTCCTTTTCCACGATGATATTCACAATATTCATCTTCTTTCCACCAATCAGGTTTGATCAATGAGGGCTCATAGTTTTTGATTTTTGGTAGTGATGACATTAGACTACAAAATTTGTTTGAGAACTAATTTGATAGGTTCACCCAAGGGGGTGCATGTTCTTTTAGGATGGGGAGGACCTCTTCATTGTTGATTATTTTGAACTACGTTTAGCGTTTGGTTTTGACCTTGTGTTTGGGTGTTTGGTGTATTGGATGTATTTGATGAGGAAGGACCTTTAAGTTGAATAGTTGGACCTTTGGTTATCAGTTTGGCGTCAACAACTCCATCATTTGTGACTTTTTTTTTTGAGACTTGTATTTGCTCGTCATTGTTTGGTTTTAGATTTTCTTTATTTACCTTGATTAGTCCTTTTGAGATAAGACCTTTATTAACAAGGACACCTTTATCAAGGATCTCCTCAAAGATTGTACAACATTGGATTTGAATTTGACTAATCAATTCACTTTTAAGGTTTTACACAAACATGGTGACCAATTGTCTTTTAGGAATATGACAAGGGAACTTGCTAACCAAACCTCTCCATCTCTGGTAAAACAAGGTGAGTGATTCCCCTTCTTGTTTGGTTGTGCTCAATGTTGCAAGGGTGACATCATTTTTAATGCTGAAGGAAAAATGATTGATGAATTTGTTGCCAATTCACCCCATGTTCTAATTCTTGGAGGGAGATGTACAAACCAATCTAAGGCTGGCCTTGTGAGGCTTCACGAGAATAGTATCAGTAAATAGGTAGGATAATATGAGACTTCCATACATGACATGTTGAATTCTCAAATGTGTTATATTGGATCCCTTGTCCCTTTATACTTAGGAAAATGTGGTGTTGTGAAATGGGGGGGAAAGGGTGACATGTATAGATTTCTGTCAAATGGAAAGGGGCACAATTCTCCCACAAAATAGGTCTTCTTGTTGGTCCCCAATTGTATGTTTGTAAATTGTTGTTGGAGGGCCTACACTTGTTGTATCAATGTATTTGCAAGAGATGGTGTTGCGTCATTTTGGTTTGGTGTCATGATGTTGGTATTAAGGTCATATGTTGGATTTGAATTAGGATTGATGCTTTGTGATGTGGGACCTTGGTTTCCATATTGATGTGTATTATTTTGGTTTGGGGTGAAATGGGCATTTAGGTTTTTTCCAAAGGTCATGTTTGCATTTGGTCTAGTGTTTTGGAATTGAGGTGTAGACCCTTGATTTGTTCCTTGATTTTGAAAATTTGGTCCTTGATTAGCATTTTGAAATGAAGGTGTAGGTCCTTGATTGATTTTTTGACATGGTGTAAGCCCTTGATTGGAATTTTGTGATGAAGGTGTAGGCCCTTGATTGGTATTTTGAAATGAAGGTATAGGTCCTTGATTGATGTTTTGAAATGAGGGTGTAGGCCCTTGATTGGTGTTTTCATATGGGATCCTTCATGAGACAATGTGAAATTTTCTAGATTTATTTGGTGGGCATTCACTTGATGGAGGTGTGATTTGAAATTGGAATAAGGATCCTTGATTTGTGTTTTGAAGTGTGGGTATAGGACCTTAGTTTGCATTTTGGAGCAAAGGTGTGGGACCTTGTGACATAGAGTCTTGATTTGTGTTTTGGAAAAGGGGATTTGTAAAAGTCTTACCCATGGAATTTGTTGAACTTCCAAGTGTGAAATTATGTCCTTGTATAGTGGTATGGGTTACCTTGTTTCCAAGTGTTGAGATGATTGGGATGTGTGTGGTAGTGGTAGCCATGTGTGTAGTTGTCGCAAGGGGTATGTTTGACATTTTTTGTGACAAGGGCATGCCAAGTGTAAATGGACGGTTTCTTCTTCTACAATGGTTCATATATCAAAGACTTGAGGTAATTTGACACCCTTTTTAGCTAGTGCATAGAAGAATCTATTTGGGTCAGCACTAACAAGTTGATCAGCCATGCTTAAAACTCTTGGGTCTTGATAAGCTCTTTCAATTTCTTGAGGAGTCAATTGTTTGTTGAATTCTTCTAGGCTTAGGTTTTCTCATGTGTTGGTTTGATCTCTTTTTGGTGTGTCTATTGGAGGTGTGGAGTGATTTGAATTTATACCAAGGGTAGTGTCATGAAAAGGGTCACTTGAAAAATCCATTTCATTTCTTTTGTTTCATGACCTTGTTTCAACCATGTGAGATTTTTGCAAGTTGAGGGATAATGCAAGATGGTGATGAAACTAAACTATGCTTTTGGATTTTTCTTGAATATAAGGATGAAAGGATAATGAGACTAATGGATGTAAAAGGATATGAACAGTTGACTAATTGATAATTTAAGGGAAAATGATATGATGCCAATACTAAGATGAAAATGGGCTTTTTTTTTGTATTTTTGGGATAAAGGTGCAAAGTGCAATTTAGATCAAAGATGGACAAGATAGTGATAAAAATTATTATCAAAGGGATGTAATGAGGATCTAAATGAGGTGAAGTTAATGCAAAGGAATCCTAAAATTTCAAACAAAGGATGGAAATCAAGCTAATGTGAACCCAAGGTAACAATTCCAAGTGTCATTGACCTTTGTGGTAATCAAGAGGATAATATTGACAAGGTTGAGTCAAGGCTAGGACACAAGTTTAAGACTTAATTTTGACCAAGGTGATAAGGACAAGGATTGATAATATGAAGGATTGAGGTCAATGACAAATAGAATATGCAACCAAGGATTTTCCAAAAGCTTAATGGTCTTCCTATGTTCAAAATCTAAAAGTCTAAATGCAACCTAAGGGTCCATGTTTAATTTATGCAATGCAAAGGATGGGGGAAGGTAACCTATAATGCAATGTATCCCTAAATGGGAATTCTAGAATGAAATGGTAAAACTTTCAAGTCTCTAGTTTAGTAGTCAAAGGTCATTGTAAAATGAGTTCATCAAATTTAGGATAGAGATTTCAGAAGTTTCTGGTTATCAAAAAATTGTGGCACTGATTTTTGCAAATGCATTGTTTCATGTTGCAGGTTTCTAGAGCACAGTTGCGGATTAGGATGATAGTTGTGGTTTTCCAGTTATCAGATTCGGCTTGGGCAACAATTTGTTTTCTACAAGTGCAACTTAGTATGATAGTTGCAGTTTTCTAGTTATTAGTTGTGGTGCAAAATATCAGTTGTGGCTCTCATTTTGATAGTTGTGGTTCACATAATGTTGCTTTTAATATTTTGATGATCTCTAGTCTAGTTTTTGAGTGGATTTTGACTATTTTTGATGAAATATGATTAGAAAACACATAATACAGTTTCAAGCACTTGTTTTTGGTCTAGTTTTGGATGTGAAAAATGTTTGATTTCAAAATACAACACACATAGAAAACAATGCACAAACCTTATGGCTGGCAAGGAAACCACTGGTTGAGCAAGGAAACCACTGGTTGATATCCCCACTTGGATTTCTCCATCCACTTGAACAAGGTGGATAGCTAGAGACTCAGTGGCAATGGCTCCCTTCCACAACACTCACTTCTTGGGCTCACCAAGTCTCATTCCCCCAAGGAGGAATTCATGTCTCTACACATGCTCAGTGAAGACATGGGGCACCTTCAGAGGTTTAACCTTTTGTGATCAATGAGCATATAAAAGGGTTTTTGGCAACTAACACAAATTGGATCTTAATAAGGGCATCCATTCAAAGTGTCCATACATGCAACAAGATTAGCTCAAGACTATGGTGATTCAAGAGGCCTACTAGTCCTTTCCCTAAGGAAGGATTTTCATGTAGCTCATGGGGCTACTAAGGGTGGCACTTGTTAGTATGACACATCCACACCCATTGCTAACTGACTTTCATCAAGAAGCACATTTATTTATAGTGGCTTGGAAGAGCTTGCACTTAGCTTTGTTACTACTTAGGTCATTCCCACATTTCAAAGTGGAGTGGCAAGCCTTATAATAAGAGGTAAACAATAGCGAGGAAGTACACTTATTTTTAATCATCCTAGATCACACAAAATGCAAGGAGAGAGCATATTTCGTGCCTTTGCCTCACACTCACATGGGGTTCATTTTAAGCACCAAATCCAAATGTGTGGTGTGATTATACAAATGCCAAAGAGGTAATTTTGATCACTCAAGATCGCCGATTAGTGTGAGAGGAGAGCATATGCACTCTATGATAGTTACAAATCACCAAACATGAAAGAAACTTATTGATTTTACCCTTTGCTTATGATTTGAAGACACTTGTAAATTTTAAACCAATGACATTTTATGCATGTTCATTTTAATGTCCATGAGTGTAAGAATGCATATTGTTGTTCTTTTTAAAGCCTTATGAGTGAAAAATGTAGGTTTGTTTTGTCCTTATGATCTTGATGCAAGTTGTAGAAAACAAACAAAATGGAAATTTGCTTAAAGCTAAACTAATGTGAAGCTCATTTTTTTTTTTTTCTAAAGAAATAATTTTTTTGGGAGCTCCAATCCAAAACCACATGGTAAAAACAAAAAGTTAGGAACCAAAAACCCTACTCTACTCGAAAACCCAAAAAAAAAAATTGAAAACAACTGAAAACAAGAAATTTTATACCAGACAGGCAGTTACGTCATTCTTTTCAGCAAATGTGTCACTACAGTGCTTCACACCAAAACAATTACATCATGATTTTGAATTCAAATTTTCCAGCCTATCATTACCTTCCATAGATGTGTCGTTTACTATTAGATGTGTCACTGTTTTGAGAAAATGTGTCATTTTGTACTGGAAACCTGCAAAAACAAAAAGAAAGCCATACAAAATCTTGCAAAATTTTGTCTTCATGTCGGGTTCACCAATGTAAGATGGGGAAAAAAATTCTAGCCTAGATAAAGTGATAGCCACAACACTTCTAAGCTAAAAACCTCATCTAAAACAAGAGAATACAAACAAAAAATGAGGAATAAAATGCAAGCATTCAAATGAAACACTCCCCATATTGCAGTTGACTCACTTCCCTTGTCTCTCCTATTTCTTCTTTTTCCAATATTGCCCTCATATTTGTAGTAGAACTTGTGCAAATACCTACAAATTGTAAGCAAGAAAGTTGCAGAAATATGGCCGTTAAGACAAAAATGGAGGAAAATGGCTTCTTTTATAAACAACCATTTGAACGGACGATCAAGATCAAACTTCTAGAAAGATGCCAAGATCATGGTGGAGGATTGATGCACACAAAATGGCGGGCTAGGGATGGCTATGATGTCGATGGCTATGACAAGGATGACTATGAAGAGGATGACTATGATAGATATTAATGAGCAAGTGGGAGGAAATGGATGAATTAAAAATTGATAAATAATTAATTCATAAGAAAGGAATATTTGACCAAGTGGAGAATAAATAGCTCATTTGAATTATTTATTTGAGAAAAAGAGGAAATGGACAAGTGGAAATTCAATTAAAATAATTTGCATAATTATTTTAATTAAATGAGAGGAGATGTGAAAAGAGGCATTAAATAATTAAATTGATTTAATTATTTAATACAAGAGACACATGGAGGACAATTAAATAATTTTGACAATTATTTAATAATGGACATATTAAAAGGAGTGGATAGTTAAATAATTAATAATAATTATTTAACCACAAATGAAAGATGACAAGCGAAATAATTAAATAAATAGTAATTTATTTAATTATTAAAGAAAGGGAAATATTAGTGACAACTAATTTATTTAATTGATTAGGATAAAATAAAGATCAAAAAGTGAATTAATTAAATAATTGAACATTATTTACTTAATAGAGGAATATGATCAAGGATAATCAAATAATTAAAACTATTTAATTATCGGAGGACGACAACCAAGAAAAATGATGCTCGCAGACTTAGGACATTTTTCATTGTCTACAACTAATTCAAGATTTTCTAGGCTTAAGGAATCTCATGAATTTCATGCTAAGCTCATTGGAAAGATAATGCACATTGATGATCAATGTTGGTATTATTGTGACCTTCTAAATGCATCCAATAAGATAAAGATCTTGAAGCTCATGAAAAAGAGAAATTGACCAATAAAAAAAATCTCAAATCTTTATTTGTAGATTATGAAATTTAACATCCAAGCTTATTCTCACCTTAGATTCATAGAGGATGTTAAAGTATTTAGAATAGTTAGCATATTTTATGTGATTGACCGTTGGCCAATTACTATCGATTCTCATTACCATCTTGTCCCTCAACCTATAGGGGACACTCAATTCCTCTATCCAAAGGAGGACATTCAATGGAAGATAACAATGATAGTTGGTCAACCAAGAAGATACCCATGCATTTGTATTATGTGACATATTGTTTACCTACATTAATAATAATAATATTAGCTTTGATATTTTTAGTATACCAAAAAATAATATTTTGAGAAGATATATGATACATTTTTTAAAACCACATATATGCTAAAAAAAAAAAATACACATATACATAAGAATTTAGTTCACAATAACCATAAAGACAACATAGATTACGTAATTTAAAATTATTAAAATCATATTTTCAGAAGATATATAACACATTTGTTAAAACCACATATATGATACAAAATATAACTACACATACATAAGAATTTAGTTAACAATAACCAAAAATAAGTATAATTGTAGGAAGTTTATACATTATCCAAGTAAACCTAAAATTTTTCAACAATATGATTGGCATCGCCTTCATTGTATTGTTTGTCATAGAATAATTTAGTCAAGAAACTACAAGATGAAACTAGTTTCTTATACATTGCATGTAATTTTTTAACATCAATTTCAATTGTGATAACTTCTTCCTCTTCAATTGCATGTGCAAGCACTACAAATGTGGAGACATTACCTCTTGGGGAAATCATTTGAATTAAAGATATACCTCCTAGGACTCAAGTATATTTTCACATAACCCAATCTCAATGCTTGACAAAGGAGATGGTTCGAATTCCTCAGTGAATATGATTTTGGAATTGAGTATATCAAGGGGAAAGAAAATAGAGTAGATGATGCTCTTAGTAGAAGGCATCTAGCAACCATGACTATTACAAGGTCTAATGTGAGAAAAAAAAGTGGTTCAAAATCTATAAGGAGATGAGCACTATTCTAGAGTAAAGTAAGCCTTAGGGAACCCCTTAGACCTTCATTTTGATGGGTATATGTTGGAATTAGATAGAATTTTGAGATACTAAGGAGTAATGTACATTCCAAATTCATGGATTTGAGAAAGTTGATCCTAGAAGAAATTCACAATGCACCTTATTCAGGGCACCCTGGAGTAACCAAGATGTTAGTAGAATTGAGATCTTTATACTTTTAGCCAAGACTCGAGAAGGATGCAGTTTAATATGTGGCTTTATGCTTGGAGTGCGAGCAAGTCAAGGCTAAGCATGTAGATCCAGTAGGGATTTTGTACCCACATGACATACCTAAGTATAAATGGTAAGTGATTAGCATGGATTTCATTCAAGGGTTTCCTATGTCCAAGAACAAGCATTCTATCATTTTGGTGGTTGTGGATAAGTTGACTAAGGTAGCACACTTCATTCCAAGAAATATTAAGGATGGTCCATTAACATTAGTTAAGAGATTTATCTAAGAGATATTTCAATTGCATGGAGTACCTAAGATGATCATATCAAATCAGGATGCTCACATGACATCTAGATTGTGGACAACATTGAATGTAGTATTATGAACAAGATTGAATTTCAATTAAACATACCACCCACAAATAAATGGAAAAACAAAGAGAGTGAATCAGGTAGTTTAAGACCTACTTAGAATGTATTATATTGATCAACAATACAAGGAAGAGTATCTTCCATTGGTGGAGTTTTCTTATAACAACTCCTACCATGTATCTTTGGGGATGACACCATTTGACGATATTTATGGGTGAAAGTGTCACTCACCTATCAGTTGGGATAAGGTGGAATAAATTTTTTTAATTGGTTTAGATATTCTTAGAGAAATGGATGATCAAATGAAATTGATCAAGAGGAGATTGAACAAAGCAGAAGATAGGCATAAGAGTTATGCAGATAAGAATATGACTTTCAAGCTATTTTCAATTGGATATTAAGTATTCTTGAGGGTTAAACCTCATAAGAGTTCTATATATCATTTGGAAAATATTCCAAATAGCACCAATATTTGTGGTTCCTTTAGACATTTTGGAAGTGATCAACCTATTTTCTTACAAACTTTCTCTACCACCTTGCTTGAAACCATATGTGTTTCATATGTCTATTCTTAATGTAGACACTGAAAAATGTCTTACACCTATGAACATCATTTTTCCTCTATTAATTAAATAATTCTAATTATTTAATTAATTCACCTTTCATTTCCCTAATTCCTCTTTTGATTAATTGAATTACATTATGACATTAATTGATTCTTCCATCTTTATAATTAAATAAATCATATTTATTTAATTATTCATATCGCCTTGGATTATAATTAAATAATTATTCCAAATTATTTAACCAAAAACCTGCTTCCACTATATTAAATAATTAATTTGAATTAATTATTAAATTCATCCACTTTCTAAATTTAATTATATAATTAAATCAAATGCTTATCTTCTTCAAAATTTATTTTTCTAACTACCGCTTTTCCTCTATTAACTAAATGGATCCACCACTTCATCTCACTCTGTTTGAGGTAATTTCTAAATCAACTCAACTATTCGAACGATTAACTTCCTCTTTCTCTTTTAGTTATAATATTATCCTGTCTTGTCTTCTTCAATTTCATCCTGTTGGAACTGTAAAATTCGAATGATTTTACTCATAAGTTTCCAAATTAGTCCTACCATGAGCACATTTTCCCCATATTTGGCCATATAGTCCCATAAATTCCATCGAGTCTTGAATAATTCACATTATATTCTATATCGCCATGAAGTTATTAGGGTTTCCTCGATCCATATTACATTTTCTGCTGATGTACATTTGTTGCAGATTATCGGCAAGACCTCAGGGATGTTACAGCGATTGGAATTCACACGCAGGTACCTATCGACAAGACATTAATCATTGTTCCGGCGACTGAGGGATTCCCATCGGCATGAAAGCCACCATCGGAATGAGGTCTTTGTGAGATCCTATTGTCTCACCGATTGATGACAGAAGGGGCTCATCGGCAAGAGATTCTTCTTCGGGATGAAGTCTCAAAAAATTCTTCATGTCTCACCGAATAGTGTGGAATGAGCAAACACTTTAGCAAGAATTGTGTCTTTGGTGTGTGGTCTCACCGAACACGTCCAGTCTTGCCAACAAAACAAAAAAGGGGTTTCATCAAAAGGCTATCGAGAGGAAGTCTTCAGCGTGAGATTCTGCCGAAAGAAATAGTTACACCGATGAAGTACTTCAGGGAGAGTCTCACCGAACAGAATATATTGTAGAAATGGGTTTAGTGAGACAATTGATGTCAGTATGAGTCTTTTTGAGTTTTCAAAGTCATGTCGAGGTGTAGTTTCATATCAGTGAGAGTGTGATGACGTCTCAATGACCAGAAAGATACTATAGGGTGCATATTGGTAAGACATAATGTAAGTCTATGAGATGTCTCCCCAAAATATTTTTGTCTTGTCGACTGGCGATAGAAATTGCATATCGGTGAAAAAAAAAATTCATCGGAGTGAGGTCTTGGCGAATAGTCCCGGTCTTGCCAACAATGCAGATGAGTCATATTTATGGTCTTTAGAGTGAGATTATATAGTCTTACTGACATGTTTGTCATGCTGAGATGTGCTTCATCGGTGAGAGAATAATATTGTCACGGTGATCAAAAATGAACTTAAGGAGACTTTCAATAAGACTAAATATAACCTATGAGACCTCTTCCTGACTATGAATTATCTTAGCGACACACAAGATGGAAGGACATCTTTTGGTAGGACATAATATGATCTATGAGACATCTCCCCGACATTGGAATGTCATAGTGAAGCACATGAGATGAATGGACATTCGTCGGTGAGACTCAAAGTGTCCATAGGATGACATGATTTCATTGCGATACACAAGATGACTGTTGGTGTAACGTTGAGGGTCGGTGTGACTATGGAATGTCTCATCTGTTGTTAATTGAAGCCCGAGTACTGTTGGGCGACATGTGAATATGAAGTGATGTGTCTCTTCAGATGCAAATGTATAAATATTCATTCTCAATTGTAAAATATAAAAATTAGAAAGGCGACAATAGATACAGTAGAATAAAAGTTTCAGATTAGAGACTATGATGTATGATTTCAAAATGGAGATTTCAATGAAAATCAGTTGATGTGGCAGCTCATTTTTGGTGTCAATTGTTTGTCGTGCTCATTAAAAGTATTACTAAGTTGTCTCCAAGATTGATGTTTTCTGGTTGTTTAAATTGATATAACAAGTTTATGTTCAATTTATCAGTGCACACTTGCTATATCTATGTGGTTAATTGATTGGTTCTTTCAAGAAAAGATTAAATCCTTTTGGTTGATCACAGTAATCAGGGAAATTTATCTGGATCATTAAGAAGAACTTAGTAGTCACATTCTTGCATTTTTATACAAGTTATAAACATAACATATGCCAAAAAAATTGAGTATTCTCTAGAAAGAGGTTGCCCATTTCTATTTCATTTGACTCCGCATACCCAATAAGGCACTAGTCTCTACAGTTCACCATTTAGATTCATTCATTTTATTTTACATCTGTTAACTGAGCATATTAGGATTTAGCTTTGAACATTGCTATACAATATATACCAAATTTAATTTAATTTGTTCATTTTCATCTGCCATCGTGGAAAAATTATTGCAAGATAGAAGATCATAAGTCAAATCTACCCAATTTTTATAGGTACACCCACCTAGGTCTAGCAGCACATAAAGAGTAGAAAGATTAAATCATTTGGCTTTGTCTGTTACCCTAAAATGTACCAAGAGATTGGCAGCCTCTTGAGGTATCCTTACCTGCGTTTTTGAGAGCTAACAAATTGGCGACTCTGCTGGGGAATAAACTCAGAATCAGGGCCTTAATTATAGAGTCAGAAATCCATATAGACTCCGCTGGGAATAATAAACATCAAACATTTTCTCACTTTTAAGAAAGTGAGTGGTGACTCTTATAGAAGCATTGCATTTGTTCAAACATGAATGGAAGAAGATCTCAATATAGGGGAGGTCATACTGGAGCCCCTGCTAGAAGTAGTAAGTGGACACACAAGGATGATAAAGCTGATAAGGGTAAAAGGATAAATGAGGACATGTGCATGATGAACAAAAACAAAGCATCAATGCCACATTTTGAAACATATGACCATTATGACAGATGGATAGATAATTCAAGTGCAGAGCCTTGTACCCCAGAAGATCAAAGAAATCCCTTTTACGATCCTCAGAAATAGGTTGAGTTTAGAGCTGAAATTGAGGCTGAACGAATCAGAATTCAACATGAATATGATAAAAAAATGGAAGGTAATCAAAATGGACCCACTGATCAAGAAAATCCTCAAGAAAATTATGAATCTTTAAATTATGAAGAAGTAAAAGCACGTTTTGAATCTCAAAGAAAGGAGAGAGAAGAACAAGAGAAGGCCCAGATGATACAAGCAATGAGAGAATTCAAATTGTAGAAAGATCAAAATATTACTCATACAACTGGTTGCCCCCCAAAGTATGTACCATCTCATAAACAAGGTAATCATGGTGTAGGGCCTTCTGAGCCACCAAGGGTCCCTCACCATCAAATAGGGAATCAATACAAACAACCAAATCATCCACCCCATATTCCTAAACAATATACAAATGTTCAACCACCTCTTGGTCAACATTATATGCCACATCATAATACACAATATAATGACCCAATGTATCAGTACCCACCTAACCCTCCCCCTCATCAGTATACAACAATGATCAGATAGTTTGATTTGACAGGGTTTCATTCATACCCTTACCCTATGGATGGTAGTTGGAGAGGTCTGGTGCCTAAGTTCACGAGAAGTAATGCAATTACTGCTGAAGATAATTTAAGGAGTTTCAATGCTTTCATCCAAGATTTGGATGTGCCATATGAAGATTTACACATGAGGCTATTCATGATGTTGCTTATTGAAGAAGTGAGGGATTGGTTCAACTACCTACTAGCAGTCTCTATTAATTCTCTCCAAGAATTTTATGATTGATTCCTTGAGCAATATGGGAATCTAAGTGCATCAGATGCTACTCTTCATGAGTTGATGCACATTCATAAAAGTCAGAATGATTCAATTTATGATTTCAACCGAAAGTTCAATAAATTGCAAAACAAAATACCTCCTGGATCAAAATTGCAAGACACTATAGCATTGAGTGTTTATTTGAATGCGTTCGATCCTAAAACAGGGTATGAACTGAGAAATAGGTTCCCAAGAGACTTGGCTAAAGCTCAAAAGACAACATTAACAATTGAAAACAATAGGAGGGCTACTGGGATAATCAATAAAAGAAACAATCATAGGGCTCCCCAACAAACCAATAATTATCAATACAAACAGGAGAACACATACAGGAATGAAAGACCAAGGTGTCATGACATGCCTTATAACACAAACTGGAAAGATGGAAAACCTATAACAGATAGACCTAGAAACAAAGAAACTCCTGATCCATTGAGGAAGAAAGGAACTTATATGGTGAATAACAATTATTTTTGTGAAGTTTGTGATAAGCCACATTCCCCAAATTATTGTGTTGTAGCGCAAAGAATGCAAGAGGAAGGAATGTTGATGGGAAATAGTGGAGAAGATCACACAGTGTATTTGACTTCAAACACTTTTCAATACGTGGAGGATAGGTACTCATCTTCAGAGGATAAAGGTTATGAGTATGATGTTTCAAATCAGAAATACAATGTCCACATGGCTGAGTAGCAAATCCTTTCTGGATCTGAAGCAGATTATACAGAGCAACATTCTGTTGAAGTACCTATTCAATGCAATATGATGAAACTTACTGAAGAGGAGATAGAGAGACTAACTGTTGCTATAGTTGAAGAAGCAAAGAGTAAGTATTGGTTGAGAAATAGGACAGTAAATGAGGAGGGTGTCCCCAGGGGAATCTTTACGAAGGATCAGAAGATGACACAAGGAGCTGTGAAAAGGGCAGAAAATAAACAACATAATGAAAGCAAACAGAAGCCTATCCAAAAGGAGGAAGTAAAAGAATTACACAAATAAATTCAAAAGCCTTATCAGCCAAGTAAAAGAGAGAAGGAGGAGAACAAAGGAGAAACATCAAAACAAAAGAAAGTGGTTAAAGTGGAAGGTCCATCTTTTGATTTCACTCAGGCCTTATCTTAGGTAAAAATGTTTGTTCCACTACTTGAGATGATGAAGATTAAGGAATACAGAGATAGTGTTGTCCAATTGATAACAAATGAAAATGAAAAGCATGTGAATTCCGAAAACATGGTGGCTACCAAAGCAATTAGTAAGCCAAATAAAGTAAATATCCCATAAATCTGCTTGAGTAATGTATTGACAAGTCCCCCACAAGTTGATCCTTTTTTCACTACATTACTCATAAATAACAAATTGATAAGGAATTGCATGATAGATTCTGGTGCTACCATGAATATTATGCCAGTAGGAGTGATGAAACAACTAGGCATGTGGGTGGATACATATGAAGGGAAATGCTATGTAATGGATAACCGACCTGTTCCTGTGGTGGGTATAATGAAAGATGTTGAAGTCAAGCTAGCCGCTTATCCTCAAGTGGCCTACAATATTGATATAACAATAATAGACACCCCTCCTCAGTTTGGTATGCTTTTATCAAGACAGTGGACAATAGCTATTGGTGGAAATGTCCACTTTGATCTATCTTATGCAACAATTCTGGTAAATGGCCAAGAGGTGAAGTTGTACATGGAGCCAAGGATGAACCAGCTTACTGACTGTGTACCACAAAATCAAATTAATTATTTTTGTGATGTTGATCTTGGAAATTTCAATATAGAACCAGCCCAACCAGAGTTGATCAATACTGACCCAATTGAAAAACATGCTTCACAAAATTCCAAAGGAGTGTGGAAGATGTACTTTGACGGAGCATGCAACCAAGAAGGTAATGGAGTAGGGATAGTATTCGTTTCACTTGAGGGTGTTACATTTAAGTATTCATTTCTATTAGCATTTGAATGTACAAACAATGTGGCGGAGTATGAAGCTTTGTTGACCGGTTTGAACATAGCTGTCAAACACAAAATCAAGTTGCTGGATGTTCGAGGGGATTCTGAGTTGGTTGTTTCACAAGTTAAGTAAAATTATGCAGCAAAGCATAAAAGACTGAAGCAATACAGAAATGTTGTATGGGACACAATTGAGTTGTTTGATGCCTTCTCAATTGAGTGGATTGATAGGTCAAAGAATATAATGGTAGATTTTTCAGCAAATGTGGTGCTGAAAAGAGATGACATTACACTGGCTGGAGTATCAGAAATTGAGTTCAAGATAAGGCTTGTTGTGCCTGATAACATACATAGTTGGTAGGAATTTAATGATGATACTGACCTTTTGAAATTCCTCCACTGTATAGATCAATATGAAGCCCAAGAGATTGACTTCAATGCCTTTGTTGAAAAAGTGGATGGGAAACAAATAGTATTTGGGAAGGAGATCTTACAGCTTAAAACAAATAAGCTTCCTAAAGGCTTAGTGGCACTAGAGAAGGTGTATGATGGAAGTGATTGGTCCCTCATGAAGCAAACACCAGTTAGGAGGGAGAATATTGAAGAGATTAACTTGGGAGCTGAGATAGCACCAAGAAAGGTGTACATAGGGAAAAAGATAAGCCCTACAATTAGAAAAATGTTGATAGAATTGCTGAGGAAATATAAGCATGTGTTTGGTTGGTCTTATGAAGATCTAAAAGCATATAGGGAAGATCTGTTTTAGCATGAAATACCATTGAAGCCAAATGCTAAGCCATTCAAACAAAAGCAAAGACCCATAAATCCAACATTGGAGCCTAAAATGAAAGAAGAATTGGCAAAGCTCAGAGATGGAGGAATCATTAAACCAATCAGGCATTCAACATGGGTTTCAAACTTGGTCCTTGTGAGAAAGAAAAATGGAGATATTAGGCCGTGTGTAGATTTCAGAAATCTAAACATGGCATCCCTCAAAGATAATTATCCTCTACCCAATATGGAGGCTATATTACATAAGGTAACAGGGTGCAAATTGTTGTCTATGATGGATGGGTTTTTAGGGTATAACCAGGTCAAGGTCAAAGAATCTGAGCAATATAAGACAAAATTTACAACTCCTTGGGGGACATATGTTTATCTAAGAATGCCATTCGGTCTCACTAATGCAAAAGCGACCTTCCAAAGAGCTATGGATGTGGTATTTGCATTTTTGATCAATGCTATCATGGTGGTGTATTAGGATGACCTCACTGCTTACTCAAAGAAGGCTGAAGATCATGTACAACATCTAGAGAAGGTATTTATTAAAGCCTTAGAATATGGTATCAACTTGAACCCCAAGAAGTGTCATTTTGCAGTCACAGAAGGTAAGATCTTGGGACATTTTGTTTCAAAAGAGGGGATTAAGATAGATCCTGAGAGGGTTGAGGCCATTCATAAAATTCCTATCCCTAAAACTATTAAGGCTATACAATCATTCCTTGGACAGATTAATTTTGTTAGGAGATTTGTTTCTAACTTTGCTGAGATCATTAAACCCATATCAAAAATGTTGAGGAAAGGACAAAAAATGGAATGGGCTGCAGAGGCCTTGGAAGCTTTTATATCCATCAAAAGGGCCATCAAGGAAGCTCCTGTCCTTAGGTCTCCAGATTTTGCAAAGCCTTTTCAGATATTTTCATTTGCCTCAATGCACACTATTGCTGTTGTTATGCTATAGAAGAATGATGATGGTTATGAACAACCTGTGTCCTTCTTCAGTAAGTCATTGCAGGGGTCTAAATTAAACTATTATATAATGGAAAAACATGCATTTGCATTAGTAAAAGCTATAAAAGCTTTCAGGCCATATCTTGTTGGAGCAAAGGTGGTTGCTTATGTCCCTCATGCAGCTGTCAAGGATATTCTGACACAGTCTGAAGTAATAGGAAAAAGATGTAAATGGATTAACAAAATCCAAGAGTTTGACATGGAGATACAAATTACTAAACTAGTAAGAGGTCAGGGCTTGGCTAAGTTGATGGTAGAAGTGAATATTGAAGCAAACCAAATTTGCAATGTAGAAGAAGAGACTGTAATTGCGAGCATTGAGCATACTCCATGGTATGCAGATATCATGCATTAGCTTGAATACATGAAGTGTCCAGAGGGATTGAGTGACAACCAGAAAATAAATTTGAATTTGTAGGCATCTAAGTATTTCTTCATGGATGGAGATCTATTTTGGAAGAATAGGGATGGTATACTATTGTTATGTCTAAATGAATCACAAGCCAGACATGTCTTAAGTGAAATGCATGAAAGGGTTTGTGGAGGACATTACTCAGCTTAGACAATTGTGCATAAAATTCTTAGGGCAGGTTATTACTGGCCAAAAGTTTTTAATGACTCTTTTACATATGTAAGAAAATGTGAAGCCTACTAGAAATTCTCTGGAAAACTAAATTATCATGGAGCTTTGCCACTTCGACCCTTGCAAGCTGATGCACCTTTTCATCAATGGGGAATTGATTTCATTGGAGAGATACAAGAAAAATCAAGTGGTGGACATAGGTGGATACTGGTGGCCACTGATTATTTTACCAAATGGGTAGAAGCAATCCCAACTAAACAAGCTACAAGTAGAGTTGTGACAAATTTTCTAATGGACAACATCATTACCAGATTTGGTACAACAATAAGATTGATCACTGACAATGGGATGTGTTTAAGGTCAGATGAATTCAGAAACTTTTGTAGCACATATGGTATTACCATTTCTTATGCAACCCCTTACCATCCACAGGCTAATGGTCAAGCAGAGTTTAGCAATAAGAGTCTTCTGAAGACTATAAGGAGGATGTTAGGTTAGAACAAGAAAGCTTAGGATTCAAAATTAAAAATGGTTGCTTGGGCTAATAGGATTACAGTAAAAAAGGCAATTGGAAAATCCCCATTTGAATTGGTGTATGGAACACAAGCCAGGATGCCTTTGCAGAATTTGTTACCAATCTACAAGTTTGTCCTCCAGGAAGATTTGGATATTCCAAAACCTATGGAAGAAAGAATGGAGCAACTAGCTGAACTTGATGAAATAAGGAGAGTTTCCCAAAATCAAAACATGAAGTTACAAACATAGATGAAGTATCTATTTAATAAAAGTGCAAAGGATATAAAATTTGGAGAAAGTGACTTGGTACTGATGTGGAACGTAAGGTATTAGGAGAAAGGCAAGCATGGGAAGTTCGAAGCCTTGTGGCTTTGAATTTTTGTGGTTGTTGGAAAGAAAGGTGAAGATTCATACTATCTACAGAATATGGCTGGTGAAGATCAGGAGTTTCCTGTACATGGGAAATTTATGAAACATTTTTTCTCTTGAAGGAATATAGAGGATTAAGGGTTGCCAGTGCATGGACAATCCTTAAAAATCCTCTAAAAATTTCTATCTTCCATGCACAGTAGTCTAGGAGATAAAAGGAACAGGAATTGCCAGCACATGGACAATCCTGATTTTCCTTCTTTCAAAATAAATTTTCCATGTGTAGTAGTTTAGGGTTTTGTTCATCTCCATTTCACATTCATGTCTAGTTTGCTCTCTAATTCATCATCTTGAGTCTGGTCTGCTCACCCAAAGATTTGGATCCTTGCAATGATCTCACAGCCATTCATCCCCAGATGAAGCCACTGTTGGAACTGTAAAATTTAGATGATTTTACTCATAAATTTCCAAATAAGTCCTACCATGAGCACATTTTCCCCATATTTGGCCATTTAGTCCCATAAATTCCATCGAGTCTTGAATAATTCACATTATATTCTATATCAGCATGAAGTTATCAGGGCTTCCCCAATCCATATTTCATTTTCTGTTGATGTACATTTGTTGCAGATTATCAGCAAGACCTCAGGAATGCTATAATGATTGGAATTCACATGCAAGTACCTATCGGCAAGACATTAATCATTGTTTCAGTGACTGAGGGATTCCCATCGGCATGAAAGCCACCGTCAGAATGAGGTCTTGGCGAGATCCTATTATCTCACCGATCGGTGACAGAAGGAGCTCATCAACAAGAGATTTTTCTTCGGGATGAAGTCTCAACAAATTATTCATGTCTCACTAACTAGCGTGAAACAAGAAAACACTTCGGCAAGAGTTGTGTCTTTGGTGTGTGGTCTCACCGAATGTGTCCAGTCTTGCTGACAAAACACAAAAGGGGTTTCATCAAAAGGCTATTGAGAGGAAGTCTTCAATGTGAGATTCTGCCAAAAGAAATAGTTACACCGATGAAGTACTTCGGGGAGAGTCTCACTGAACATAATATATTGGAGAAATGGGTTCGGCAAGACAATTGATGTCGATATGAGTCTTTTCGAGTTTTCAAAGTCATGCCGAGGTGTAGTTTCATATCGACAAGAGTGTGATGATGTCTCAGCGACCAGAAAGATACTATAGGGTGCATATCGGTAAGACATAATGTAAGTATATGAGACATCTCCTTGAAATATTTTTGTCTTGCTGACTGGCGATAAAAATTGCATATCGGTGAAATTTTTTTTTCATCGGAGTGAGGTCTTGGAAAATAGTCCTAGTCTTGCTGACAATGCGAATGAGTCATATTGATGGTCTTCTGAGTGAGATTATATAATCTTGCCGACATGTTTGTCACGTTGAGATGTGCTTCATCGGTGAGAGAATAATATTGTCACGGCGATGAAAAGTGAACTTAAGGAGACTTTCGGTAAGACTAAGTATAACCTATGAGACCTCTCCCTGACTATGAATTGTCTCAGCGACACACAAGATGGAAGGACAACTTTCGGTAGGACATAATATGATCTATGAGATGTCTCCCTGACATCAGAATGTCATAGCAGAGTACATGGGATGAATGGAAATTCATCAGTGAGACTCAAAGTGTCGATAGGACGACATGATTTCATTGCAATACACAGGATGACTGTTGGTGTAACATTGAGGGTCAGTGTGACTCCAGAATGTCTCAACAGTTGTTAATTGAAGCTCGAGTACTGTTGGTTGACATGTGAATATGAAGCGATGTGTCTCTTCAGATGCAAATGTATAAATATTCATTCTCAATTGTAAAAGATACAAATTAGAGAGGAGACTATAGATACAGTAGAATAAAAGTTTCAGATCAGAGACTATGATGTATGATTTCAAAATGGAGATTTCAATGAAAATCAGTTGATGTGGGGGCTCATTTTTGGTGTCAATTGTCTGTTGTGCTCATTAAAAGTATTACTAAGTTCTCTCCAAGATTGATGCTTTCTGGTTGTTTAAATTGATATAACAAGTTTATGTTCAATTTATCAGTGCACACTTGTTGTATCTGTGTGGTTAATTGATTGGTTCTTTCAAGAAAAGATTAAATCCTTTTGGTTGATCACAGTAATCAGGGAAATTTATTTGGATCATTAAGAAGAACTTAGTAGTCACATTCTTGAATGTTTATACAAGTTATAAACAGAACATATGCCAAATAATTTAAGTATTCTCCAGAAAGAGGTTACCCATTTCTATTTCATTTGACTCCGCATACCCAATAAGGCACTAGTCTTTGTAATTCACCATTTAGATTCATTCATTTTCTTTTACATCTGTTAACTGAGCATATTAGGATTTAGCTTTGAATAATGCTATACAATATATACCAAATTTAATTTTATTTGTCCATTTTCATCTACCATTGTGGACAAATCACTGTAAGATAGAAGATCATAAGTCAAGTTTTCCCAATTCTTATAGGTACACCCACCTAGGTCTAGCAATACCTAAAGAGTAGAAAGCTTATATCATTTGGCTTTGTCTATTACACTAAAACGTACCAAGAAATTGGCAGCCTCTTGAGGTATCCTTACCTGCGTTTTTGAGAGCTAACACATCCATTGATCAAAATAAAAATCTTCTGATCTCAACCATCCATTTGCCATCCACCTCTCTATAAATGCCTTTATCATTCATCATTTTGATCAACTAGAATTTGAATAGGCTATCGTGTTGTTGAGGTAATTAGACTCTTCGATATTTTTCTGTCATAGGCTAGTTAAGTACATAAAGAATTATAATTCTCGAGGGCATTGATTATTTAGTAGCAAAATAGAGGAGAACAATGAAGGTGATTCAATCATGATGTGAGGACTTAGGTAACTTTGTTGTGTTATTCTGGTTTTTCATAATAGGATTGTGCTTCATTGATGCTTAGGGACTTTTGGGTTTGATTTTATTGGTTAACGTTTTAATTTTCCTAAGCCACAGATGGTGAACCTGACGTGAATTGTAGGCAAGATTATAGACACTAATTAAGGAAAAATCTACAAATTTTGTGTCACGACAACAAGAAGATTTAGATTTAAATTAGAATTAGATTTTAATTTAGATTTAAACTAGATTTTAATTTAGATTTAAATTAGATTTAAATTTAGATTTTAATTTAGATTTTTCCTTTATTCTTAATTTAGATTTTAAATTTAGTTTCTTTTAATTTAATTAGATTTATATTTTTTTCTAATTTAGTTTTAAATTTAGATTTTTCTAATTTAAGATTAGATTTTAATTTTAATTAATTTAGTTTAAATGTAATTTAGATTTAATTTTTAATTTAGACTTAGTTTAAATTCTAATTTAGACCTACTTTTTTAGATTAGATTTAAATTCTAATTTAGATTTATTTTTTAGATTAGATTTAAATTCTAATTTAGATTTACTTTTTTAGATTAGATTTAAATTCTAATTTAGATTTACTTTTTTAGATTAGATTTAAATTCTAATTTAGATTTATTTTTTTAGATTAGTTTAAATTTTAATTTAGATTTACTTTTTAGATTAGATTTAAATTGTAATTTAGATTTGCTTTTTTAGATTAGATTTAAATTATAATTTAGATTTACTTTTTTAGATTAGATTTAAATTATAATTTAGATTTACTTTTTTAGATTAGATTTAAATTATAATTTAGATTTATTTTTTTAGATTAGATTTAAATTATAATTTAGATTTACTTTTTTAGATTAGATTTAAATTCTACTTTAGATTTACTTTTTTTTTAAGCTAAATTAACATTTTAATTTAGATTAATTTTTAATTTCAGATTACTTTTAATTTAGATTAATGTCTTTTTTCTTCATAGCTTAATTGTTGATTATGTGGCTAATATTGATCTCTTTTGTAGGTTTGTTCATCCAAGACTCAAAAACTCTTATTTATCAAAGATTGAAACTTGAAACTACTAATGAAATTTGATGTAGGACATTCATCGAAGACTTGATTTTGAAACCGGTTGTCTTTTAGATTAGAAAATATTTCGTTTGGTGCTTAAAAATAACAACTGTCTTCTTTCCATGTAGATTTAACTGGGGGGTTAATAAACCACTATTTTTTGTGCTTGTAAAGATGGTAGGTATTATGCTCTCACTTTGTGCAAACTAGGTGATCAAAAAACCAAACCCATTTTTTTGTGTTAATCCCTTGGAGGGGCCTACCACAAAAAAGGGAACAACTCTAATCGGTTTTCTGCTCGAGCCGGTATATAAATGGATAAGACCAAACTGTTAAGTCCTCATGGTATGTAGGCCTTAGCCGTGTAGCGTCATTTGAAACAAGGTACCTACCTTTTCTTTTAAAGGTATAAGATCTCCTAGAAGAGTGATTAAAGCATTAAGTAGACACTCGTGAGGTGCCATGTCCCTGAGTATTCACTAAGAACCACCATTTTAGTAGCCAAAATCCTTCTATTTGTTGGCATAGGAGGTTAGACCTTTGAAGTCCTCCCACATACTCATGTTTCTTAGTAAAGATGAAGATTTTTTCATGGGAGATTCATGAGAACTCGAAGCTTGGTTGACCTAGAGAGGTGAGTGTCTTGGAGGGGAGCTAGTGTGGCCAAGCTTCCAAGTCATCCACTAAGAATAAGCACGGCTGGTTAATCCAAGTCAGAACCCAGTAAATATTGTCCTTTCCAACCCTATGATTGTGCATGATTGTTTTCATCTTGAAATCCAACTTTTTCACAAGAAAAAAACTCAAATTTTTTTTTTCTATTGTGTCTTGCATGTGTGTTCAAAACAAATCTCAAACAAACACCACACCTAAAACTTACAACATTCAAAATTTGAAACAAACTAGGTCAACTCATCCAAAACAAGCTTGACGTTTAAATTTATCTAGACCAAGGAATTTCTCATTCATTCATCCATTACCTCATCTTTTTCATTAAACATTCCCCATTGATTAAACTTTAGGTCATCCTTTTAGCTTGCATAAACCTCTTGATTTGGAAACTCATCAAACTTAGACTAGAACATAGCCTCAAATCTGTAATCTCTTGACCTTATCTTTCAAATAACATTTATCCTAGTCCCCATCATTTAGGTTGGTTCCTTAGCTCATTAATCCAATTTGAGACCACCTTGTCAACATATCCTATCAATCTTTATTATATCTAAGGTCGTTGACAATTAGATTAGTTTCTATACCTATCTTAGTTTGATTAGCAACCATATCTTAGGTTTTACCATTCATACTATGTCATACTATTCCATCTCTTCATTCCACGCTTTGCATAACTTAGTCATAGACTGTCATCACTTTGACTCTTAATCTAGGCATCATTCTTAGGCATCCCTATATATTCAAAAAATCCAAAAAAATATCACTTAGGTTGCATACCTTAGGCATAGGTCCATACATTCAATTGCATTGGAATCTCTTAGGCTTCATACCATCCACCACCATGTCTTCCATTCACCTTTATATGCTTGCTAGTCAAGTTGAATACCAGTTAATCCAAAATGGTTAAGCCAAACAAGTTGTAGACTTCAAAAGACAATTCATCTAATCCAAATACCAATACCCTTCTTACCAATAACTCATTAACTCTAGTCCTCCATCCATCTACCCTCACTATCAAGAGTCCCTTAGCACAATAAATGTCATTAATCCACAACAAACATCCACTTATCACCCTTATCCTAACCTTAACAAGGGAAACTGACCTTCCACTAGTCTATTCCAAGCCTCTACATCCTATCATAGTCCATCATCCCTCAACCCATTCCAAGACTCTACATACTATCCTAGTCCATCATCCACTAATTCATTCATATTCACTCCATCCCAAGATACATTTAGGCATGAAAATACATTTAGCCATGAAAATGATATCCTTTTCCAAAGTCACATAACATTACCTAAACTTGAGGATACATGTTAAGAGGAAAACCCAAGCCATGACATCATAACTTCACTTTCATGTCAAGATCAAAATAGTCCATCCCATGACCCCATCCTTAATTCCATTCAAGAAGTCCTTCTAGATAATCATGGCATTCAAAGTACACCTATCCTTGATCAAGATTATGTTCTCAATCATGTTGTCCAAAACACACCTATTTTTTACCAAGATCCTACCCTTGAACATGAAGTCCAAAATGATCCACTCATCGACCTTTATGTATTCATGATCAAACATGTGAAGTCGATCCTATCCAAACTCCAAACACTGCCATTTCCCAAAATGAGACACTTGCCTCCATGGGACACATAGATGATCTTTCTATAGAACAAGAGTCTTCCATTCTAGACATATTTGAAAATGATCAAGCTATAGTTTAATTCACTAGACTCTATGATGATAAGCACGAGGAAGGTTTCTACGTCAACTTGGAAGCACTGATATCTTTTGAAGAACTATAAAAAATCCAACATTTCACAAAATCAAACCAAATATATTAGTCAGAATGTTATGAAATTGATCAACTAGAATCATCTATCTTTGTCAAAGTAGGCTTTCTTGTAGATGAGAATATTCCAACTAACAGTGTCCACATAAACAATGATGGGTTAGCATCTTGTTTTCAAAACAAAAAAATAACCCATCACAAATAAAATCTGTCAGAGCATGCAATATCAAGGAAAAGAACTAGGCATACACAAACAAGGAATTCTAGAACTAGTACAGTTTCAAGAAAATCCTAGACATCAAGGTCTTGGTTATCCTTCAGTCATAAAATCTAATGATGTTAGTGGTACCTCCTTGATATTGGGGGCAACTTTATTTGATACAAACATCAAAATGGAGGCCATGAGTAGTTCTTACCATAAGGTTATTTCCAAAAATCCTTCCATCCACACCATAAATTTTCATTCCAACATGAATAAACTTCCATTTGGAACCAACAAAAACAAAAGTATTAAAAATACAAAGTTCAAAATCAAATATCAAAGCCCATTGAATCAATCAAAAATCTAAGTGGACAAATAAAGCTAAAATGGATCCCAAAGAAAAATGGATCAAGCAAAGAAAATAGTTCAAAAGTAAAAGTCAATAAAAATGTGGAGCCACAAGAAAAGAGGTCCCCCACATATAATAAATTTCCACCTCCTTCAAAATGGTCATCAAGCAAGGCATCTAAAAGTGTTGGTTCCAAACACTATCCCAATCAAAATTCCAAACTCTGTCATCCACCATCCCATGTTTGGAAAATAAAAAGTGATTCATCCAAATGTCTAAATAATCCTTCCACGTCTACCATCATCCATCATTCCAAAATACATACCTCATGAATCCTTCACATCTTGGAAGAAACTCTTTATTGTAAGGAATCTCATGGCACTCTATCACAATGTGTGTATTTTGATAAAGCAAACTCTAGTATCAACAAGGATCACAATGACATCAATCAATTGTATGTAAGCACTATGATCCTAACAAGACAACTGCTCAATCAAGGTCACTATTGTCATATCATGAAATTGACATCTCCATCGACATCTATCAAAGTGATCTTCTAGACAATATAAAGGAAAATACAAAAAAAAATCAAAAGAAAGAAAAAAAAGTAAAGAGAAAAATTTCGTCCAATAGTGAAAACCATTCTTTTGGTGCTTTGGATAAGTACCATGATGAAAACCTAGCAAACAAGTGTCATGTGTAAGGAATTATCTGTGGACCATTACACTTGGGGGAAAATTGTTTCATCTCCCATACCCTTCACATGACATTTATTATGACATTTCCATCTATCCATCTAAGACCTACCATTCACGTCCATTTTCCCACCTACTTTGATCTTGATAAGGACTAGGGTACAAACATAAATCATGCTTTGGGAAAACTCTTGAAATTTCTTTCCTTTGGTCATACACTATCCATGAAATATCATGTCATTATCTTCATAGCCTCATTATCCCTATGCGACATTGTCCTTAGAAACCAAATGATAATTCTACCATCCAACAATCCTCATGTCTTCTATCTTCTTCCAAAATCAATGCATTATCCTTTTCTACCTATCGTCCATTTGGGTTTTCCCTTGTTAATGGTCTAAGGATTCTCCATCATCCCATCTAGTCTTAAAGAAGTCATTCCAAATGCAACAAGCCCGATCCATACAATCATGCTATACATCCTAGTGCATAATCCAAAATACTCCTTGGCTTTGTTTCTAGCCTTGTTGCAAACCTTGATCCTTTAGTCACATTATCGTCATTCTCCCGTTGTTTCGAGATGTGTCCTCTCCACATCAAAGCAATGTCATCATCATCATCACCTATCAATTGGTATTCAGCTTGACTAGGGGAAAGATCATGTTTGTCCTAGGATTCTTGTGAATGATTGCCCACTTTATTGTAGGAATCATTCATATGCATTTCTCACGATCCTCAAAACATTCAAAAAAGTCATAAAAATCAGAAAATGTCCTAAAAAAAGATGAAAAAATCAAAACATTCCAAAAATACAAAAACATCATAAAACCTCAAAAATCCAAATAAAAATTGAAACATCTCAAAACCCAAAAACATTCAGATAACTTAAAAAAAAATCCCCAAAATAGAGTCAGAGTCGGTCATGTTAGTCTATCATTGTTGAACTACATTGCCTCTGTGACTGGACATAGGCAAGGCCATCTGTCAATGTTCCTCTGAGGCATTAGGTTAGTCCTTTAGGTATTTTCAAATAAAATTATGATTTGATCCTTTGTCATTGAAACAAATTCAACGGTCATGTTGAACTACAAGGTCTCTGTACATTGCTACATAAGAAAGGCCATTTGTCGATGAGCCCCCAAGGCCCCCTAGGTTAGTCTTTTAGGGTTCGTTGGGTTAGTCAAAATAAATCAGAAATTGTTCCCTCAAACATTACATAATCATCTAAACTCTGACACAAATCCTGAATCAACAAGACAAGCAAGCCAACAAGTCTCCAAGCCATATCAATCATTTGTAAAATTAATCACACCAATTAAATCGATCAAAACCAATGGTCTTATACAGGATGTGTCCTTCCTAAAAATAGACCTTTTCACTATCACGCTTTTTCATTTACCTTATATAGGTAGTTACATGATCAAAACCAGACTTGAAGTCTTATATGACATGTTTTCTTTCCTGAATCCAGGCCTTGTCAAAATAATCAAACCATCACTCACTTTGTCCCTTAACACACTAGCAAACACTTATTGGAAAATAATCTGACTAGCTGTTGATATTGTTGGTCTATTTTGTATTATTCTTTTGGATTTACTTTGGTCATGCTACTAGCCACCTTGAGGATGTCCCATGAAGGATTTAGAGGAGCGATGATGTCTCATGACTCATCTTTTACTTGATTGTTTTATGCAGTTTGTCTTGACAAAAAGACACCCTTAGTATGAGTTAGGACATTCCTTGTCTGTGATTGTCTGTTTTACAGATGGATGACCTTGCACACCTTGGTCTATGTCATACCATGGTGTTTGTTGTCCATTTGTCATATTTTACCCCCAATGATGATTGAATGCAAAAGCCTTTAATAGAAAAATATATATCTGCAAATTATCTCAACTAGCACTATCTCACCATCCATGTCTTCATTGCTAACATCCATCTTTTCCATGCTAACATTCATCTTTTTTGCTAAAATTTCTTCTATTCTACATATTCATTATCCTTCATTATTTTTCTCTATCCTCTAGTCCTCTCATCCATTTCAAGAGCACACTCGTGTTCTTTGAACCCGCCTATCCTCTCGAGGGGGCATACCACTACCTCCTCATCATCCTTCCTCATTCTTCCTCTCATTGGGGCATAACTTTTTCTTTGACACAATGCGATAAACTACATTGTATCAAAGAGGGGCAAATGTAGACACTGAAAAATGTCCTACACCTATGAAAATAATTTTTCCTCTATTAATTAAATAATTCTAATTATTTAATTAATTCACCTTCATTTCCTTAATTCCTCTTTTGATTAATTAAATTACATTATGAAATTAATTTATTCTTCCATCTTTATAATTTAATAAATTCATATTTTTTTAATTATTCATATCGCTTTGGATTATAATTAAATAATTATTCCAAATTATTTAACCAAAAATCCTCTTCCACTACACTAAATAATTAATTTTAATTAATTATTCAATTCATCCACTTTCTAAATTTAATTAATTAATTAAATCAAATGCTTATCTTCTTCAAAACTTCTTATTATAACTACCGCTTTTCCTCTGTTAACTAAATAGATCCACCACTTCACCTCACTCTGTTTGAGGTAATTTATAAATCAACTCAACTATTTGAACAGTTAGCTTCCTCCCGCTCTTTTAGTTTCAATCTTATCTTGTCTTGTATTGTTCTATTTCATCCATTGATCAAAATAAAAATCTTCTGATCGCAACCATCCATTTGCCACCCGCCTCTCTATAAATTCCTCTGTCATTCATCATTTTGATTAGCTAGAATTTGAATAGGCTATCGTGTTGTTGAGATAATTAGATTCTTCAATATTTTGATTTGTCATAAGCTAGTTAAGTGCATAAAGAATTATAATTTTGAGGACATTGATTATTTAGTAGTAAAATGGAGGAGAACAATGAAGGTGATTCAAGCATGATGTGTGAAATTTGGTAACTTTGTTGTGTTATTCTAGTTTTTCATAATAGGATTGTGCTTCATTGATGCTTAGGGATTTTTGGGTTTGATTGTATTGATTAACGTTTGCTAACTTTGAATTTTCCTAAGCTACATTTAAATCATACAATCCTGACACCACCCATATACTTGATTGGCATGATTTACAATTACATGATCCAAGAGTGGTGATGGTGGAGCCCACTTGAATTCTTGAATGACACAATGTTAAGTTGCACAATAGAGATATTATATAGTATAAGGTCTAGTGGTACCAATATTTTGTGAATAGTGTCACATGGGAGAATACAAAGGATATAGACTATTCTCTTCCTCATTTGAGTGCTTAGTTATGAGATACTTCTTTTCTCTTTGTTGCATTAGTGTGATATTCTTATTTTCTTTAGTGTGTGTGTCTAATAAGACATCGGATGATGTCTCTTCCTAGTGGGGAAGGATGCCACATCTCAATTTTTCATGCATAAACTTTATTTGATAATAAATGTCACTAGATGAGACCATTGGATACTATGACGTTAATATGTTTGCATGGATGATAAAATTAGATGATATTTTAAAATGCATGATTATTGTGATTAAAATGATGAATTATTACTGTATACACCTAAAAATGGTTTGGAGAATATAATTAATTAAATATGAATTATTTGATTAATTAATCTTAATTTCCTCTACTATTGAATAAATAGAAATATTTATTTATATTGTTCATTATTAATTCTTCTATTTTTATCATATTATTTCCTCTTAAATAAATAAACAAATCTAAATACTTTGTTTTATTTAATTATTATCATTATCATTTCTTCTATATTTATTAATTTATTCTATCATTAAATAAGCAACTTCAATAGTTTGTATTATTTAATTATCTAATCATGTTTCCTCCTAATTAAATAACGATATCCTAAAGTTTTTATTTAATTATCATATCCCTTTTTATTAAATAAGAAAATGTCAAATATTTGTTTCATTTAATTAAATATCTTCTTTTTGCTAAAATTGAATAAATCCAAAAATTCAAATGAAGGCATAAAGGCAATTTCCTCTATTCACTCACCAATAAAATTAGATATTTTATATCTAATTAATTCAATTGGTATTCACGGGAAAATTTGGAGACAAACTTGCAGACAATCCTCTTCAATCTCTTTCGTCTAATTCTTCCTATCATTTGGCCAAATGTTTTCATGGGGAGAAACCATTCCCATGATCAGCTCAAGGTTCTTCATCTCTCACCATTCAATCTTCTAGATCAAATCCAAGCCTTTGTTGTGTTGCCCCTTTGCAAATGTGTTGCTGATAAATATATATATACAACCTTATGAAGTAGGAAAAGGATCCTGAATCCCAAATTTTGCAAACTTACTATGCAGGAATAACAATCAAGCAATCAAGCATCTTAGCAATAGCAATACCATTCAGCAATAGCAATCATAGCATCCGTAGAATCAATATCATGGCTATATCGTAGATTACTATAGCTTCCTCTTATCATATCCATGTCAACATAGATTACAATAGCTTCATCTTATCATCTAGAAATCATCATATAGGATTAGATTATCGCATTTAGTAGCATCTCATTCTCTAGATTGGTATTTTAACAGTCACAATGCTTACAAAATCTGAGAGCCCCGTGACTTAATAACTTTAGAGATAGAGAACAATATGATGCTTTTAGTAGATTTGTGCTTTTAAATTAGTTTAATTTCTTTTGAATCTTTGATATAATGTCTTATTAAGAAGTGTTTTCATTTATTTACTCATTACTTATTCCACACTTACATTTTGGCACCCACTGTGGGGCTCAAACCCCATTTTTTAACAATTTTTTTGAAAAAATATTCGTATAGGATTCTGGCGTGTTTTTTTTTAGCGTGATTGAGGGATTTTGTAGCACATCTGATGAAGAACTTTAGTGCTTCTGACTGTTTTAGCGCATCTGACAAAAAATATAACGCTTCTGCAAACTGTTTTAGCACATCGACTAGAAGCTCCCAACACGGTTGACTGTTACATGGTGAAATCTGTTTTAGCGCATTTGAAAAATTTGCAGTACTTCCAACAAATTTTGTAATGCTTCTAATAAATTATGCAGTTCTTCCAACAATTTTTGTAGCACGTATGATCAATTAAGTGGTGCTTATGACCTCTGTTATAGTGCATATGTAACTTGTTGTCTGGATCTGACGCAACTATGACCAATAATTTCATTTTTTACATTTGGACTAAAATGAACCAATCCTAGGGTAGTCAATTAAAATATATCAATCCTAGTGTAGTCATCACACATTGCTATCTTGGTTAAAATAAACACCACTTCTTTTTGTGAAGCAATATCTTCACATAGATAGCAAATTGTCATTTGGGCTTTAAAAATTAAACATTTATCTATTGTGATTGTGCAACAATAGGCCTATGCTCTCCCCTTAATTGGGTGATCAAAATGATAGACTCATCCATTAATTTCATGAAATTTATGCTTTGTTAAAAACTTTAGAAGGCCCGTCGTAGTGGGAAAAAGTACTCACCCTACGGGAACGACCTGAGTGAGAACAAACCAAAGCCAAGTTTTCCAACCCACTATAAAATAAAAGTGAATCTAGGGAAACCCACATTTACTGGAAGTGTGCAAGATAACCATCCCAAAAATATTTGTTCTAAAGCTTGGGAGGTGTCTTGAGGGAGTTTATCATTTTCCGCTCTGAACAAAAACCCTATCTATGAACCATAGTGTAGAATCCAACTTGCCAGTTTTTGAACATTATAATACTCAACGGTGCAAGGGGAGAGAAGAATATGCCCCCAAGACACTCACCATATAATTTCCAAGGATCGTTTGCTCAAGGGATCGAGAAATATAACTTATGATTAGGGATTGGAAATCCATAAACTTTGTCAAGAAATCCCTTGCAAAAAGAGTCAAGAAACCAAAGAAACAACTTAGTTACAAGAAACTTTTGGAAAGAAGATGTTTTTTATATCAAAGTAGGAAAGTCTTGCTTCAACATAGAAATTTCATCCATAGGTTTCACGATTTTTCTAGGGGATATACATATGATTTTTCCTTAGAACCTTTATATTCACAAGCTCATTTCCAAAGAAGAGCTCTTTCACAGAAGCATAATCATAGTCAACCTATTCAGGTCAATATTCTATCCCATAACCGATAATAGAGTATTCCAATAGGACAAATCAATTCTTACAAGAAAAAATTGGAAACATTAGGCTTGTCATCCCAAAATTAGAGAGTTACCAACAAAGATATCCTATCAAAATACCAAAAAAAAAAAAAATTACACCAAAAAGAAATTAGTCTCTTCACAGAGAAGAAAATTAGACAACACTATGGAGTCCTAAAATAGTGCTTACACTGTCTGTTTTAGTGCATCCACGTTGTCTTTTAGCCCATCCATAGTTCAAATAGCACATTTGCAGTCTATTTCAGCGCTTCTGACAAATTCTCTAGTGCATCTACTGACTATCACCAAAAATAGCTAGTGTTAGAAATTACCAATATTTTAGTGCTTACATTGTTTGTTTTAGCTCATACACATTATCTTTTGGCACATCCATAATTTAAAGAGTGCTTCTGCAATCTGTTTTAGCACATATGACAAATCTTATAGCACTTCTTCCAATAGTAACCAAAATTTTCTAGTATTAGGAAATTTACCAATATAATAGCGCATCCATGATCTATTTTAGCGCATCTACCCTATTTCACAACGCTTTTAGCATATATTTTAGCACATAGGTAGTCTGTTTTAGCACTTCTACCCTCTGTAATAGTGCATCCACAAAACAAAAAAATAGAGAGCTTGTAGAAACATCTGTTAGACTATTGACATTAGAAACTCAGGTTTTTACTAGACAAAAACATTTTCACAGCCTAGAAAGTGTCTTAAACTTGAAACAAATAGGATCTTACAAGTCAAAATTATTTTTAAATTAAACCTAGATCTTACAACTTTAAAGTGTCCAATTATCAAACACAAATCTTGGTTATTAGGTTAAGTTTCATCATCAGGATTCTTTACATCCTACAATCACGAAACAAAACATAATAATCATATTTTTAACTTGGTCTCATCAATAGAATATGTCATTCTATTTGACTTTGTTAAAATCCAATTGAAACTCATCCAAACACAGAAGATCAAAAGTTTAGTGAGAATAGAAAATACTTGTATGCCAATTCTGACAAGGTTACAACGACAAAAACTTAGGGAAAATGAAATTGAAACATCAAACATCATGGTTGAAGAAAATCCATTTCACAGATTCCACTAGAATGATGGAAATGAAATAACCCAAGAAGATGTACAAACAACACAACAGGATCCAAATTTCTACAAATTCATGGAAAAGGTTTTAGAACAAGATGTGGAAAAATATCTTTTGATGCTAGTTGAGCTAGGTGCCAAACTTCCAAAAGACTTTGACATCAATCGACTAAAAGAAATGTCTAGAGTAGAAAAAACTGAACCACACACCACACAAAACATAGATCAAGTGGTTGCCTTAACATGTCAAATGCAAAACTTGCAACAACAACTACAAGATATGCAAAAGGGAACCACGAAGAGGTACTCATTATAGGACATTTTTCCTTACCCTTTTCATCTGAGTGTAGACATGATACCATTTCCAAGACATTGTGAATTCCCAAAATATGACAAGTACAATAGTAAAACAGATCCAATTGATCATGTGAGGGAATTTAGAACCATGAGTTTAGAGTTTGTACAGGAAGACACTTATCTTATGAGGTTATTTCCAAGGAGCTTAGGAGGTCACTATATGGAATGGTTCTCCAAATTACAACTAGGGATTTGATCCTTTGAAGAACTACTCAACAGATTTATCTCACAATTCTCCTTCAATATTCAACATGAAGTAACCATAAAAGACCTTTACAACATGAAACAAAAGAAGGGTGAGACATTCTCATCATTTCTATAACATTGGTGAAATTTGTTTGCTAGATATCCTTGTTCTATACCTGAAGAGGAAAAGATGGACTTATTTATTGACAACTTAATTGATGACATGAGCTATAGGCTTGAATTGCAATTTCCCCCAAAATTTGAAAAAGTGATTGAGAATGGACTTAAAATTGAAGAAGCCTTGGTTAAAAGAGGAGTGATTAAACATTACAATGAAGGACCAAACAATGCTAATTCCTCAAATCACTATGGCAACAATGATAAACCTAAATTTTGGAGAAAAATAGAAATATTGGAAACAATGATGCTGCAAATGACACACAAAATGAAAAACCAATATTCAATTTAATGTAAATGACTACAAAGAATAATCAAAATGAAAACTAGGAAATCAATCAAGGAAACAATCAAAACAAAAATACAAACATTGGAGAATCTCGACAACCACCATATCAAAGAAAATCCAATTGATAGAGATTTACACCATTGGGACAAACATTGGAATCGACAATGAGAGATCTTGTTGCAAATAGACTTATTACCCTACCAAAAGTGAGAAATTGGGAGCCAAAAGTAAAACCATCTTGGTGGAATGATGTTGACTATTGTAACTTTCATAAAAATAAAGGACATAAAATGAATGATTGTATGCAATTAAAGCATCTAATACAAGATTTGATTGACATCAAAAAGATATTTGTCGAAGGACCTCAAGCAAACAACAATCACTGTGCGTTTACAAATCCTTTACACAATTATGAAAAGGGAGAGTCTTCTTCAAACAGTAAAGGAAAAATTGTAAACTACATTTATGACAACACCATTCATTTCATTTCTGAGGTTGAGGAAAATAATATCATTGATAATCAAATAGATAACATTAGCATCCATGACATCACATCACTGAATGTGATCCCAAACATAAACACATATGACAACCAAATCAATGTCATAAAAATCAGGGAAAGATAGGACTATCAACCAGTCAATGTAACGACAAGGAGGCAATCCAAAGTGATACTAAAAGGAGTTGCACCTAAAATCACTAATCCCCCTCCAAATAAATATAGCATTGTCAATCAACTACAAAAGATACTAGAACAAATATCTATATTGGAACTCCTTAAAATTTCACCATCACATAAGGAGGTTTAAGAACAGGCTCTTGTGGCCACAATGATATCCAATAATCTGGATGTTTGTCAATTTCAAGCTATGGTGGGACATTTAACAATGCCTCATTGTTTCTCATTCTCTGAACAAGATGGTGTGTCACTTAATCATCCACACATTGCGTCCCTTCATATAGAAGTTTTAATCCATAAACACAGTGTCAAACGTGTCTTAATAGACCTAATGGTGAAAACCATTCAATGACAACATTAGATCTTAAAAAAGTAAAAATAAAGAATGTATATGACAATGAAAACCTCTCTGAGCCACTGAAGGATGGAAGATTTGACACCCTTCCAAAACATTTTCATGAAAGATCATCAATGCTAGTGGAACCTACACAATCAATCAATATTGGCACAACAAAAAAGATAAAAATGCTACATCCGGCAGCATCAATGACAAAATAGGAAAAGCCATAATTTGTCAAGTTCTTTGAAGAGAGACATATCAACTTTGCTTGGTATTACTCTAATATTCCAGGGCTAGATCCAAATCTCCTAATGCATCATCTATCTTTACCATCCAGGATCAAACCAGTCAAACAAAAACTATAGAAAATGCATCCCCACATTGCATTGATGGTAAAAGTTGAGCTGGAAAAGTTGTTGGATGTAGGGTTCATTAGATCCACTGATTATGTTGAGTGGATTTCAAATATTGTACCTATATCTAAACAAAACAATAGTATCAAAATATGCACGAATTTCAGAGATCTAAATAAGGCATGTCCAAAGGATGATTTTCATTTACCAAACATTGACATTATTGTCAATTTAACACTAGGACATGCCATATTGTTGCTAATGGATGGCTTCTTAGGGTATAACCAAATCAAGATAGCACCCAAAGATCAGGAGAAGAAAACATTCACCTATCCTTGATGCACATTCTATTGGAACGTCATGCCCTTTGGGTTGAAAAATGCAGGTGCAACATATTAGTGTGCAATGACAACTAATTTCCATGACATGATGCATATTTTTATGGAAGATTACATTGATGATATATTATAAAAATCATACACTAGGGAAGGACATCGAGAGATTTTGGGAAAAATATTTACTACGATGGAAAAATTCAATGTTAGATTGAATCCAAAAAAGTGTGTATTTGGGGTTACATCGGAAAAACTCCTCGAATAAAAATTTTCAGATAAAAGGAATAGAAGTGGATCTGGCTAAAGTCAAAGCAATAATGGAAATGTCACTGCCCAAGAATATCAATCAGCTATGGTCTCTATAGGGAAGGTCACAATCAATCAGGAGATTTATCTCCCAATTGGCAAATAAAAGTCATCCATTCAATCATAGATACTACATAAGAATGTCTCTTTCAAGTGGGATGAAGGATGTGAAACAACTTTTACTCAAATAAATAAATATCTGATGTCGCCTCCCATACTCATGCCACCTATAGAAGATATACCATTGTTATTATACATAGCAACAACAAATATTTCTTTAGGAGCTCTATTAGCACAAGAAGATCTTGAAGGAAGGGAGCAAGCTATATACTATATCAACATGACTCTGATGGTTATGAAATAAACTACACCTTCATCAAGAAAGAATGTTTGGTGGTGGTATTTGATACCCAACAATTGAGGCATTACATGTTGACCCACATGGTTAAGCTCATTGCAAAGATTGATCCATTAAAATACTCACTCAGTAAGGCTACTCTAATAGGGAGATTAGCCAAATAGGTCATGATCTTAAGTGAATTTGATATCCATTATGTGGATAGGAAAGCCATCAAAGGTCAAGTGATTGTCGATCAATTAGTTGAAGCTCCATTATTTGATGATTGTCCAATGAACATTGAGTTTCTTGATGCAGACATTCTAACTATGACAAAACAAACATAGAGGCTCTATTTTGATGGGTCATACACACAATGTGGGTCTGGTGCAGGCATTCTTTTTGTCACACCTCAAGGAAATACAATCCCAAGGTCTTATAGACTCATGTTTTCATGCACAAATAATATAGTTGACAATGAGGCTTTGATTATTGGTGTCAAAATGGTGGTTGAATGGAATATCAAAGAACCACAAGTATATGGTGATTCACAATTAGTCATTTATCAGGTAAATGGTGAATATCAAACAAATGATGAAAATTTGATGCCATACAAGAAGATAATAGATGAGCTCAAAAATTACTTTGTAGATATCAAGTTTGAATAGATTCCTAGGGCAAAAAACAAAGTTACAGATGCTATGGCTACAATTGCTTCTCTTTTACAATTTCCAGAAAAATGAGGTCATGATGAGTTTATGGTAGAACAAGTGTCTACTCCTACCTATGATAACCCAGAATCTAAGACCATATGCCAATTAGTTGATGTTGAATCCTCCATTTATGGAAAAACCTATGCTTACCTAAAAGATAATATCCTTCCTCTTGATCTTTCTAGAAACCAAAAATGCAACTTCATCCACTAATCCGCATGACATACATTAATAGCTGAAATACTTTACTGTTGAGGTCTAGATGGTACTCTTCTTTGATGTCTTGAACATGACGAGTCTAAGATAGCTTTATGTGAGGTTCATGAAGGTATTTTTGGAACTCATTCAAGAAGACCAACCTTAGCAAAGAAACTCCTTTGTTTGGGGTATTATTGATCGAATATGGAGGAGTTTTATCAGTTTGTTAAGAAATGCTAGAAATGTCAGATCCATTGTAACTTAATCCATGCATCGACGCAAGAATCTCATCCATTTACATCAACATGGCCCTTTTTTCAGTGGGGACTAGACCTGGTAGGAAATATAAATCCATCTTCATCCAATGGACACAAATTTATAATCACAACAAAAAAGTACTTTACAAAATGGATAGAAGCAGTTCCTTTAACAACAATCACTAGAAATCAGATCTCCTCTTTCATACTGAACTATCTCATCTGTAGGTATGGAATTCCTCAGTCCATTATCACATACAATGGTAGACCTTTGAAGAATCGGGATGTCCAGGAATTTTGTGAAAGACTTCATATCCAACATCGTTTCTCAACATTGTACTACCCTTAAGGAAATGGCCAAACAGAGGCCTCAAACAAAACAATTCTAAAAATTCTAAAGAAAATGGTTAATGATGTTGGATGTGAGTGGCATGTTCAGTTAAATCCTGCATTATGGGCATATCGAACTAGCATCAAAACACCCATAGAAGCAACACCATATGCATTGGTATATGGATCATAAGCTATACTATCCATTGAGGTTGAGATTCCATCACTTCATGTATCATTGAAAGGTATCATTCCAGATGAGGATTATAGGTCTCTAGACTGCAAGAGTTGGAATCAATAGAGGATATCCAAAAGCCACAATCAAAGGGTAAAGCATAGACTCTTTCAGGTTGGGGACTTGGTTCAAAAAGAAAACCCTAGAAATCAATAGGACAGAAAAAAGAAAGGGAAATTTGAACCTAACTGGCTAGGTCCCTTTGTCATCATATTAGTTTATGGATCTAGGGCCTATCAACTATCTACACCTAAAGGGGATCTATTCGATGAGCCTATCAACAATATCCATCTTAGAAAATTCTACACCTGAATCACCTAGTGCACGGTTCAATGGTTACCTTGATGAAAATCTGGCAAACAGGAGTCTTGGTTATAGGAAAATATAAAAAAAATAGAAAAAAGAAAAATACAGAAAAATCATAAAGAATGAAAAAGAGGAATAAAAACAAGTAGTGAAAACCTAGAAACATGCACTATTTGTGAATTAAACCAGCTTTTCTATCTATTGGACACATGTCATGGTTGCTACTTCCACCATCATTTTACATCCATCATCATTTCATTACAATATGGTCATGTCCCACCCTAGCTTGGGGGAAAAATATGGACCTCATTGGGGGCAATAAATCTCAAGCTTAACCAAATGGACAAACAATAGTATGACAATGCAACAAAAACAAAAATTGAAACACAACCCAACATGGAACATCAATCACCATCAGAAACACATTGGACATCCATATCACAACAAAAAATCCAAAAAAAAGTAAAAAAAAGTCTATGTCAGTTAAACTATGTGGTCTCTGTGTGTATAACGTAGGCAAGGCTAATCTTTGATCATCCCCCTTTAGGTTAGTTTTTTTGGTCAAAATCTCAAAAAATCACAAAAACATTAGATAATTGAAATAAAAATGGATGATCTAATCTAAAAAATGGTTGAATGTTGTATTTTGATCTTTGTTATCATTTCTTTAGAGCAACCCGATGATGTATTGAACTAGAGAAGCTAGGAAGGAGAATGGTATTTTCTTTGTCTACTGTTTGTGAATTAATCATAATTAATGTGTGAATTGTCATGGGAAGTGCTCTACAAATTATCATGGATGACATTCCAATTCATATAGGAAAGTGATTGATTCTTGTCTGTTTACGCAAGAAATGCTCAGGTTATCTCAGTTTAATTATACCTAGATGCTTGTGTTCACTTGCAATATCAAAAATCATGGAAGTAGTACTCAAGCCATCATGGTCTAAATTATACCATCGATTCTTGTACTTACTTTCAACATTTTAAAGCTCAATGATGATACAAATCACAATAAATGGACTATTAAGATGCCAATGTTTGCATGTAGATTTGCATGATAGAATAGATTGCATTCATGATAGTTTTACATCTTCAGAGTGTTTGTTATGAAAGCTAGTAAAGGATTCAAAAATGATGATATATTTTCTCATAATAAATTGATTTTACTTTACATTAAAAAAAACATCATCATTATCATATAGATGCATACTCATTTTCATTGCATACATTAGAAAGCATTTAAATTATCATTTCATCATTCATATTTTTGAATCAAATAAATTGCATTGATCATATCATATTTTTCATATCACACATCATAAAACTACATGAGAAATCAATCAAAAACATCCACAATATCATGTAATTACATTTCCATATCATACATCCATTCACCATAACATATATCATGTATTCAATTATCATATCATTACATTCATCATTCAATCATCTATTACATCATATATTTACATTTAAAATATATCACAAGAATAAAAGTACATAGATCCCATTAACATCACACATCATATATCATTTAAAACATCATTTATCATTAAAACATACATACACATACATTATCATATAATTTGGAAATGCACATCATTCATTCATCTATTTCATCCATGTAAATAACTACATACATCATGCATCCATACATCATCATTAGGCACATAATCATATTTACACATCATAGATAAAACATCATAAATCATAAGCATATCATCATGATTATAAAACTGCATCCAAAACATCATAATACAAGGATCATCACATAGCACATAGAACATAGAAAATAAATACACCCATCATAGAATCATATAGAACACATAATGGATCAATAAAGTCCACTGCATATCATATAGATCTCAAAATCATAATGTCAAGTATACAATGATGTCTAAAATGAAGAGAGATATATCATCAAAAAATGGTTGTGAATCAAAATAATCAGAGTGTCCATCACATCTCACAATATAACAGAGGGTACAATCATAAAGCTATGTGTTTCTAGCTTTAGATGGTACAGGCATCTCAGGACCAGTCCCTCCACCACCAGATGTACCAGGATCTCTCGAGTCTCTCTGAAGAGGCTATGTCACACTCGTATTGACAATCCTAGTACGAGTCCTGCTAGATCGGGACTACGCATACTTGCTCTCTACTCTGAAGGCACATGATCCTAGTATTTACCTCTATAATACTCTACCTCCTGACCAACATAAACAACCTCTTGCATGTAATCTACTACAAAGGTACCATCAAACAATCTTTGCAATCTCTCAACTGTAGCCTGAGCCTGATCTACAGCATGTCTAGCGGTATCCCTCTCAACTGTCAATGATGTAATCTAAGTCTGAGCTATAGTCAACTGAGCCTATACATGTGCATGAGCTTGAGCCTATGCTAGCATCTATGCCTATTTTTGTGTCAATAAACCTTGGGCCTAAGTTAGCTAACCCTGTAAAGTCTGAACTTGTACCTGTAGACTCACTATCTAGGTCTATTGTTGCTGCACATGCTACTATGAAGTGGCTACCACTATTTTCCTCTTATGAGGCATCATATACTCCTATAAAATTGGACCTGACCCACCTGCATCCGATCCACTTGATCCATCTCTAGCACTGTCATACCCCTCCTCCTCTCCACTAATCTCATCACTGCTACCCTCCTCATCACCACTACCCTCTTCATCACCATTTCCTTCCTCATCACCACTGCTCTCGACCTCCTCCACCGCCACCTCCTCATCACTAATCTCCTCTCTCCTCCATTGTTGATGGTGTACAACAACAACCTCCTCCTTAGCAGGTAATGGTGTTGGATCATCAGGAATGTTAATATGTGGAAATGGATGTAGCACTAGATACTCAGCATAATTGGCTGTAACCAGTGGCTCAACAATAGCTGGATGAATCTCCCAAAAATGATGATGTAGAGCCTGAAACTCCTACACAACAAGATCATATGACAACTCAGGCCCCCAATCTGTAGAATCTATTTGTCAACGAGCATGATGGGAAACACCTTGGGGAATGCCCTAAACAATACCATACTAACGAAGCATTCTATGTAGAAATCTCTCCAAAATCTAATGAGTCTGACCAATCAGAATAAATGATTGATAGAAAAATGGTAACTCGACTTCATCATCATCTTAGTGCTCACAATCTAAATATGGATGCCATGTCACAGTCTCCATATCATCCAATACTCTACGCCAATGATCCAACTTACCCAGTCTAGGATTAGTAAGCCTACCTATGTATATATGAACATAAGGTCGCCTAGTGGGTCGCTTCCTCACCATCATTGGATGTGTGACATCAATATGCTCCCACACTCACACCTATAGTAGAGTAAGTTTGGCTAATAAACTCTGACCTCCAATGTAAATAGTAGAATGCAAATCATGATACAGATGGGAAAGCATACACATGCCCCAAGCATATCTCATCCTGTGAACAATCACGCTCTCCAACACACGGCCCCAACCAACAACAAATCCCTTTGACCTGTGATTAGGACAAATGAATCCTCCAATAAAGCCAACAAGTACTGTAGGAAAAGTGGTATAAGCATCTACCATCTCATGCCATAGAATCCAATATCCAACAATGGTATCATCCTAAAATAATCTCTAAAGAGCCTCAATCCTTCCCAACTTTGATGAATTATAAATGATGATATCACCAACAACAGGTATCTAAAGAATCTACTAGACATCCTTAGGGGTGACTGTAATCTCGCCAATAGGTAGGTGGAAGGTATTATGCTCACTATGCCACCTCTCTGCTAGGGTTGTTAGGAGACCCCGATTAATCCTAATCTAAGGCATATCTAATAGGGAGGATAATCCACAACAAACAATAACTATTGTCTCAAACCAAGCTAGCTGTGGTATCAAATCAAAAGTCTAAGGAAATCGCTCTCTAATCTGGAGGTTCTTCAAAGCCTCCTATCATCATGAAATATTCAAAGTCAGTAATTTTTGTCAAAACATCAAATATCAATTATCCTATTGAACCTAATCAGCTCTTGGTGAGACTTTTGATTAAATATCGTGAGCGAACATCATTGAACCTCACCTATCATGTGGTCAATCATAAAAAATCATTGAACCTCACCTATCATGAGGTCAATACATCAAATCAACCTCACCTATCATGAGGTTCATCAATCAAACTATAATTATTCCTTGCATATCATGATGATAATTATCATCAATCAATCATCATGCCTCACCTATCATGAAGTTGAACATCATCTACTTGATCAAGATCATCAATCATATCAAACCAATAGCTAACATGATCGAAATTGAAAAAATCAAGGACAAATTTGAAAAAATTTATCAATCTGACTTGGATGCGCTAAAATAGTGTTTATAAGCACCAAAATATCAAAAGTGCCATTCAAACATTTAAAAGTGCTAAAACAAGTGTTCAAAGTGCTAAATCATCACATGTGCCATTTCATTAGTCAAATGCACTAATACAGGTAGTCAAAGCCCCATTTTCATATAAGCACCTAAACAAAAATCAAAAGCGCCAAACTACAAGGAAAACATGCTAAACTAATCAAAGCACTAAAACATAAATTGAAAGTGCTACAAAACCTATCCTAGGCACCAAAACTTCAAAAGCGCTAAAATAATCTACCTAAGCACTACTTTAACAAAAGTGCTAAAACAAATATTGGAAGTGCTACATCAGGTCTCATACTCGCTAAAAGAAACTAAAAATTAAAAATGTGAAAAAAGCACAAAAATGAAAAAATGGACAAGTAACGAGGTGGTTCATGGGTACATAGTGGAGGTCCGTAGGCGGTCGGTTGGTTGTGTCATCTCACGCACTTGAACCAGTGAGTGTGGTAAGGGATTGACATCTTGCTCAATTTGCTCTCTCACAAATTCTCCAAACTGAAATTACACAAATGAATTTGAAAATGACATTTTTGACCTTTTATAGGTTATTTAAGATGGGATTTTTGTGGGATTAATTAATTTTTTTCAAGGGAAATTAATTCAAATTCATCACAAGGGAAATTTCTATAGTCTTTATTGGGAGATAAATTATTTCGACATTGAATCTTCATCAAATCATCAGAAATCATCACAAAAAAATTGAAAAATTCTTAAAAATCATAAAATTCATCAATTTATCTCTCGAGGGGGTATATATCCACCATTAGCTAAATTCAATGTCTAGGGCAAGTCTGGGGCATACTGAAAAATTTTCGTCAATACTACAATCAGCAACAAAACTTTCTTTGAAGCAATGCATAAACACATCACTTCAAAGAGGGGAAAAATGTATACACCTAAAAATGGTCGGGAGAATATAATTAATTAAATATGAATTATTTGATTAATTAACCTTAATTTCCTCTACTATTGAATAAATAGAAATATTTATTTATATAGTTCATTATTAATTCTTCTATTTTTATCATATTATTTCCCTCTTAATTAAATAGACAAATCTAAACACTTTGTTTTATTTTATTATTATCATTATCATTTCTTCTATATTTATTCATTTATTCTATCATTAAATAAGCAACTTCAATAGTTTGTACTATTTAATTATCTAATCATGTTTCCTCTTAATTAAATAAAGATATCCTAATTTTTTATTTAATTATCATATCCCTTTTTATTAAATAAGCAAATGTCAAATATTTGTTTCATTTAATTAAATATCTTCTTTTTGCTAAAATTGAATAAATCCAAAAATTCAAATGAAGGCATAAAGGAAATTCACTCTATTCACTCACCAATAAAATTAGATATTTCATTTTCAGGGCTTAGTTTTAATTTTGTAATTTGTGATGTGAGGTCATCTTTTATGGGGTTTTCAGTTTTTGGTACAATAGTAGTTTAATTTTGGGCTATAACTGGAGGTTTCTCACTGGTTCTTCCTACTAGTATGCCCTTTGAACCAATTTTTGTATACATCTATTTATCAAATATAATATTATAAGTGGCTCGCCACTTTTTGCTTAAAAATAAATAAAAGATATTTCATATCTAATTAATTCAACTGGTATTCATGGGAAAATTTGGAGACAAACTTGCAGGCAATCCTCTTCAATCTCTTTCCTCTGATTCTTCTTTCATCTAGCCAAATGTTTTAATGGGGAGGAACAATTCCCATGATTAGTTTAAGGTTCTTCATCTCTCACCATTCAATCCTCCAGATCAAATCCAAGCCTTTGTTGTGCCGCCTCTTTGCAAATGTGCTACCAGGAAATCTATATATACAGCCTTCTAAAGCAAGAAAAGGACCCTAAATCCCAACTTTGTGCAAACTTACACTAAAAGAATAGAAATCAAGCAATCAAGCATCTTAGCAATAGCAATCATAGCATCAGTAGAATCAATATCATGGCTGCATCGTAGATTATTGTAGCTTCCTTTTATCATATCCATTCCATCATAGATTACAATAGCTTAATCTTATCATCTAGAAATCATCATACATGATTAGATTATTGCATTTAGCAACATCTCATTCTCTAGATTGACATTTTAACAATCGCAATGCTTACAAAATCTAAGAGCCCCATGACTTAATAAATCTTTAGAGATAGAGAACAATATGACGCTTTCGGTAGATTTGTGCTTTTAAATTAGTTTAATTGCTTCTGAATATTTGATATAATGTCTTATTAAGAAGTTTTTTCAGTTATTTACTCATTACTTATTCCACACTTACAATTATGATGTGAGTATTTTGATTATTGATTATGGTTTTATGGACTAACCTATTGACAAGATATTGAGTGCAAGAGTGTAGGAATAGGTTGAAGGTGAGAACATGGCTTAGGTAGAGATGTACTAGCCGCCTAATGATAGTTAGCATGATGAAAATACTACACACATACTCATGTAGTTGCATTCATCTTGCATTGTGTATGATTATGATTACATTGTGCTATCATGAATACGTTATGACTTTTTGTGCATTACAAGTTAGATAATGACTATGTTTTATGGATATTTTTTGCAAAATTAATTTAATTAAGAAAAATAAAAGGTTTTATTTTCAAATGTTTGATAATGAAAAATATCATGACTTATATATAATAATAATATAATAAGGAAATTATTATTATATATAAATATATAAATAGTTATTATTAAAAAGGGATCAAAATTAAATTAAATAAGTTTAATTTAATTTAAAGTTGCATGAAAAATCATTCGTTGAAAGTTTAGTTCTAAAATAAGGGACTGGAGTTGAACACCCTACATGAAAATATGAAAAACAATTGAGAGAGAGATCAACATGAAAAAATAATGATTGGTTGAGATATAATTGGCATCAACCAAGCAAAAGTAGGGGGGGAAAGGAGTTAGGTGTTACTAGCATCATTCATTTGTGAGGAATTTTTTTTCTTGGAGTTGGCAAAGATTTTAAGAATAGTAGTTACCTAGTTTTGAAGATCATTATTATAATATACTAGCTAAGGTTGTTGCAATTATGTTACAGGTTTTATCATTGATGTCAACAAAATGATTTTTGATGATGTTTTCCTTTTTTTTTCAATAGAGTGGTAGTGTGTGGGTGGTTGCATGTGTTGCAATCAGAATGTTGATCATATGTATTATATATGATGATGGATGCCATGTGCTTGCTATAATGATTCTTCTATATTTATTGTTGCTCATGAATAGGTGAATGATGTTGTGAATGTTGTATTCACTATCTGATGATGTAAAATGTATAAAATATTTTCTTGTTGTTAGTGGCTCAAGAAATTTATACTGAAAAGCTCCAAAGAATGCTCCACATTCCTTCAAATTTGAAGATATGGTCCTATGGTTTGGAAGATAGGTAGAATCAAGTGTGAAGCATGTATGCTTGTGTTTTCAGAGCATAAAAGTTACCACAAAAGTTTCTTGAGTTTGCAAAGTAAAGACTATGTTGTTGCAATCATGGAAGGTTTAGAGAAATACTCCACATTTCTCTATAGTTGTCATTGTGATTTTGCAACTTAGAGGATGAGTTTATCATGTCTATATATCTTCTCCCTTCAATTTTCAAGTGTTGGGATGTACCACAAGTCAAGTTTTCAATGTTCTATCTTGAGACTGTGTTGTCTAGGCATGCAAGAGACCCTGGTTCTATGTTTGTTTGCTTACGCTAGCATAATATTGTGTGAAGCTATAAAAGGTGGTGTTACTTGTAAAATTTTATAGTCATGTGGTTTCTCTAGAATTTTTAAAATTTTAAATTCCTCAATTGTACAAAAATAGGGTATGAAACTCATAAATTAGGGTTAAAACCCTACCCTTTTGAAAATCCCTTGCACTTTATGTTTTTTTGTTGACATGGGGAACTTTATGCTTGGCCACTTAACTTATAACCTAGAAGCGTACCTTTGTTGTGAGTTCATCATCCCCCATTGTTTAGGAAGCTTGGTTGTATAATTTATTGAAATATTTATCATGCCTTCCTAAAGTCTTAAGTTCCCTAGGGCATTGCGGACATGTGTCTGCATATTGCATTATCTCTTCAGTTCATGGAGGTTATTATTTTTTTGTTTTCTACCTTTATGAATTCTTGAAAGGGTGACACATGTCCAAGTCTCAAATATTTATCTCGGGCTAAGGTTTATTTGCTAATGTTTATTTTATCTCATTGAGCCTTATTTCATCATTAGTGGTTAGTCTCCCTCATTCCCTAGACGTATTAAGTTGTTTTTAGAGCACGTGCAACATTTCACAAAAACTCTTTTCTTCATAGAGGCTTGGACCCTTCTGACACATTTTCCCATGTGAATTAGTGAAACAATGACATACAGTCAAGAATGTGCTAATTTCTATTGTAGAGGCTAAAGCCTTCACAAAGCCATGGTGGGCCCAACCTTTTATTCTTGTGAAATTACAAGATTGTGATAAGTTTCATCATCACAATACTTCATGGAAAGCCTGACTATTGTGGAGGCTATTATTTTTTCTTATTATCCCTCCACAAGTCCTAGAAGCAGTGACGCCTATTTGCATGGTGAAAAAGGAGGCAGTCACTTTGCAAAGGAAAATTCAAATCTCTATGATTATTGTTGATCTTGAGATTGATGGTCCACATTTAAACTTAGAAAACATCTATTATTGGTCACATGTTCAAGCATGCAAAAATTAATGGTGGATGGGATTTCTATCTATTGAATTCATGAAAGCTTGGGGAAAAATACTTTGTTCAATTTCATTTAGATCACGATTGTTGGATGTTAGTGTGAATTGTTGTGATTATCCAAAGCCAAAAAGGGGTTTTCTTGGCAATATTAGGGCATCACACACAATAATACCAAGTAATTATTCTTGATTTCGATCTTATAAAATTGAAGGTAGTTGTGAGTAAGTTATTAAAATTCAATTAGGTGAGAAGAAAAATCTAGGGTTATAAAGGGTATATGTTGCCAAAATTTTCCAAGAGTCTTCCAAAAGTGGAAAATTTAATGAACCCTAGTCCCAATTATGTAAAACCCTAGTCTCTTGAAAGCCTACATTAAGAGATGGCTAAAACTTTAAAGAGCTAAAAAATAGGTCGAAATGAGAAAATTATTGCACAACTCCCAAGATCATTAGAGAGACCGAGAATAGGTCTAGGGTTAGGAATTATAAATGACAAGATCTCTAATAGGAACAAGGGTTATAAGGACCCCATTATCACATCTAAGGGGTGTGTACTTTTCAATAATGCATACAAGAATGCGTATGTAGAAAAACCAATGAGTAATCTATGGGCTCTCGGATTGAGAAAAATGGTTGTGCCCAATGTATTCATTAATGTTGAGATAATTAGGTATATTGCCAGGGTATACAATCCTAATATGAGGTCCCTATACACAGAAGATGGAAGGAATCTTTTTCCACTAGATAAAAATCATATTTGCAAGGTTTTTTACCAAAACCCTAATGCTCAACTGCTAATTGACTTGTGTGCCCTCAACAGAGAATGTGAAAGAAACATGAACAATTATAGGGTGAAGTGGCTACCTTGTTTTAGGCACAAAGGGCCATAGTGAATTATAGATTTTTGGTAGGAGTGAAGTGGCTATGACTACCAAGATCTTAAGGCCAAATAGAAAGCACAAGAGAGAGAATATGCATATGAAAATATGACTCAATTGATATGAAAAATGTAGTAGAAACCCCTTGGTTATATAGCCAAGGTGAGATACAAGATTTCATAAGATTATGACAAGTGTCTTAATCATATGACATGAGACAACTAATCACTACCTAGGTCACATGTGTTACAAGTCAAAAGATAAGATAACAACTAATGGCAACTAACACCTTCTAGAAAGATTCCTAGGACCTAAGTAAAATTAATATGTAAATAAGTCCCCTAGTAATGAATTAACTAGGTACAATACTTTATTTACACCAACACTATGACATATTTGATGATTATTTTGTAAATACATACTTAGACTCCTTGTGTCAATTATTGGGAATGGATAGTAGAATATAGATGCCTGTCAATTTAATAGTTCTTGTAGTTTACATAAAAAGTTGGGATGTCAACAAGCCTTATGATTTTGCAAGATATGTTTTAGAGAAATTGCACAAATCCTTGTGCTCACTAAAAAGGGATCCTAGTGTTGTACACTTCAAGCACTACTCACTCCTACTGCATATAATCTTGTATAGTGCGGTGCAAGTGTGGCCTCCACAACTACAGGTTAGGCTAGTTGGTGAGTATAACAAAATATTGTTGGTCCAAGAGTGAACCTACATATGGAATAAGGACTATAGCAAGTCCAGTTATTTAGTTTTTGAAGATTTCTTTGTAAATCCTTTGAAGCATGGTCTTGGTCTCCAAATAGATTAGGGACTGGCAAAGGAGGTAAGGAGGTTTTTGAGGCCAAAGGACCTCACCCCAGAGAAGGGGATAGATCATAATTGAGGGTATTGGTTTTTCTATTAGGATGCAATAGTGATCAAAATGTATGGAACCCTAGTAGCACCCCATGTGTTGCCAAAAGATGTGCCAAATGGAATAGATTTCCTGGAGATAATGTGGTAGTTTAATGAGTTAGATAAGAATTATTTGAGGAATAATAAGAAACATTCCCTTCTCCCAAGCATGGTAGCATTTTTTAGATTTCATGGCCACATCAAGGGAAGGCATGGAATTATTGTATGAAAAGTTTCTACCATACATAATGAAGGTGGACAAAGTCAAGAACTTTGATCTTGAAAGGCTCATCCATAGGCATAGAACCAACTACAATTTTTTTTCTTACTACCATGAACTTGATAATATTGAAGACCCAATTAGGAATTTCTCTTTTGAGAGCCGTGATTCATAAAGAAGGGCCATATGGGTCAAAATCCAAATTGTAGAAAACAAGAGAAAGAAGGTTGATCGTTCTTTCCAAGGATCATATTTGAACATCAAGGAACCCATAGTCAAGATAATGACTATGCTTGATAATTCCAATTAGTTATTGGAAAATGTGTTTGCAACTACCTCAAGCACAACAAGTGCTTCCACCTCTAGAGAAGATGTTCCACCAAGTCCCCAACCAAGCACACTACTGTAATAGATACATCCAATGGCATGAACTCTAGTGGATTATCCAATCAGTCCTAATGAGCTTGATGGAGAGGCCCTTAAGGTGTAAGAAATGCTTCCCTCTCCTAGGATGTTGATTTAAAGACCCATAGATGGTAGGTTGGCCATCAATTTTGAAACATTTGGGAAAGTTGTGGATGACATGAGAGCATAAGCCTATGAGAAATTCTTTTGGGATTGCCAATTCATAGCCACACAATATTTTAAGAATATTGTCCTTAAAAACAAGGGAGAAGAATTGCAATAGACAATCTTAGGCATAAGCCTCTCTAAGATTGAAAAGAAGGAGATCATAGAGAAATTTTAGAGGAATGCCAAGGACTTGAAATGAATGTTATGACTCCTTAGAGGGGCAAAGAGTTGGTAAAGAAGGAAGGGTATCTATTGCTATCGGGCTAGGATATATCATTTTTTATTGCATTTGATGCAATCAGAAGACATGAAGGTGAAAATCTAATTTTGAATTCAAAAGAAAAAGCAAAGGCCTTATATTTTGGTTCTAGATTTCACCCAGGGCATGAAACCCTTGCAATTTGATCAATTTTCCTAGAGACCAATAAACCACGGGTAATAAGTGACCCCAATTAACTCATTGGTAATCCTATTGTAAGGAGAGTAGGGGATGCAAGTGCCACACAAGAAACTTCCTTGACAATTAATGCAACCCTCTTGACTAAGGCTACTATCAAGAAGTTGCAAGGAATATGGATCAGGAAAATTCCTTGAATCAAAGTTTGCAACAACTCAATATAATACAAGGGATATTTCCCCCTACACAACAAATAATTGAGGCCCAAACCTCATAGGATAGGAATAAATTAGTAGTTGAGGTCAGATAATTGAGGGAGGAGTTAAAGTAAAGTAGGATAGAAGCCACAATAGCAAAGGAATGTGTTGTAAAGAAGGTTTCTAATTTAGTTGACAACATTTTAGGATATAGGTTGTCAAATATTATATCTCAATTAAATAAATTATGGTACAACTACACCACCTTGAGGGATGCATTCTCTATCCATAATCAAACATGGATGAGGCTGAGATGTTTCCAAGTCAGTTGGTCCCATGGGATTGAAGTGTTGAGACTTGTTGCCAATGATCCCAATTTTTATAAAAGATTAATTTCTAATATTTTGGATAAAGTCAGATCTATTGGATGACATTGTAAGTCATCATAATAGGTATAGGAACCTAATGAAAGAGTTAAGCACCTTTGAGGATTTTGAGGAATTTTGCATGCCCTTAATTTTGAATGAAGAGAGTGAGGTAGTAGATTATGGGGAGTGGAAGTCAAATTTTGCAAATCTTATTACTCCCATGTATAATAAGAGACATAACGAAGGGGAGTTGGATGCTAACCAAATGAACTCATAGATTGATGCACTCACAAAACTGAAATATAGTTTATTAGGTTTCCTAGACCTAGTGCATATTTTGATTAGAGATGACTAAAAATTACATCTAGAGAGATTCAAAAAATTCTTGCCACCAAGGATGGACACATCAACAAGGTAGATTGAAGAAACAGAGGAATAAAATGTGGCAACTTGAGTTGGATTTCAATTGACCTTCAACAATTAGTTATAATTGTCATATGGTTTTGCCAGGAAAATAATGCTAGATATGTCCTATCATCTGCAAGAATAAATCTTGAGAAAATCATCTCCCATACATTGAATTCAATGCTACAAAGGTCTCCAACCACTTTTAGGCAGCTTTTAGCTTTTGCAATAACTTTTTGACTGATGTAGATATTGCTAGTACTTGAATTTTTGTCTTCTAGTGACTAGGTGATTGAATGATGCTTTTTGCTTGTTGCTTCCCTTGTGTCTATAAAAGGGAATTCCAAGCCTCATTCCAAGGGTTCTAATTCTTAGAATTTATAAATATTTGTAAAGGATTTAGGTTATATAGGAATTTCATTTGAAACTTAGAGAAGGAATGTTGTAAATTTTCTCTATAATAACAATACATGACTTGAGTACTCATTGCATTGTCACAAATTTGAGTATCAATCTATCATACTCTCCAATATAGTGCACATCCTCTTTTGGATCAGTATAATCAAGGGTTATCTCTATGGATGTTTAAATTGTTAATTTCTATTCAAGGAATAGAATAATTTTTCTTTCAATTTATCCATTAGAGATTGTGTGGTTACAATATGGATTTGTAAGTAGTGTGATGACATTTTTCTTTTGTTGGTTTCTCATTGTAAGGAAATGAGGTTATAAGAATCCGAAAGTTGGTTTGTTGTAGGAGTTTACCTCATTTCTATATTTTGTTATGGGTAAGGCACTAGTCAAACTAATTCACATAGTTTAAGCCTGAGATAGAATAAGATATAAAATCAAATGAAAATTTACTTTACTATATTTTTCATTGCTTTATATTTAAATCCACACTACAAAGTGTAAGGAAGCAAAGGTAGCAGAACAAATTCCTATGCTAATATTGAGAGGAGGATAATGTAAAACTTTACAAATATTTAACAATTACTGAAACTTAAACAAAAATAAACATAAATATCATGCACACCACAACATAGTGATTTATGTGGGGAAACCCCTTTTAGGATAGAAACCCCACTCCAAAATCTACTCAATATATTATTCAAAAATCACAAAGATTACAATATACTTGTAGAGCAAGCTTCTCATAGGAGTATCACCAACCAAAGATCCAAGGCAACACGACCTCTATCAGACTCTTAGAATACATCACAATACAAAATTGTAATACAATGCCCTCATGAAATAGGGTTTCCTTCTAGGGAAAGTGAATCTAAGAAAATATCGACCATTAGATCTAAGACCATATGTATCAATAGTACCTTATGTAATTGCAAGGTTGAGACACATTTTCCCAAAAAATATCCCACTTGTTGAACACCTTGCAAAAGCAATGAGAGGGTGTATAAATATCATCTCTTAATTTTTAGGGGTTGAAAGGCCCATTTAATCTAAACACCATTTGAACTTTTCTGTGCTCACAAGCTTAGTTAAAGAATCAACAACATTCATCAAAGTCTCTACCTTAACCAACTTTACCCTGCTATCTTCGACCATATCTCAAAAAATGATATTGTAATCAATGTGCTTGGTCCTGGAATGAAATATCAAGTTCTTAGCTAGACATATCTCACTCTAACTATTGCAATAAATCCTCACTACACCTTGTTTTATTACAACATTTGAACATAGTATCTTAAGCCAAATGACTTCTTTACAAGCATGAGTAACTGTCATATACACAACTTCAATAGTAGAAAAATCAACCACAACATGTTACTCGTCTAACTAATTGCACCACCAAATAAAGTAAACACATAAGCATTGGTGGATCATTTGCTGTCAAAATAACCTACCTAGTTTAAATCCACATAACCATGAATATCAAGGGAAATCTCTTCTTCAGCCATATTACTATGATAACACAAGGAATACCTTGAGGTACCATGCAAATATCTGAAGACTCATTTAACTGCATCCCAATGAACTCTACTAGGATTAGACATATATTTGGAAAAAACTCTCACTAGTTGAGCAATGTCTGGTCTAGTACAAACCATAGCATACATAAAAATTCCAACTACACTCTGGTAAGACACTATGCTCATTTTTCCTTCTTTGATGGGGATGTTGGACAATATGAAATAAATAACTTTGTTCTAGCTAAAATAAGAACACATTATGGTCTACAATCCTACATATCAAACCCTTATAAAATTGAATTGACATACAAGTACTTTGGCCAAGCCATAGCTTTTTGTTCACTCCGTCTCTTCTAATTTCAATCACAAGAATGTGTTTAGCTGCAAAAAGATCTTTCATTTCAAATTTAGCAGCAAGTTGAGATTTCAATTCTGAAATCATACCTTTCCCTTTACCAATAAATAACATATCATCAACATATAATGCAATAAACAAGAAATTATCACCATCAATTTTATAATGAACATATTGATCTAATTTAGAATGCTCAAATCCCAAACTCAACACATATGTATCAATTTTTTGGTTCCACATCCTAGGACTCTATTTTAGGCCATACAAAGATTTCTTCAAATTGAAAACCAATTTACTTTTACCTTTCACCACATAGTGCTCTAGTTGTGTCATATAAATATCCTCCTCCAAGTCACCATGAAGGAAAGCAATTTTCACATCCATTTGCTTAGCCTCTAAATCATAAGAAAAATCAATAGAAAGAAAAAATCTAATGGATGTCATTTTTGCAACATGAGAAACTATCTCACCATAATCAAAACCCTCAACTTAAGAGTAACCTTTTGCAACCAACTTTTCTTTGTACTTCTCAATGCCCTCATCTAAACCAATCTTTTTCTTGAACACCCATTTACAACCAATAGGTTTTCTTCCTTCAGGAAATGGTACAAGATCTAATGGATAATTCTTTTTCAAATCTACCATTTCTTCATCCATAGCAATCTTCCAAGATTTTGCATCATTCATACCTAATGTCTCTTCTACCGGTTTGGGTTGATCCATGTTAATGTTCAAAGAAAATAATACATGTCCAATAATCAGGTGAATACCTTTTAGGTGGTTGTTTATGCCTTATATAACTACAAACAAGTTGAGTTGGAGGTTCTTCCCTCCTCTTCTGAAGATTAAGATCTAGATGAGCTCTCCTCAACTTCTTGTTTATCCATGGTCCTTGATTCAACTTTCTCAGGTATAAAAGGAAATTGAATTACATTTTCTTGTTTACTTTGTTCTGGCTACAATGTAAGAAAAGAAGGCCTAGTTTAGATCTAAAAATAACACTTATAGTATGTATTAGTTTTTGTACAACAAGATCCCAAAGCTTGTATCTTTTCACACCATAACTAATATAATGAAGATATCTTTCAGATCCTTTTTCTCCAACATTGTTCACTTCTCCTTTGGCACATGTACATATTCCTTGCAACCAAAAACTCTAAGATGTCTTAATGAAGGCTTGTGACCTAACCATGCCTTTATAGGAATCTTATCAACAAGAGTTGATGTAGGAGATATGTTAATCAAGTAACAAGGAGTGGCAACAAATTCATCCTAAAAATAACTTCATCCCAAAACCTTTTTTCTATATAAACACCACTCAACATACTCCTAGCCTTCTCCATCAGTGTCTTGTTCATTATTTTTGCAACTCCATTTTGTTGTGAGGAATACAAAGCTGTATTTTGTCTATGAATACCAAAATATTTACAAAATCTATGAAAATCATTAGAGAAAAATTCATTGCCATTATCATTTCTCAAACATTTTATTTTCTTTCTAGTCTACAACTCAACTAGTTCTTTAAATTCTTTAAATCAATTGAAAAATTCATATTTACTCTTTAGAGAGTATACCCATGTCCTTCGATTTATGGGAACTTGATGAAAACTAAACACGGTTTTATTTTCCATAAATATGTTGCAAGCATGAAGGTTTTGTTATTGATGTCATGGAAGTTGGTTATTGGTTGTATATGTCGAGGATATTGAGAAAATTATAGTAAAGAAAGTTTGTAGGTATTTTGTGTGTGCTCTAATATGTGCTTTGCTCTATTCCTATGAGTTCTTGATATATTAGTCATGGTTTTTGGTAGTTGTTGTATCCAAAATTTGGGTCTCTAGATCATTGTGTAGTGTGAGATATCTTCACCAATTGTGACTATGTAGTTTAGTGTGTCTAGCTGAGGTCCGGGAGAAATGTAGTTGCTCCAAATTTCTCCATATTTTGGTTTCAAGACTTGTGATTTTGAGAGTAAACTAATGAGGTCATTTTCAAGTGAAATTTTCTATTCAAGAATATTGGATCGAGTTAAGGATGTGTTTTACATTGGTGTTGGATGACCTTGTGCTAAACACTACTTACGAAGTTCATGGAAGTGTGTTGAGGCATGTTGGGACTTATTTAGGTCCTCATTAAGTATGTTTTTAGGTCACCCTCATTCTAATTCCACTGTAGAATGTTTTGGTGCTGACCTAATTTGAGTTTGTAAATATAAATGGTGTATGACCGACCTTGGATGAGTTTCAAGGTTGAAGATGGTATAAATATAAGTTCAAATGTTGATGAAAGGCAAGATAGATGCAAGATTGATGTGACATAGATGCCAAAAGTGTGTGTGATGCAAATTTGAGTAGATCGGTGTGAAATTTAATTACTAAGTACTGAGAGGCAGTGAGTTGAAGGTGTACTCTATCATTTAAGCATGTCTACAAGTGTGTGAGCGAATTGTGGTGGAAATCTTTGTTACATTGAGATTGTTTTCTCTCTGTCACAATCCTCTTCTATCTTCTTTGTAATTATGTGGTAGTGAGCCCTTATTGGACAGTAAGCCCTATTTTGGACAAGTAAGTCATGTCTTGGTAGTGAGCCTTTGTATTCAATTTTAGAATTCTTTATATTGTGAGCTAATCCTCACCATGGTTTTTCTCTCATTGGGTTTTCCACATAAATTTGGTCTTATTGTGTGTATGGTTTTACTTCTTTTAGTTTCTACTTTTGTACTTAATGATTAATCACATTATTAGAGTAAAGGATTTTTGAATGGTTATTGATCTAACTTCTGGTGAAAGTTTTAAGTGTTAAAATTGCTACAATTGATTCACCCCCCCTCAGTTGTCTTGTTCCAAAATTTCTATCAAAGCTTGGTTCCTTGGAGAAGAGCTTAACCACTTAAGGAAGGTCTAGGATGGCGAACAAGATAGTTATTAAGTGCCCTAAGTTTGATGGTATTGACTACACATTTTGGAAGGCAAAGATGGAAGGATATCTAGAATACTTTGGATATGATATTGAGAAAGCTTATAAGACTCCATACACGGATTTGGCTAATGGTCCAAGTACTGCTAATGAGATCAAGGTGCATGAAGTGAACAATAAGGAAAAATTTATTCTGAAGAATAGTTTTAAATTTTGAATTAATTAAAGTTGTAAATTTGAAGACTGCTAAAGAGGTTTGGGATGCATTGGAAAAGATTTATGAAGGAGATTAAAAGGTGAAAGAAGCAAAGTTGTAGAATTTAGAGGCACAATTCAAGATCCTATGAATGTCTGAATATGAGAATATTCAATCCTATGTATGGAAAGTGGATGATCTAGTAGGTGGAATATAAGGACTTGGTGCAATGGTGGATGAATCCAATATAGTAAAGAAGATTCTCAAAACTCTCTCTGATGCATATTGTGAAAAGGTATCTACTATTGAGAAATTTGTAGATTATAAGACCTATACTAAGGATCAGTTGTTGGATACTCTAACCTCATTTGAAATTAGAAATCCTAGCTTGAGAAATGGATCAAAGATAGAAACTACTTCTAGGGCTACAAAAGTTAAAGATCCAAATGAAGAAAAATTTGATGAATTGGAAGCTAACTTTGTAAGAAGAATGAAAAATGGCTCTAGTAAGTATCAAGGTAAGTTACCTTTCAAATGTTTTATTTGTGGAGGAATTGGTCATTATGCTTCAAGATGTCCTAAAAGAGCTTAGAGGAATAAACAAAGAGAAGGTAAAGAAAACAAAGGAAAGATGATCAAGAGAGCATTTTATGTGAATAAAGATGCTGGTATTTCTGATGAAGAGTCTAATTATGGAGATTTTGATGATAATTAATGCTTTTTCTTGGCTATAAAGATGAATCTACTCCTTCTAACACTAAAATACATGTGACTGAAAGCACTCCAGAGAAAGTTGAAAGTATTGTGATCTTTGCTCTTCGTGCTAAACAGGAAAAGAACTACTAGGTTGTTGATAGTGGTTGTTCACATCACATGACTAGTGACAAAAGTAAATTTGTTAAACTTAAAAAATATGATGGAGGATTAGTTAAGTTTGGAGATGATACTAGTGCTAAGATTTGTGGGATAGGTTCAATCAATTTTGATGGCAAGCATAATGCTGGTGATGTCTACTATGTAAGGTTTTAAGGCATAATCTCTTGAGTGTTGGATAGATGTGTAGTAAAGGATATAATCTTGTGTTCAAGGATGAGAAATGGGAATAAGGAAAGGATCCAAAATAGTGATTTGTATTGGAAAGAAGTTTGAAGGAAACATTTATCAACTTAAGGGTGCAAATGGATATTTCTTTGTGTCTCATATTAATGGCAGTTGGTTATGACACCAAAGGATGTGTCATATGAATTTTGATAATATGGTGAGAATCAGTGTTGTACAAGCTACAAGAGATTTACCAACGATTACAAAGATTTTTAATGCTATTTGCAAGGATTTTCAGTTTGGAAAGTAAGCTAGAAGCAACTTTAGGTTAGAGGAACAATCTACTACTAGACTACTAGATTTGATTCACACAAATCTATGTGTTCCTACAAGGGTAAGAAGTCTGCAAGGTGACAGGTATTTTATGCTTTTGATTGATGATTACTCTAGAATGGCATAGTTACTTTTCTTAAAGGGAAAGCTGATACATTAGACAAATTCAAAGCATTCAAATCTATGGTTAAAAATGAAAAGGACATGAAAATAAAATGCTTGAGGTCTAACAGAGGTGGAGATTTCACCTCCAATGAGTTTAAAATGTTTTGTGAAGCACATGGAATAAGAAGACAATTGTGGGCTAGGAGAACTCCTCAGCAAAATGGAGTTGTTGAAAGAAAGAATATAACAATTAAAGAAGTTGCTAGACCAATGATTACTAAGGTAGGTCTACCAAAATTTTATTGGGGAGAAGCAATTCACATTGTTTTTTGTTGAGAATGTGTGTCTCAAACTCAATGTTGAAACCCTAGTTCTGTTGCTAGACTTCCTAAAGGGTCATTTTGTTTTAGCACAATACCACAGGGTGTAGCTAGGTGGGGTGTGGGTTGGCAGTGTTACCCATTATCCCACAGTGGTCTTCATTAGCTTTTGTGGTAGTGTGAGAGGATTCATAACCTGCAACCTTGCTATAGTCAATGGAAAGGTTGGCAGTAGAGCAGGGGTCATCCCGCCACCCCACAATAGTCTAAGATGGTGGCTTGCAGTAGTAAGGAACATATTGCCACCCCATGGTAGCCTATGAAGTGAATTGTGGTGGTATGGTATAGATTCCACTATCCCATGATGGCCCAAGTGATAGCATATGGTAGTGTGAGGAAAGTAGCCTATAGTATAGTGGTGAACAAGCTATCCTATGAAGGTCAGTTGGAGATGACTATGGTATAGCGATATCATGTAGTGTGGTGGTAGTTGGAAGAATGGTAAATATTCAATGACGAGATCTCCTTATGTTGATGGGAGGTGTTACATAGTCCCCTCGATACTACGATTGTGGATGAAAATGTAAGTTGATCGATGGTGATAGATGCATGAGTTAGATGACAACACGTGACACAGTTATTTATTGATTGCACATCATTGTTAATCAACATGATCATTGGCCCAACGTCTTCAACTTGAAGTTGGAAGTTGAAGTACCTGATAACCATGGAACTTCCTATGGGATCTTGATGCTCATAGGTTGACGAGGCGGTACTAAGACATCGAGAGGTTAAGCTGACTTGAAGGAGGAGAGGGTATTAGAAAATTAAGTTGTTTTGTGACTGTTCATCTATTATGGAAGTTGGAACAATAGTATCTTGGAATGCCTAAGATGTATGTATGAATGTTATAGTGCATTGTAATTGTATGAGAGAAGAGACGAGATTTGAATCCAAAAGGGTTATGCTGACGAATTTTCTCTAGATTGAACAAGATGTAAATCTATGTTTAAAGGCTTAGAGCCAACATTGAATTATAACTATGTTTTTTGGTCATTGAATAATACAATGAATCTATTCTCTTGGAGTGTGGGGTTTTTTACTCAAAAGGGTTTTCCCCACGTAAATCTTTGTGTTCATGTCTTATGTTCCATCTTTCATGTTTAATGGTTTTGTTTGTAGAATATGTTTAATGCTTGTTATTGAAACTAGTTGATCTTGAAAGATCTTAAATTGCATTAACTTTCCTCTAAGGATTAATGGTGGGAAATGAAATATGTCTAATTTTTCTTTATGGCATAGTAGTATGTGTTTTTGATACAATTTATAGAAATGGATGTTACCAAAGGTATCTATTGATTTCAGATGTTTGTTCTGGGATGAATCTTTTTTCCATGTATGGAAAGATTCCTATTGTAAAGTATTTCAAGGTATTTGGAAGCAGATGTTATATCAGAAGAGATGAAGAAAATTTAGGAATTTTTGATGCAAGATGTGATGGGGATATTTTAATTGGATGCTCCCTTAGAAGCAAATCTTACAGATGCTACAATAAAAGGTTGATAAAGATTGTAGAAAGCACAAATTTCAAGGTTGATGAAGCATTGAAAAATTCAATTGAAGTTGATGCAGATGTATCAAATGAACCTAATTTCAGAGAAGTAGTTGTTAAAGAACTAGAAAAGAAGAATGAAGAAGAAGCTTCAATGGTGTCCCCAAAGACACCTAGATATGTGCAAAATAATCATTTAGAAGATCAAATCATTGGAGACAAGAGAAAAAGGAGTATTGACAAGAAGTAGAGTTGCTGAAATAAATATGTATTTAATTTCTACAGTTGAACCTAAGACAGTAAGTGAAGCATGTAAAGATGAGCATTGGATGAGAGAAATGGAAGAATAAGTTATGCAAATTGAGAAAAATCAAACCTAGGAATTGGTTCCTAGATTAGCAGATAAAAACATAATTGGGTCAAAATGGGTATTCAAAAATAAGTTGAATGAGAATGGAGAATTGATCATAATATGGATGGACACCGTCTATTGCAAGTGAATATGGAGGGACACCATCCACCACATCTTAAGTTGAGAGTACATCATCACTCGCATTCAACGAAGTAGTTAAACGATCATCCCCATATCAACCTCAAGGTATGTTGTCTATTCCACCCTTGATGGAAGGTATGCGATCTAGCCCATCTCACTTAAATATTGATGAAATTCCTAATGTTGACATGTATGTACATAGGAGAACACCACCTAAAAATTTTCATAGAAAACCAAAGTATTTGATTAATATTGATGATAATATTTTGTGGCAAATGGAAAGTAAGATTCTAGAATGCACTTGTAGAAGATATGCTGATAAAATTTGGAAATTTTTCTTTAAAAGGCTAAATGATATCGCGAGATGTCAACTATTTTTTGAAATGATGCGAGGTATAAAGTATAGAAACATCATGAATATTCTTGGGTTGAGAACATCGAATGCTTCAAGTGAAAATAATATTGTAAAGAATCTAATGGATGCTTATGAGAGTGTGGGTAAGACCTCACGCTCAAAGGATATTAATGTCACCTGACGTGTCAATACATTGACTTTGGTAAGTAGTCAAACAAGGAGATCTCATCACATTAGAAAGACGAGTCAACAATTGAGAACTAATATAAAACTTTATCAAGAGCGGTTCAAAGACACCAATGAATTGAGGGCACCGATTCAAATGAATTATGGGCATTCTTGGGGAGACTCTCACAAAAAGATAAACTAGTTGTTGAAGCATTAAGAACAATAATTGAAGACTATTGGAAGAATAACACAAGGCCATCTCTGAATCAAAGGGATGTAGTAAGAAGAAGAATTGGTATTTGAAACCGTGAGCCACATCCAAAGAATTCTTTTGATACGACTCAAAGCCAATTTTTTAGTAAATTTCAAGAGGATTATTGTCAAATTCAAACTTCTCAAAGATATTTTGAAATGCTTAAACCTTTTTATGTCAAGATAAATCACACACACACTACTTTTTGTTGTATATTACATATTGAATTCTCTAACCATTATGATGTTTATCATTCTATATGTTTAGATTTACATACTAACGATGTTTTGTAGGATTGTGGCATACATGCCCCACCGACATCTTCAAGAGAGTTTTTATCAAAAAAAATATCTGAAAGAAAGGATGGAAAAATATTCTACAAGAAACTATGCTTGGATGGTTCATGTCAGAGTTGCAATAGCTTGCAACATATGGAAAAAACACATGTGATGGGAAAGCAACCAGTACAGTTTGGGAAGTGTAAAACAATGGCATACATTACAATAGATGGTAATCAAGCAAAAAGGCATGATTTGGTTATTCAGAAGATTCCAGTGTATCAGTTTATGTCTAAATTTTGTGATAGCATAGTGTATGAGTATGCAGGGCATACCCATAGAGCTTGATGGTTGGACTTGCAATTCAAGTTGTGCAAGGAAACCTTTACAGTTAGTAGCATAGTTTTATTAGTTGACATTGTAGAGAACTACAATCTATAGCCACGATGTGAGATGCGGTCACAATATTACAACTCGACACACGTTTCTATATTTTTTCACATAGAATTCATTCATGTAGTTGATAGTACAAAGTACCAAAGGAAGGTATTGAGGGAGTGTTGTTCCTATAGCACACACATCTCATTCAAATTTGGGACCCCCTCTCCTTGTTTCATTTTTGTCGGGTCATTTTGGACTTCACCTCATTTTGCATGACCCTATTTTTGAGTTTAAAATGGTCACATGCCTCAAAATCATCAAACTCATATTGACCAAATTCACCTATTCAAATTTTACTAAATTTTTAGCCTTCACAAAATTTAGTGTGTGGGATTTTGTCTTTCATTTGCTGTCACATCCGTCCAACTTCGCAAACCTGCCAATGCAACTCTCCTTTAGCGGAATGCCACTCTTGTTTTCCTGCTCCCCATGGTTGACCCCTCACCTCCACCCTCGATGTGGATCTTGATATCGGCTTCATCATCCCTCCCTCATCACCGTTGTCTGGGCCTTCATCCAATGTCCATGTTGGCATGGGTTTTTGCAAGCTTACCTACCCGCCTATTTTTTGTACCTACATTTAATGCCTACATTAATGATGAAATTGTCTATAAATAGACATTAGCTTGGTTGTCATTTTCACCATGTGTCTTTTGAATTTAGAATGAGAAAAAGAGACACCCACGCACACAAATTTTTCCAGAGGATACAAGTTGAATTTGTTTCAATTTCTCACATAGTTCGGAAGTATGATTTTATGCTCCTTTTCTTTTTGCCAAGCATTTAAACTGTTGAGTTGGTTCGACGTTTGGGGTTTTATATTTAAAAAAAAATCCATTGAATCCCAGTCTTGTTTGAGATCGAAATTGATTTTAGAGGGCTCACCAAATGATGTTAAATAAAATACTGTTAACTCCACGCACCTCGATTCTGCATCTATCATTTTATCAAATACGAGCAATTCCTTGGGTATTTCTTGTGAACCCTTGCGTAAATTTTTTCGTGTTCATCTTCTTTCCTTAACGACAAGGCTATCCCAGCACCCCACTACTCATCACTAAGAAATTAGAATTTAAATCCTAAAGGTTCATGATTATTGAGGAAAGAGTCCATTGCGGGCCCACTTGAGTGGAAGTTCACCCCTGCTATGTCGTTGTGATAACAGCAAAACATTCGCATCCTCCCCCTTCATGGGCTCCACCCTTACCATTGTTGTGAGGGAATTAGTCCTAGTATTCTATAAAATCAACTATCCTAATCATCTTGTGGGTCTCCTCATGCGGCCCACCGGCACTCACTCGTTGTTGCTTAATGGTGGAGCATCCCCATCCTCCCACATCACAGACTCCACCTACCACCTACTATCCCAACCTCTAAGTCTAAGGTGGCAAAACCACTAAGTCCAAATGAATAGGTGGTTCCACCCATGCGATTTTCCACCATCAGAATGCTATCCTTATAACATCATCATTTAACAGAATAATCCCTACACCATTCCTCTATGTAGGTTTTGGTGGCTACATTTTTGCAAATCCAAAATCTTAAGTTTGCCAGCGAAAGCTCTAGGATAGGTAACCCCTGTAGGTCCACCTATGCAGAATACTATCTACAGGTGGTCATCTCTCCAAGGCCATTCTCTAATAACAAAGCTAGCACGTCTTTCCGTCAGGAGGATCTTGAGCCCATCAATGTCGCTAATACTAAAACCCATAAGTCACAAGACTCTAGACGAGTCTCTTTGGTGGGTCCACACATACAGGCCACCACTTCTAGAATTCCATCCTCGTAGGGTTGTTCTTTAATGACAAAATACCGACAGCTCTCCCATCCATGGGGCCACATTCCTCACACTCGCATAAACCCAAAGGGTCGATTTGATGAAGGAAAATACCAAAGGTGCTTTCATCTGAAGATATCACACATTCCAAATGACATTTTCTAAGATTTTCCTCACTATTAAGCCATACGAAAATTAACCTATGGGAAGCTATCTATGGAAGTCTGCCTTCCTAGTGCCATACCTTAACAACATTTGACCCCATGGCCTCCGCAAGGGAGAAACTTGAATCCCCAAACCCACACTCCTGTAAATGGTCCAAATGAGCTTCAAATGGTAAACTATGATGGATGTTATGCTATTTTAACGATACATGAATGCATCTAACACTGAATTTACAAGATTTAACTGATATTTGGTGCCTTGATATGTAAGTGCACTTACTACATCTTTTGGGTGTGGGATTTATGGAACCTGCTGACGAAACATTTGAGAAACAAGTGAGGAAAGTTGATAAAGGAAAGAAACCCACCATAACTCTTAGGGGGGAAGAAGAGAAAGAGAAGATGAAGTACCAATTCCAAAGGGTATAATACACTTCTAAGATTATGTCCAACTGGGACACAATCTCTGACACCGACTTCGGGCATGTGAACATATATGAATTTAAGTAGAGAGTAAAGGTCAATCCCACTACAGAGGAGGCCTTAAGAATAAAAAAAAGTGGCATTGAAAACTTAGTAGGCTTCCCTCTCGTATTGATTACTCCAAAGATAGTAATGGCTTGCTGAGATTTCTATCACTCTCATAGCAGAAAAATAATTTCCAAAGATAGAAGGGTACTGGCATACTTATCTGACAAATCTATTGGTGAGAGATTTTCCATCCCGGTCTTTGAATAAATAGAGGAAACAAAAAAGGTATTTTCCCACAATAGGATCCTCTTCGGTGCAAAAGGACAATCAATCAATCAATCACAGCTAAAGGAGAAGAGAGGTAGTGCAAATAAGGTGCCCCAAAAGTTTTAAAGGAGTGATTTCTTGGAAGAATATCTTGATCTAGTCACACTCCTGAGTAGAGCAATGGGCCTTCCTACTGCCACCTTCTTTGAAGAATGGATGTTCTATTTCATTGAAGAGGTCCTTCAAGGAACCACCAACTTTCATTGGGCAAAGATGATAAGTAACAACCTGCATGACCAATTCATGGCAATGAAGAAAACCTCACCATTCTACATGACCTCATATTTGGTCTACCTCCTAGCAATCAACTTCCTGTACAAAGGGTTATTCAATGTTGGAACATTGGGAACCAAGAAGGGACAAATAAAGGTATACGACTACTACCCCCAATTATAATATAGGAATTTCAAGAAGGACTACAAAAGGGTGAATGATTCCTTCATTGGGCATATTATCAGAACACTAGGGGAGACTACAAAACAAGGGTGTCACACAACACCAAGGCACTCGTGAAGGGTTTTGGATATTTATTCATCCAATTCCCAAAATTCACATACATTTGGGTATAAGGGTTTTTGGGGAAACCTTACAAATGGTTGTGTTACCCCAACAAAAGAATAATTTTTTTAGAGCTTACTCAAAAGCTACAGACTTCCCACGCCTTGTTGAGCAACAAACACTAAGCTAGGGTCCCATATCCCCTTACATTTGGATAGGGAATGCACTCTTTCCCTGTTTCGTAATGTGTTGAGCACTCAAAGAAGGAATTGGAAGAGTACAAGTTGGATTTACATATAGATAGGGGAAATGTGGATCCCTATGGCAAGCTAAAGAAACAAGTTGGGAGATCATACACCCATCGACCTCACATTGAATACTTTTGGGAAAACTGTTATGATGACAAGGAGGTTTGGATGTGGCATTATTTAAGGATGACCATCCAATTTGTGAAGTCCATTGGATTGTTTCCCCTACCAGATTATATTGTTGAAGATGAAAATATTGTAGATGAAATATACAATGCCTTGGCCAATGTTCCATTGCCAGTGATTGACTAGGTTGAACAAGGGGTCACCAACTTGGAAACTATCACCCACCCTACTGAATAGATAACCAAATAGTAGGTTGATGGAAAAATAGCCCAATTGCAAGAGAAGGGTACAAAATTCACATACAAGGAGCTTGAAGATGATATTAAGAGTGAAACATATAGTAGTGTCACTGTGGGTTCATCAGGTGAACCTCTTAAGTTCCTGCCTGTCACTAGATCCAAAAAGAGGAAAGATGCAATTGATTGCAAGCCCAAGAAAAATGTGTACACTCAAAAAGCAACAGAGGGGAAACCACCAAGGAAGGTGAAAAGGACGAGGACATTTTTTCTAGAAATGCTAACCATCCAAGAGGAGGAGCACCAACATGAAGAGGAAGAAGAGTCTGAGCAACCTTGATCACCATCACCTACCACCAATGCTCTCTCATCAACTGCTATTGCTACTGTTGTCATCACTCCACCACCTTCCACTTCTAATTCTTTCCACGTCCCATCTTCGTCAGTTGTGGACATCTCTGTCCACCTCACCTTTGCCTCATAGGTTGCTCTAGTGGTAGTACTAGACTCTTCCTCTTCCACCATTTCCCTATTTTCATCTCCTTTGCTCTCACCTCCACTACCTACCATCTCCACTTGACCTAATTCCCTATTAATGACTACCATGGCACCTCCCACTCTACCACATGCCTTGGCAGCTTATATGTAAAATGTGTTGATTGAGTTCCCTGGGGTAATCCTTGACCCTAAGGTCCAAGAATTAATCTCTCAACTCATTTTTGCTTTGCCTCTCCCTCCACCACCTATTGAGCCACTAAAAATGGAGGCAACCATGTAAATCTCTGCAAAAAGGGAGAGGCTTAGTGCAAAGAGAGGTAAGGGTGCTGCGAAAGAAATTGATGAGGAACCAGAAGATTCTGACATGGATGATTATTTTGAGCATCTTATGGAGGGTTGAATATAAACATAGATAAGGTTACCTCAGATGAGGAAGTACAAGAAACATATGAGGATGAAGATGCTAATAATCTTGATGAAAATTATGAAGTTGAAACCTCTAATTAGGAGTTGATTGAAGAGAAACCCTGAAAACACAAAGATGAGGAAGCACCCCCAAAGGAGCATCACTCTAGGGAAAATAAAATGGACACATAGATTGATGTGGAGGTAATTGATGAGCCTCCCAAGACCGGCCAAGATGAGGGCCTGAGACAAGAAGAAATGCCCTCAGAAAGGGAAGGAGAGTAGGAAAAGAATGAAGAAGAAGAGGTCAAAATAGAGAAAAGGGCCAAGCCCCTAGAGAAAATTGAGATTGAGCAAGGAAAAGATAAAGGGACAAAACCAAAAGAAGATAAAACTTAGAATGATGTAGAAATTACCAAGCCCAAAAAATAAAGGACTATGCAAGAAGAAGGGATGGAGGAGAAAAGAATGATGAAGAGGATCCTAGTGATGAAGAGGATGAACCTCAAAAGGACAAAGAAGAGGAAGGTGATCATGAATCACCAAAATAGAAAATAGAGATCCTTGCATGGGTGGACCAACAACTAAAGAAGAAGGCCCTCATGGTTGATAATCCCAAGACTCAATTGGAGGTCATCTGGGCCAAGGTACAGGTGAGGACTCAGAAAGAAAAGAAGTCTAAGATTCGACCACACATAACGATTAATGCTTCTGGGTCTAGAACACTGTAGGTAGCCACTCCAACAATAGAAAAGGATGTGAGCACCATCCAAGGTCAGGACTATCACATATTCACCATTAATCTGGGCCCAGTGACTCATGAATAGAAGATTGATGAATTCCAAGGGTCTATCTCCTCCATTTTGCAATAAATGAATAAAGATCAATCTACAAAGGAGGAGTTGAAGGTACAAGTGGAGGAGATGACCACCTTCATTCAAAAATGGAACTCAACCAAAGAAGAAGCCCCAATGGTGCTGACTACACCTGCTCTCTTGTCTAAGGAAGAGATAAATAAAATGGAAAAAATAAAAAATTGGACCAAGTCTACCTCAAACTAGCTCAACAGGGCAATATACAATGGTGATATGGGCATCCCTTGTGCAGCCAGACTATATAATGACTTCCAGACCTTGTAAAAGGAGTTCAAGGATATAATGAATACCTACAAGGAGTTCCTTGAACTGCATAGGATTACCTATATGAAGGTAGAGAGCATGCTCAAACTCTCTCGGGAAACTTGGGAAAAGGAACTGGGGCTCCCCAAGGAGGATCATTGGTTACCCGAGATGTGGCTAATGAATTTGGACTATAGGAAATAAATTTTGGAAAAGGGCCTATGAGATTTGGAGGACAATTAGGAATGGATCATATCCCATTAGGTTGAATGTTATGATTACTTGAAACTGATGCTAGGTTACAAAATTCCCTCTCAGAATTAGATCTAGAGAAGATTAAGCAAGAATTTCACAAGAGAATGGAGCAAGGAGCCGACGACACGTTATCACCAAACTTTATGGATTTTGTTTCTTGAGCCTTCATGGATTCCGAGCAAATTATCAAGGCTGAGCTGAAAAGCATAGGGCACCAAGATTAGATGAGAGAAGGATTCAAAAAGGTTTCCTTCCAGATCTTCAAATGCAACATCATAGAAGAAAAGAAGCTAATAGCTATGATTGGAAAGTTTCTAGAGTATGTAACTACACAAAAGGAAGTTGGGAAGCCTATTATAGCAGATGAATATTTGAAAAAATATCTTAAAAGGATGCAAGTAACTAAAAGATAAAATAGACTAGGAGACAAAACAGGGAAAAAGAAAAAAGGTCTATTTTATATTGTAATATATTGGGGGTAGGTGAAACCCTAAGTTAGAATGAATATAAGATGCTCATTGTAAATAAATCTTGTCCATTCATTCTACTTCTTGAAAACTATAAATAGGGGCATCCTCTGATTTTCAAGAGAGAAGAATTGTTGTGTAAAGACATGCTTTTGAAAATATATGAGAAAAGCATTGTTTTGAGGGTTTCTTGGGTATTGATCTCCATGTATGCATGACTCTATCTCCAAATATTTAATTTCATATTTTTTTATTTCAAGTTTGAGTTCATGTTAGTTAGTAGTTCATGTTGTGTTTTAATGGTGGATGTGTGCTATGGTGTTTGATGCATTTCTAGCTCATATTTTTAGCTATTTATTGGTGATAAACTGTTGTGTAAAGTTAGTCTAAGCATTGTGTATCTTGTTTCTCTTATGTTCAATTGTTATTCATGCTTAAAGGTGAATATACAGTCTAAAAAATGTGCAAAGACCCCTTGAAGATTGCACTAGTTTCATGAGACTATGGCTATCCCTAGTTAAGTGGAACTTAGTTTTAGGAAGTTTGTCCACTATAGCATCCTCCATTGTTATTGTTTATCATACTTGCAGGTTTAGGAAACTTCTAACCCCTTTTCCTTTTGATATTTCTTTAAAATATAAAGGAGAAGATAAGTTCTAGCATCATTCTAAAACCAAATCTAATGAACAAATGGAGTTTTAGTTTGTTGTCTAAAACTTGCAGCAGTTGTTCATCATTTCCAGAATTTATGAAACTCCATTTACAAACCATAAATTCCCCTTGTGATCATCAACAAATCACAACAAACAACTGAATTTTTCTTTCATTGTCATGACCTGACACTCAAGAGACCTTGGGTTTATTTTATAAGACTTAGTTGCATAAAATTACCTTTCAAGAGAGATAGCATACTTGTGTGTTGTCTATGTTGAGAAAGTGCAAAAATACCCATAAAAAAAACTCACAATAGAAAGAGGGAAAGGATAATTTGGATCAAATCGGGTCCTTCTCCTCTCAAGGACTTCATAGAATACTTAGATCCACAAAAGAGAATTCCAAGAGCTAAAGACCCCTGCTAAGGCTACCAGATCAAAGAAAGTGGAAGCATCCCCTTCAGCTCCATCCACTCGACCTCCATCCCCTTCATCTCCTTCCATCCTTCCACCTACCTCCTCCCATCCATTGCAAACAACATTTTCTCCATTTGATTCCCACCTCCAAAGTGTTGTCCTCACCCCCCACACTTCATTTGGAAGGTGTTGTCCCAACAACTACCCCACCTCAGCCCCAAGTTTCTGTAGCACAACCATTATGACCCCTGCTTCCCTGAATGGCTTGGTTCAGGAATAACCCATCTCCATTATCCTTCAACGATTACCATGACATTTTGAACAATTTGGAAGGCTTATGTACCAATTTTTATCCATGTGATCCATAGAGAACAACAAAAGAACATATCAAGATCTTCCAAACATCCTTGAAGGATATGAAAATTGCTCATGAAGACGTGACTTTTAGGCTCTTCCCTTACTTGTTGGGGGATGAGGCATTCTATTGGTACATCCATCTACCTACAGGCTCCATTACCTCTTGGGACCTCATGAAGAATAGGTTCTTGTAGAAATTTAAGGTCCCTATTAGCCCCACAGAGTTGTACCAGCAATTCACGCCTGAAAGGAGAGAAGTCAATGAATTGATCAACTCATTCAATGAAAAATTTCATAGAGATTACATGAAGTTACAACCTCCCTATGTGATCGATGATGCATCAGCTAGACTGGTATACTATGCGACATTGGATAATCTCACATCCGCTTTGATTAAGAGGATGCATCAATTTCCTGCAAGATTGGTGGATGCATCTGCATAAGTTGTGAAGGCTAGCACTAATTTAGGACAACACATTGCGGGTCCATTATCCTCATTAGGACCAGTCGCCAACCTTACTCAAATACATGGAGACTTACTCAAGTTTTGGCACACCAAACCCCATTGATGAACCCAGTTCCATAGTTGTTGATCGTGCCACATCCAAGGAAGCCATTAAATCAAGATCCATCAATGTTGAACTACTTGTAGGCTCCGCAACAGTAGGCTTATGCTCAATAGTCTCAAGTGCCTTCGTACCTATAGAATTCAAAATTCCTAGATGCCCAATAGAACCAACTTTTAGTGTAGCCTGTTTTTCTTCAAAATTCAATGCCTTCACAAAATAATGCAAATAAGGATCAGAATGATGAGTTGACTAAATTAGTGAAGAATTTTTCCACCAAGATGACCCATCTAAGGAACCAAAACAACCAACTACAAGCTTCTCAGAGGAGCATTCAAGCCAACCTCCATCAAGACAATTGTGATTCTGGCACATCCTCATAGAACTTTGAACACCAAACTAAATAATGGAGGTGTTCCCACACCTCTTGACCAACTGGGTGGCACAGAAAAATCAACAAGTGGAGTCTATTTGGCTAAGGAAAACTTATCTAGATGGTGTGTAATTCATAAGACCAATAGACATTCTGAGTTGGACTGCTCAGAGTTCCAAACTATTGTAAAAATATTTCAAGTGGAAGTCCAAAATGGTGTTGATGGTTCAAGTTGTAGAGACATTGTTCCATTGGAGCCGTATGATTCATCAATGTTGGTGGTCAACCAAGATCCTTTCCCACAAAGTGATAGCAACTCACCTAAGAAGGAGGTCATAGCCAAGGAAGAAGTGAATGAGGTAAGTAACGAGAGCTCTCTATCTCAACTCTTTGATTTAGTAGATAATGGTCCTAAAGATGAGGAAGGAAAACAAATAGAAGAGATTCATATGTTCCACCAAAGAGCATCCTCATATAACTTAAGAAATAGGAAATTTGGTGCCCCTCTTACAACCTCCACCCTGCCCAACAATTTTAATACTCCACTTGATCCAAATGCTAGCAACAACCCCACTTATCCTAAAGTTCCAAACCAATATTTCAATAGGAATAGGTAACCCAACCCAACTCTTGATCAATTGGCTAAAGCTTCCCAAATCACATCTTCCAAAGAAAACATTGAACAAATGGGGGAATACGTGGCTGAGGAATTTAAGAAAGTAAAGATAAGTTTTTCATCCTTTGAGTTGCTAAGGATACCAATTGTCTAGAATTCCTTTTTTTGGTCATTGAACAAAATTTCCCCATCAAGATCAGCTCAAGAGGTGGCAGCAAAGAGAGTCTCATTTGAAATCTCTAAAAATGAGCCCATGATCAAGGAAATTGTGGGGAAAAGACTTGACCAATCACCCAACCAATAACCCAATAAAATTCAACCATTAGACAAACCACCAACCAAAGAGAAAATTCAAGTACAAATAACAGATAAGAACAATAACAAGGATAAGACTCAAGTAGCCCAAGTTGATGTCTTCATGGGATTGTTTTAGGGAAGATTGGAGACTCTTCCCTTCTTATTAATGATCTGTGTATTCAAAAAAAAATCCACAATTGCTTGCTAGATTCAGGTGCCTTAGCTAATGCCATTCCACTTGTAGTGTTCCAAGCACTACGAATAACTTCAACCCCATCCAAACAAAAGATGACCCAACTTGATAAGTCTAAGGTGAACATAGTGGGGGAATTGTGTTGGACACTGGGAACACTGAGAGGCGGGTGAATCAGTGTTCAATGATTTTAACTTACAAAATAGATCTAAAACTATCAATAACAAAAATAGAACTCCATATAGCATTTCCAGCACATAATAGATGAAAACATTCAAAACATGCAGTCATATTAGTGAACACCATAACACCAGATATTTTTACGTGGAAACCTTGTTAGGGGAAAAACCACTGTGGAGATCAATCCACAATGTTTACTCTGTTAAAAGTAAATAAAAGAGGGGAATGCACTTGCATTCAAGTACACTACCTAGAGCTCATTGTTCAAAGAAAAGAGGCTCACTTCCTTACAGATATAATAAAGTTTAGAACAAGATTTGAACTAAGATTACAACATCAATAAATGCTAGGATTTAGTTCCACTGAAGCTCAAGATCAAATTCTGGATCTCCTAATTGGATCAAACTTCTACTTTGTTTTGCTCTGCTCAACATACCAAAACTGTTCTTCCCTCTAACAACTGATCATCTCTTTTTCGCTCTCTCCTTATTATTGCATTATATCAACCACCATGACTTGCATATTTCACACACACACATCCACATGTATATGTATATACAAAATGATTTACAATCTCCTTTATATACCCGCTAATCAGAAATTCCAAGTATGTCGGCGTCACAATAGGATATAATATTTATCTTTTATGTCGGCTCACATCTCCTAATTTGAAGTGAAGTGTACCCACACAAGTTAGCTAGACTTTAGTAGGGACCCAAAACATAAGTAATAGAAAAACACATATATTCCACATAGATCCACAATAAGTCATACGAAGCATGTTGTCCACAATGGAAAATAAGCCATGAATCATGCTACCGAATCTCTTAACTCCAACTACCACTTAGGTTTATACCACAAAACTCATTAGAGGATAGTGTACTTACTAAGAAAGATTTCCTAGAGGTCCACACCATGAAATAATGATCCAATACGGTGAGTGATATCATGCGTAGTTTCACTTGTGCAACCAAATGTCCTGTTCTTCATACTTACTACCGGTAGAATACAAAAACTAAATTTCTTTGCCGATATGAGTAATTCTAATACTGTAGATCATACTGCTAGCTCTAGTTTCCATAAATGAAAACACAAGTAGCCAAAAATGATATCTCAAAGCCACATGCCAACAATCTCCTCGTTTGGCATTGATGGCAACACTTAGTGAAAAAATTGACTAAGTGTCAAAACCCAAAAACAAAATTACTGGTCCCCCTATGGATATCTGGGAAAATTTTGCTCATTCTCTACTCCTTTGACATCAATGACAAAGCTCTACTATATCTAGTCTAGAATTCCCTTTTTATTCTATCCCCTTAGCATTCACTCTTTTTCCATTTTCTCCCCAACTGATGATGAAAAATTTGATCAAAATTTGACAACTGCAGCAAGAGTTCATAAAATTATTTTATGCTTTCATTTCTGGAAGGAATTTCTTCTAGGAATCTACCACAATTCCAATGGTAATGATTAAGCTGCTATTTTCTAAAGTTGTTTTGATGATTTGAACAAGCAACTCAAGAATGGTGATTACAACTTCCAGCTTTTCTCCTAACTTGAGTACTTCAACCATTTGCACTAGTCTTCCTTCAGTTAGGTCTTTTACTTTCTAGAAGGTGTCAATAAGAGTATTCCTAGAATAATGGACCTTTGTATGCTCATCCTATAGAGCATGAACCTTCTTCTTAACATCTCCATCCATATCCAAATACATACAATAATCTTGACCGATTTTGACAATCTCATCCTCAATTTCCTGCAACTTGTCTTTGTACTTGCCTACCACATGAGGCCACCTTAGATAGTAATTAAGTACCTTATTGCCTGAATCAATACACTATCTTAGCACATTGATTTTCTTTTTCAATTTGGAAAGAGATAGCCTAAATTGCATCTTTAAATGAGAAATTATCTCCTCTTTTCTAACCATAGGTACAGATTCCATAGCTTCCTTGACATAGTCAATTAGTTCTTTTGGGAGAACATCCCGCAAAATTTCCAACTCAATATTATTATCAATAAAATATCTTCCTAGAGTGTCCTCAATGACATCCTGCTCATAGGATGGTCCATTCAGCCATATATCTGATATCTTCTACTTACCACCCTCATCCTGAATGATTTGCACCACCTTTGACTTGAACAAAGCACCTTCTTCATCATTGTCTTTTGCAATTTCCATTGGTTTTGGTTGGTTTTTTGAAGCATGATCTTTAGAAACTTCATCTTCTACATCCACAACTAACTGACCTTTTCCTTTTTCTTCAACCTTTGCTAACTTGGGTACCAGTGGAGTGACATCACCCATATCACTTCCTCTCTTCTGCTTTTTCTTGGCCTTGCCAGATGATGACCCACTTTCTGTTATATTTACTGGGATAGGGATAACACCTTCCCCAAACCTTTCTAACATATTTCTAAAAAATATTCCATACACTTCACAATTCTCAAAAGAATTATAATGATTGAAGATTTTCTTACAAACCAGCATATTTTCTCTCCATACTACATTATCTTTTGCAGGCAAACAGTTTAGAAAATACATCATAATACATATTACTAGAGTGCCAAGCCTGAAAGGGTAGTCAATATCCTTCGTTAATTGAACATTTTCCATTATTTGATCCTTTACCAAATTGCATAGGTCAAAATCTTCATTTTCAATTATCATTTTATGAGCAATATATGCAGCACCTGCCGAGGTTGATCCTTCTCAATTTCTGAAGAAGATCTTGTATGAGATTACATGTGCTACATACCTTGTCAAAGGATCATTAATCATCAGAATTAACAAAGCCCTCAAATCTCTCCTTATTCCAGTTAGGGCTTCGGCCTCAACATTGTGAATCAACTTTTTCTTCAATAAATCACCAACATTGCATAAGCCCATTCAATTACTAATCACATCCTTAGTAATTTGATAAGGTTTTTCAAGAGTGTGGATATCACCGTCCAATTTGTTCAGAAAAAACCAAATTACTTATGTATTGACGAAATGAGGATATTCGTTCCATATATCCAAACTATTATGCTTAGATCCTTCAAGTCTCTTGAAATCGATGAGTGACAACAAATTCCTTTCATCCCTAATATTTTGAGTACTTTACTCATCTAGAGTTATGGTTCATTTGATTTTCTTCATGATTCGCTCCAAGTAGAGTTCTACCAATTGCTAAAATAGATATGAAATTAATGATCAACAAAAATACCTAGAAATTCCCTGCAAGGATCACCTTTTACACCTTCAAAATTTTGTAACAAATGCTCTTGAACTATTCTTCTTCAATGCATGGTGATGAATTAGGGTTCCAAATGCCCCTTTTATAACTTACTTTTTTCCGCATTAAATGTGTCGCCCTAGAAGTTTAGATCACTCTATGAACTTAGACTACAAGCAAAAAATTGACTTCAAACCTATACCATTCCACCCAATTCAACATATGATTGCTAAAATTTTTATTAATGAATTAACACGATGACTGACAAAATCCAACAATTCAGAGCCAATTATATACAGGGGATAAGATATCTTCATGAAAAATTCCCCCTAGGCCACTGGCCTAATATTAATTTATGGAAGAGCTACCAGAGGGAACTTCCGGTACAACCTTGTTTCCTTCATTAGATTCACTTTTCTTCACCCATGTTCTCTTCATTTGATCTCTTATCTCTTCCACATTTGGTTTTTCTTTTCCTTTATTGTCTTTCTGTGAATTTCTTCCTTGATAAACCGGACCTCTTTTATTCAAGTTTCTATTCCTACAGAATTTTGCAAGGTGTCCAAGATTGTTACAATTGAAACATTCCAGACTATTTTGTCTATATCAGCCATTCCACTTATTTCCTCCTAACCTGCATTGATTAGCAATATATGTCCAAATCTTCCACAGGTATAGCATTTAATGTTACTTGTATTGACATGCATGCTTCTACATTATAATGCCTTATGACCAAACTTCTTGCATTTAAAACATTGACTAGAGAATGATGGAGGACAAGGATTTATCCTTCCTCTACACTGAGAAACCATATGACCAAATTTATTGTAGGAAAAGCAATATCCATTAAATCTTTGAGCATTGGGTTTCCTTATCGGATGTCTTCTTCCTTGGTTCTTCTTTTCAAAGTTCTTATGTTTGGATCCAGAGCTTTCACCCTTCTCATAGCCAAGACCTCACTTGTCATTCATATTCTTCTGACTTTTGGTTATCTCATCAAGCTTAGTAGAACTTATCCTGAATTTCTCCTTGAATTCATTTGCAGTAGCAAGCTCATTTCCAAGAGTAACTATCTATCTTTCAATCTCATGTTCATAGTTTTTAGCCTGTTGCAGTTCAATCTCCAACTGAATGGTTCTACAGTTAATTTTGTTGCATTCTTCAAATTTTTATTTTAGAGACTGGGAAAGATTGTCCTCATTCTTATTTCTTTGTTTGATCTCTTTGATAAACTTCATTGTCACAGATTCCATCTCAACTTTTAGAGTTGCATTGTCCTTGGCTAGCTTTTCACATTCTTCTATTATTATTTTTAGGGTTTGATTCAGATAGACATCATCTAGACCTTTGCTTTATTTTTGCTTCAATTGATCACACAACTCTTTCCTCTTTTCCCTTGAACCATTTATCTTATCCTTTAGTGATTGAATGAATTTTTTGACACCTGCAATATTTTCTTTCAGCTCCATGACCTCTACTTTGGATTGATCAAGATCATCAAGTGTCACCATAAGCTATTTTTGAATACTACCAATGTCCATTGAGATTTACCTCAAGCTATTAAACTTCTGAAGAGGAACCAGAGCTCTGATACCAATTTTTGGACACAGGGAACACTAAGAGGTGGGGTGAATTAGTGCTCAATGATTTTAACTTACAAAATAGATATAAAACTATTAACTACAAAAATAGAACTTCCTATAGCATTTCCAACACATAACAGATGAAAACATTCAAAACATGCAGTCATATTAGTGAACACCATAACACTAGATATTTTTACATGGAAAGCTTGTTAGGGGAAAAACCATGACAGAGATCAATCCACAATGTTTACTCTATTAAAAGTAAATAAAAGAGGGGAATGCACTTGCATTTAGGCACACTACCTAGAGCTCATTGCTCAAAGAAAAGAGGCTCATTTCCTTACAGATATAATAAAGTTTAGAACAAGATTTGAACTAAGAATACAACATCAACAAATACTAGGATTTAGTTCCACTAAAGCTCAAGATCAAATTCTAGATCTCTTCACCGAATCACACTTCTGCTATGCTCTACTTTGCTCAACATACCAAAACTATTATGCCCTCTAACAACTAATCTGTTCTTTTTCACTCTCTCCTTATTACTGCATTATATCAACCTTCACAACTTGCATATGTCTCTCATACACATCCAAACGTATATGTATATACAAAATGATTTATGATCTCCTTTATATACCCACTAATCAGAAATTCCAAGTATGTCGACCTCATAATAGGATATAATATTTTTCTTTTATGTCAACTCACATCTCCTAATTAGAAGTGAAGTGTACCCACAAATCAGTTAGACTTTAGTAGGGACCCAAAATATAAGTAATAGGAAAACACATATATTCCACATAGATCCACAATACATCATACAAAGCATGTCAACCACAATGGAAAATAAGCCATGAATCATGCTACCAAATCTTTGAACTCCAACTACGACTTAGGTTTATACCACAAAACTCATCAAAGGATAGTGTAATTGCTAAGAAATATTTCTTGGAGGTCCACACCATGAAATAATGATTCGGTACAGTGAGCGATATCGTGCACAATTTCACTTATGCAACTGGATGTCCTATTCTTCATACTTACTGCTGGTAGAACACAAAAACTCAATTCTTTGTTGGTATGAGTAATTCTAATATTGTGGATCAAACTGCTAACTCTATTTGCCATCAATGATAACACAAGTAGCCAAAAATGATCTCTCAAATCCATATGCCAACAAATTGAACAGAATCCCTATGCAAGTCACAGTTGACCCAAGAGTGTAGTAGGTCATCGATATTCAAGTTGCTTACATCACAGACACTTATGGTATCATATTGGGGAGGGACTTTACTCAGGCTCTTAATGGTTATGCAACAACTGACTACTCTCACTTATGGCTACCATGGAAAGGACTACCTAATCAAATCTACATTGATTGAGAAGCTAGGATGAATTTCATGATCATTGAATATAATAACACAAATGAGGTGTTGTTTGTAGAGACAGAGTTGAGTAACTACTTCTCCACTGCTTACCAAGGTCAAGAAGAAGAAGAGGAAGTGAAAGAGGTCCTTGTGCTATGTGAGGCCCCCATTAATTTAACTTCCCTTCCCAACAACATGAGAGTTATGGTTGAATTCGATAATGAAGAGTTCCCAGAGGATATCCACCTTGGATTGTTTGATGGCTTCCAAGAATTTATGCAAAAATTTGTGCAAGATCAACTTAGTTTTGTAGCTAAGATGAATTTCAAAGAATTGTTGTTTCCCAGTTGGTGCATAATACATGATGCATCCCATTTTGAGTTTGAATGTTGCACGTTCCAAAAAACAATAGATCACATAAAAAGGAAGATTGTTCTAGAAGAGGTTACAGAGGAACAACAAAACCAAAACTATCCTGAGTGCCAGAGGTCACATAAGGATGCAAGAATAGACAGGCAGCTGCCTAAGGATGTTAGGATAGACACACCACCAAAAGAGATAGGTATATGCTCTATCAGCTCCAAAGGAAAGAGCCCCTCTAAGTTCTGAATGCTATGCTTTGATGGATCCAAATCCAAGAAAGGAGCAGGAGTATGTTTTGAACTCATCATTTGTATGGGTAAGATTTACTTTGCTTCCCATAGATTACAATTCTATTGCACCAATAATGTAGAAAAATATAAAGTGTTGGTCCATGGGTTATTAATGGCATTAAGGAAGAAAGTTAAAATGTTGCAAGTCTTTGGGGAATTCGAATTGGTTGTCAAGAAAGTTAGGAAGTTATACTCATGCCATGATAGAAGGATAGAAAACTACATGCATAAAGTATGGGATCTCAAAGAAGGCTTAGATGCATTCAATATTCAGTTGATCCCTAGTAGCAAGAATCAGACCATTGATGCCTTAGCTCAGGCAGCTAGTACCCTCCAACTCCTATCATTAACTAGCTTAAAGAAATTTACTGTAGAGCTCACTTCCACCCCATCGATGCTTTATAGTGTTGCTCATTTTCAAGTGCTTAATGATGACAAGAATATCCTAGAATTCATCACTAGTTCGGTTATATTTTCTTCCCAAATCATAAATGAAGTGGAGCCCGAGGAAGCTGAACTTGATATAGAAGGTTTGATCAATTTGAAAAGTATATTTGACTTAGATCACATAAGGGGCCAAGATTCATAGATTAAGAAGGAGTCTATAGATAATCAATGTGATGCTCACAACCTAGGTACTGTAGAAGATGTAAAAAATGTTTTCTATTGGAAAAGTGTGCAACCGAGAGGAAAGGAAAGGAATCATTGATGCTCTACACACTTATCATGACGTGATTGCTTGGTGGTATGAAGACCTCAAAACATATGACACGTCGATTATCACTCATACCATCTCCCTCAAACCAAATGTGAGGCCCTTTTGGCAGTGTCAACACCCAATTAACGAACTGCTTGAACCCATTATCTTCAAGGAAGTGCAGAAGTTGTCTGCTCACATGATTTTCCCCATCTAACATTCCACATGGGTGGCCAACTTGGTCTCAATCAGAAAGAAAAATGGAAAAATCAAATTGTGTGTAGATTTCAGGAATCTGAACAGGGCTTCTAAAAAAGATAATTATCTAGTACCCTCGTTGGATGAAGTGCTATAAATAGTAAATGGTTCGAAAATGATGTCATTTCTTGATGGCTACTCTAGATATAACCAAGTGATGGTGCAATATGAATATAGGCACAAGACTGCATTCACTACAAAGTGGGGAATGTTTGCATATAGAAGAATGACATTCAGATTGATTAATGTAGGTGTGACATTTCAGTGTGCTATGGAAATAGCCTTTAAGGATCTCATTATAAAATGCATCATGATATATATGGATGATCTTACTGTGTTCTCAAAGAAAATAGGAGACCACATCTCTAACTTGTGCAAGGTGTTCTAAAAATGAAAAGAGTTTGGCATCTCATTGAACCCAAAGAAATGCATCTTTGGAGTGACTGAGGGAAAATTTCTAGGACACATGATTTAAGAAAAGGGAATCTCCATAGATCTAGAGTGCATACAAGCCATATTGAAAATACAACCTCTTGGCAGAAAAATAGAGATGAAATCTTTCTTTGGGAAGATCAACTTCGTCAATAAATTCATCACAGGATTTGTAGAAATAGTTAATCCATTGAATGACATGCTCAAGTAGGACACTAAAGTAGAGTGGATGTATAAATTCAAATATACTTTTGATGAAATTAAGACAGCTATTGTAGATGCTTCATTGTTGGTCAGCCCAAATTATTTGAAGCATTTCTTCATCTACTCTTTTGCTTTAGATCACTCATGTGCCAGCATGTTAACACAAAAAGATAATGAAGGGAACAAGCATCCTATTGCCTTCATGAGTGCTCCACTAAAGGATGATGAGTTGTGTTACCATAAAATTAAGAAGAAAGCTTATGCCTTGGTTTGTGGAGTCAAAAAATTCAAGCATTACATCCTATGGAGAAAAGTACTCGCCATTGTTCTAGACCCAACTATTAAGACCTTGCTGATGCAAAATGAACCAGGAGAAAGAAGAGAAAAATGGGTCACATTGTTACAAGAGTATGATATGGAGATTCAACCAATGAAGTTGGTTCGAGGAAAATCTCTCGCACATAATTACATAAATGGAACTAGAGCTCACAGTGCAACAATATCATTTAGAGGATGTTTCTCCTAATGAATGGTATGATGACATAGTGTACTACTTGTTGAATAACAATTGTCCATCATGGCTACAAGGGGTAAAAATGTTCCCTAAGATTGAAAAGTAATAGCTACATGTTACAAGGAGCTATATTGTACAAGAAGAATCATGAGAGAGTTTATCTCAAATGCCTGGAAAAAAAAGCCAGATGATGTGTTGAAACAATTTCATGACAAATTTGGAACGATGCATGGATTTGACCCTTCAACAACCCATCAGATCATATGGGCTGGGTATTACTGGCCAACCATGTTTAAAGATGCTCACAACCACGTTCGATCATGCCACATCTTCCAGATTGTTGCCACCAAGGAAACGTACGCTATTGTCCCGCTACATCTAGTTGTTGAGGTAAGACCCTTCACTCAGTGGGGACTTGACTTTACTGGTCTAGTAAACCTTCCATCTTCTACAAGCCACAAGTACATTATGACTGCTACTGATTATTGCACCAGATGTATTGAAGCAATTTCTTGTTTTAGAAAGTTTCATTATAAATCATTTTAGTTGTCAATTTGCCTTGGTTTATGATAATGGTCCTACATTTGCTTCCCTCAAGTTCGCTAGTTGGGCATTTGATTATGGGATTGCCTTAAATTTTCATCTAATTATTATCCCCAAGGGAACGATTTAGCTAAATCCACAAACAAGAATTTGTTGACTGTCATACGTAAACTGCTTGACAAAATCCCAAAATACTGGTGTACCCAACTGCATTTTGGTCTATGGGCATATCTCAGCCAACATAAGGTAGCCTTAGCGAATGACCTATTTCACCTCATTTATGGCTTAGAGCCTATCTTCCTATTTCCCTCAATATACCTACACTATAATTTATCAATACATATTATGAGGAGGGAGAATTCCTTGACCGTCGCTTAGCTGAGTTACTCCATTTGGAGGAAGTCTAAATTAAAGCAATAGAAAACTTTGCTAAACATCATAGTGTAGTTAAGAGATGGTTTGACCATAGAGCTAAGGGCAAGGCCTTTCACATTACTGATTTCGTTGTATGTTGGGACAAGGCCCATGAGAAGAAAGGGGAACATGACAAATTTGATAAGCTCTAGCTTGGCCCCTTTCAGATTTATAAGATTTCAGGAGATAATCACTTTCACCTTAAGACACTCACTAGAGAGGATGTCCCATTTCCAGTTAATGGGAAAACCTCAAGCATTATTTTCTTTCCTAAACTATTGAGCTCACCTCTTTGTGCATAGTTAGGGTAGGTCTTTGTTTGTTGTTTTACTTTTACTTCTCTTTCGCTCACTCTCCTGACCTTCATTTTGCTGAGGGTGTTGTTCAGTCTTGATGCGGTGGTAGTGCTTGTCCCGAGGCTCACTTTGTTGCACACTCCTTTTGTTCCTTGGATAATTCTTTATTAGTTACCATGTTTTTTTCCACTTCCATGCAACGGGTTTCCTCACTTGAATTTTGGCTTGACCCAGAATGGAGCCGCTATTTGAATCCTTTCATGTTTATCTCATATTACACCTGATACACCACATTTTAAATACGCTTGATGAGCTATACAATGGTAATCTTGAAACCTAGGTGAGTGAAAAATCTTAAGTCTACTCCAGTGACCACTGTGATCTCCAAACCCACTATAAGCTTCATTGCTTATACAATTAAGAAAAATAAAATATGAAAGAAAAGAAAATAAAATGAGAAAATATTGAAAAATAGGCAACTATGTGGGTGTGTGAGAAACTCTATCGGGGTTATGAATGTCTGGTTGGAAATATAGCAATGTTCGTGTGGATTGCAATAACAACCTCATCGAGCTATGGATGCCTAACTGGCAGTGGAGTAATGTCCAGGTTACTTTTGTGGTTAGATGACGTACGTAGCTTGCCTTGGTTGATTGGTCGATGTCCTCTATTGTGTCTAAAGGAGAGGAATAAACTCACTAAACACACTCCTGATATATTTTATGATTTGATTCAACTAAGGACTTCATTCTCCTTTGATTTTTTAGTTCATTTGAGGGAATTCATTTATGGTCAGTGAAACCAAATATTCTAGTTTTCGGATGAATCCTTACCCTTGGAACACTTGGGAGCATTCTCCTAGCAGAGTCACCATTTTTTGTGCCTATAGCACACATGCCCTGTTCAAACCGGGGACCCCCTCTCCTTGTTTCACTTTTTCTAGGTTGTTTTAGCCTTTTCCTTATTTTGCATGCCCCTATTTATGAATTTAAAATGGCCACATGCCTCAAAATCATCAAACTCATATTGACCAAATTCACCTATTCAAATTTTACTAAGTTCTTAGCCTTCACAAAATTGGTGTGTGGGCTTCCATCTTCCATTTGATGTCACATCCATCCAACTTGGTGGACCCATCGATGTGGGTCTCCTTTAGAAAAATTCCACTCTTTTTTTTCCACTACCTGTGGCCGACCCCTCACATCCACCCACGATGCAAGTCCTAATATCGTCTTCACTATCCCTCACATCTTTCGGTCCATGTCCACCTGCACGGCATGTCCCACCCTCATCACCATTGTTCAGGCCTTCATTTGACATTCAAGTCAACATGGGTTTCCACAAGCTCACCTACTCTCTCGTCTATAATACCTGCATTTAATAACGCCCACAATAATGACAAAATTGTCTATAAATAGACATCACCTTGGCTATCATTTTCACCCTACATTTTTTGAATTTAGAAGGAGAAAAAGAGACACCCACGCGCACAAAGTTTCCCAGAGGATTCAAGCCGAATTTGTTTCAGTTTCTCATGCAATTTGGAGGTATGAATTCACACTTCTTTTCTTTTTTTCAAGCATTTAAACTGTTGAGCAGGTTCTGTGTTTGGGGTTTTATATTTAAAATGAAATCCATTGAATCCTAGTCTCATTTGAGATAGAAATTGATTTTAGAAGGTTCACCAAATGATGTTAAAGCAAATACTAGAAACCCCGCACACCTTAATTCCACATCTATCATCTTATCAAATATGAGAGATTCCTTGGACAGTTCTCGTGAACCCTTGCACAGATTTTTGCCTGTCCATCACCATTCCTTAACAACGAGGCCGACCCAACAACCCATTGTGCTAAACCCGCACTACCCATCACTAAGAAATTATAATTTCAACCCTAAAGGTCTCTGGTTGTTGAGGAAAGAATCCACTACAAGTCCACTTGAGCGGAAACTTGCCCCTTCTCTACCATTGCGCTAGCAAAAAAACATTCGCATCCTCTCACTCCGTGGGCTCCACCCTTACCATTATTGCAAGGGAACTAGACCCAGTATTCTATAAAATCAACTAATTCCTAATCATCTTGCAGGTCTCCTCATGCTGCTCATTGACACCCACTCTTCATTTCTTAATGACAGAGTATCGACGTCCTCGCACATCATAGACTTCGCCTACCACTCGCTACCCCAACCTCTAAGTCTGAGGTGGTGAAACCGCTAAGTCCAAATGAATAGGTGGGTCCACCCATGTGGTTGTCCAGCATTGGAAGACCATCCCTATAACACTATTGTTTAATGGTGTAATCCCTGTGCCATTCCTTTATGCAGGTCCCAACAGCTACATTTCCACAAAGCCAAAATTTTAAGTTTTCCAGTGAGAGCTCCAAGACGGGTAACCCTTGCAGGTCCGCCTATGCAAACTGTTGTCCGTGGGTGGTTGTCACTCCAAGTCCATTCTCTAACGATGAAGCCAACACATCTTTCCACTGGGTGGATCTCGAACCTGTCAATGACACCGGTACTAAAACCCATAAGTCACAAGCCTTTAGGTGAGTCTCTTCGACAGGTCTGCTCGTGCAGGCTATAGCTATTAGAATGTTGTCCTCGTAGGGTCATTCTTTAATGATGAAACACAAAAAACTTTCCCATCCATAGTTCCCGTAGTACTCACACCTACATAAACCCAAAAAGTTGATTAGATAGAGTAAAATAACCAAAGGTGCTTCCATCCAAATATCTCACACATGCCAAATGACATTGTCTAAGATTTTCCTCACTATTGAGCCATGTAGAAATTAACCTATAGGAGGTTGTCTATAGAAGTTTGCTTTCCTAGTTCCATCCCCTAATGGCATTCAACCCCACAGCCTCCACAAGGGAGAAATCTGGATCGCCAAACCTGCACTCCTATAAATGGTCCAAATGAGCTTCAAATGGTAAACTATGGTGGATGTTATGACCTTTTAATAGTATATGAATGCATCTAACACTGAATTTGTTTGATTTAACTAATATTTGTTGCCTCAATATGTAAGCACACTTACTAGATCTTTTGGGTGCAAGATTTATGGAACCTATTGAGTGGCCATCAGAGAAACTAGTGGAGAAAGTTGACAAAGGAAAGAAACCCACTAGAATTCCTAGGGAGAAAGAAGAGAAAGAGTAGATGAAGTACCAGTTCCAAATAGTAGAATGTACTTCTAAGATCATATCCAACTGGGACACAATCTCTAACACTAACTTCGAGCATGTGAACATAGATGAATTCAAGCAGGGAGTAATGGTCAATCCCACTATAGAGGAGGCCTTGAGAATAAAAGAAAGCGGCCATGCAAAAGTAGCAGGCTTCCCTCTCGCCTCGATTGCTCCAGAGCTAGTAATGGATTTTCGAGAGTGCTATCAATATCATAGTAGAAAAATAATTGCCAAAGATGGAAGGGTATTGGTAGACTAATTTACCAAATATATTGGCAAGACATTTGGCATCTCAATCTTCAAAGAAATGGACGAAACAAAAAAAGTATTTTCCCTATAACTTTGGCAACAGGATCATCTTGGGTGAAAAATAATAATCAGTCAATCATGGCTAAAGGACAAGAGAGGCAGTTCCAACAAGGTGCCCTAAAATTTGTGTAGGAGTGATTTCTTGGAAGAATATCATGATCTAGACACACTCCTGAGCAGAGTGATGGGATTTCCTACTGCCACCTTCTTCGAAGAATGGATGTTCTATTTCATGGAAGAGTTCATCTGAGGCACCACCAACTTTCAGTGGGAAAATATGATAAGTAACAAACTGCACAACCAATTCATGGTAGGGAAGAAAGCCTCACAATTCTACATGATCTCATATTTGGTCTACCTCCTAGTAGTCAAGTTCCCATACAAAGGACAATTCTATGTTGGAACATTTGGAACCAAGAAGGGACAACTGAAGGTATAAAATTGCTACCCCCAATTGCAATACATGAATTTCAAGAAGGACCATAGAATGGTGAATGATTCCTTCATTGGGCATATTATTAGAACACTGGGAGGACTACGAAAGAAGGGTGTCACACAAGACCAAGGAACTAGTCAAGGGTTTTGGATATCTTTTCATCCAATTCCCAAAATTCACATACATCTGTGTAGAATGGTTTTCGAGGGAACCTTATAAATTTTCATGTACCCCAATGAAATAATCATTTTTTTAGAGCTTACTCGGCAACTAAAAATTACCCATACCCTATTGAGCAACAAACACTGAGTTGGGGTACCATATCCCCTTACATTTGGATAGAGATTGTACTCTTGCCTTGTTGTTCAATGCGCTGAGCACACAGAGAAGGAATTGGCATAGTACAATTTGGATTTACATATAGATAGGGGAAACGTGGATCCCCATGACAAGTTGAAGAAAAAATTTGTGAGATCATACGCCCACCGAACTCACATTGAAGACTTTTGGGAAAATTGTAATGATGACAAGGAGGATCAAATGCAGCATTATATGAGGATGACTGCCCAATTTGTGAAGTCCATTGATTGTTCCCCATACTAGATCAGATTGTTGAAAATGAAAATATTTTAGATGAAAGATACAATTCCTTGGCCAATGTTCCATTTCCAATGATTGACTAGGCTGAACAAGAGGTCACTGACCCAGACACTATCACCCACTCTATTAAATAGGGAAACAAATAGTGGGTTGATGGATAAATAGCCCAATTATAGGATCATGGTGTTGAACTCACATATGGGGAGCTTGAAGATGATATTGAGAGTGAAACAAATAGTGGTGCCACAATAGGTTCATTAGGTGAAGCTCCTAAGTCCCTTCCTATCACTAGATCCAAAAAGAGGAAAGATGCACCCAAGTGCAAGCCCAAGCAAAAGGTGTACACAAGAAAAGCAATAGAGGGGCAACCACCAAAGAAGGCTTAAAGGATGGGGACATTTGTTTTGGAAATTCCAACCATCCATGAGGAGGAGCACCAACATGAAGAGGAAGAAGAGTTTGAGCGACCTCTCTCACGATCACCTACCACCACTACTCTCTCGTCAACCATTTTCGTTGTTGTCTTCACCACTCCACCACCTTCCATTTCTAATTCTTTTCCTATCTCATCTCCACCGGTTGTGGACATCTCTGTCCACCTCACCTCTGCCTCACTGGTTGCTCTAGTGGTAGTACTAGACTCTTCCTCTTCCACCACTTCTCTATTGTCATCTGCTTCGCTCCCACCTCCACTACCTACCCTCTTCACTTTACCTCCTTCCCTATTAACGACTACCATGGAACCTCCCACTCTATCGCATTCCTTCATAGATTATATGCAAAATGTGAGGATTGAGCTCTCGAGGGTAATCTTGGACTCTAAAGTTCAAGCATTAATGGCTCAACTTGTTGTTGCTTTTCCTCTCCCTCCACCACCTATTGAGCCACCAAAAATGGAGGTGACCATGCAAATCTCTAGAAAATGGAGAGGATCAGTGCAAAGCTAACTAAGGATGCCACGAAAGAAATTGATGAGGAACTAGAAGATTCTGACAGGGATGATTATTTTGAGCATCTTGTGGGAGGGTTGAATATAAACATAGATAAGGTGGCTTTTGATGAGGAAGTACAAAAAACATCTGACGATGAAGATGCTAATAAGCTTGATGAACATTATGAAGTTGAAACCTCTTATCAGGAGTCGAATGAAGAGCGACCCCAAAAACAAAAAGATAAGGAGGCACACCCAGAGGAGCATCACTCTAGGGAAAAGAAATGGGTGTAGAGATTGATGTGGAGGTAATTGATGAGCCTCTAAGACTAGCCAAGATGAGGGCCTGAGACAAGAATAAATTCCCTCAAAAAGGAAAGGAGAGTAGGAAAAGAATGAAGAAGAAGAGGTCATAGAAGGGAAAAGGGCCAATTCATTAAAGAAAATTGAGGTTGAGCAAGGAAAAGATAAAGGAACAACACTGAAAGAAGATAAAACTCAAAAAAATGTAGAAATTACCGAGCCCAACAAAGAAAGGACTATGTAAGAAGAAGGGCCAGATGGAGGAGAAAAGAATGATGAATAGGCTCCTAGTGATGAAGAGGATGAACCTGAAAAGGAGCAAGAAGAGGAAGGTGATCATGAATCACCAAAATAGCAAATAGAGGTCCCCACATGGCTAGAGCAACAACTAAAGCAGAATTTGCTCGTGGTTGATGATCCCAAGGCTCGATTGGAGGCCATCCTAGCCAAGGCACAAGTGAGGACTCAGAAAGGAAAGAAACATAAGATTTGATCACACATCACGGTCGACGCTTCTTGGTCCAGGACGCTGTAGGTAGCCACTCTAACAATAGACAATGATGCGAGCACCATCCAGGGTGAAGACAATCACATATCCACCATTCATCTGGGCCTGGCGACTTGTGAATAGAATATTGACGAATTCCAATTGTCCGTCTCCTCCATTTTGCAACAAATGAATAAAGATCAATCTACGAAGGAGGATTTGAAGGAACAAGTGGAGAATATGACCACCTTCAATCAATAGCAGACCTCAGTAGAAGAAGAAGCCCCAATGGAGCCATCTACACCTACTCTCTTGTCTAAGGAAGAGATAAATAAAATGAAAAAAATGAAAAACTAGACCAAGTCTACCTCATATTGGGTTAAAAGGGTGATCTAAATTAGTGATATGGGCATACCTCATGTAGATAGAATGTGCAATGACTTTGGGACCTTACAAAAGTAGGTCAAGGATATAATGGATACCTACAAGGTGTTCCCCGAACTACATAGGATTACCTGTCCAAAACTAGAGAGCATACTCAAACTCTCTCATGAAACTTGGGAAAAGGAACTGGGGCTCCCCAAGGAGCATCATTGGTTACCTGAGACATGGCTAATGAATCTAGACTATAGGAAAGAAATGTTGGAAAATTCCCTACGAGAGCTAGAGGACAATTATGAGCGGATCGTAGTCCATCAGGTTCAATGTGATGATTACTTGAAGTTAATGACAGGTTACGAAATTCCCTCCCTTGAATTAGATCTAGAGAAGATTAAGCAAGAATTTCACAAGAGAATGGAGTAGCGAGATAGAGACATGTTGTCACTGAACTTTATGCAATTTTCTGCCCACGCCTTAATGGAGTCTGAGCAAATGATCAAGGCTAAGCCGAAATGCATAGGGCACTAGGATTAGATGAGAGAAGGATTCAAAAATCTTTCCTTCCAGATCTTAAATTATGACATCACGAAAAAAAAGAAGTTGATAGCTATGATTCACAAATCTATAATAGCAGATGAATATTTGAAAAAATATCTTAAAAGGTTGGAAGTAACTAAAAGATAAAATTGACATACTATTGAAAATATATGAGAAAATCATTGTTTTGAGGATTTATTGTGTATTGATCTCCACGTGTGCATGATTTGGTCTCCAAATATTTAATTTCAGCTTTGTTAGCCTAAGCATTATTTATCTTGTTGTTCTTAAGTTCAATTGTTATGCATGCTTAAAGGTGAATATACAGTCTGAAAATCTGCAAAGACCCCTTGAATATTGCACTAGTTTCATGAGACTGTGACTTGTCCCTGGTTAAGTGGAACTTAATTTTAGGAAGTATTTCCACTATAACATCCTCCATTGTTACTATTCATCATAGTTGTAGGTTTAGTAAACTTCTAACCTCTTTTCCCTTTTAATCTTTCTTTAAAATGTGAAGTTGAAGACAAGTTCTAACATCATTATATAGCCAAATCTAATGAACAAAAGGATTTTTAGTTTGTTGTCCTGAACTTACAACAGTTGTTCATCATTTCCAAAATTTATGAAACTCCATTTGTAGACCCAAATTCCCCATACTTAGTATTGGTGGTTTTTCCAATGCACCCAACAAACCTCTAAGGGATAGCCAATTCCTATGCTTAAGACTCCTAAAAATGACTGGCCAACGAACAAGACCTAGTTGAAGACTAAGATCTCCTCAACTTTTGGCTCTTTGGGACCAAGGAGGGTATTCCTATGGTTGTTCATTTTGAATTATACTTGGGAGAACACACCATTGTCACAAATCAACCAGAATGAAAGATATTAATGCAACAATTACTAGGAAATTGGCTTGTTTCTAAGTAATGTGCTACCCATTCATCAAGGACTATTCCTCATAGTAAAAGAAAAAAAATGATGTATAAAGATTAATGGATTTTAAGATGGAGTGAAAACTTGACTATGGTTCACTCATCTAACAATTATTGGATTAACCCCTTAGGAAAATCATTAAGGAACATATCAGTGCCTTATTGAGTGATGGAGTGATACATACAAATACCAGTAAAGCATAAATGGCCCAAGAATTTAATAGAATGGACTACTCACATAATACCTTACATTATGGAGCTCAATTCTCTGATATATTACTACTTATCAAATCCTTTGTAAATAATTGTAAACTTATGAATCCATTTAAGAATTTAATTGATTTTATTGAATCAAAGCAGAAACAAAGACACACAATTGAACAAATGCTCAAAAGAAGAATGACAACATCATTAACATTTCATTCAAAATTCACTCAAATCCACATAAGGAGAAAAAATATATCACAATTATACATTTATTCATGCTTATAAGTAATATCTGCATACAATTTAAGATAATTTACATATATTCATCCAAAACTCAAAATAGGCTATCTATTCTATTCCTATCTTTCTACCCATTTATTCAACTCAAAACCTAGCTAGAGCTTTCATCAGCTCTCTCCCTACAAATGAGCCTTGAATTCCCTTTTATATGACAAGGGAGCAACAAGCTTTGAGATCAAATGCAATTTCACCACAAATTTTCATTTCAACAAAATCTCCATTGCATTTGACTTTCATTTCAAAACTTCACACATTGAATTTATAAAACATAATGCAACTGGGGAAAGCTAAAGTTGTAACTACCACAAAAAAAGGGAACGAAAATTTCCACCAAATCCCCCTTTGTCACTATCCATCCAACAAAACTAGGCAACCAAATTGCCATGAAGGCACACAGTCAATATCAAAATGTGCCACACACGCAGAACCAACACCACCAACAATAGAAACATCATCAATACAAAATTTTACATCCCACACAACAAATCCTTATTTGCCTACCACCCTGCCCTTACCAACACTCAGACCCTAGTAAACACACCCACTTCTAGTTGTTTCCAGAGGAGGAGAGGAAACCTTGGTCTCCTCTTCTTTCTTGTCCTTGCCCAATACGATTCTAGTCTTTCCGCTCAGGGTTTTAACTACCAATGGCACCACATATATCACTTCCTCATCAGAGGGCATATCATGATTCAAGAGAGCTAAATACTGATATTAGTCGTAGTCATTCTCAGTTTCACCATCAAAAGTGTTTCTCATAAGGTCAATGGGTGAGTGTTGGCATCCAAAGGAGCCACACCCATACCTTATTTTCCTATCGACACCAGTAACAAAGCACACCAGTTTCTTGCCTTTGTCATTTACTGGTTGAGCAACAATGTCCTAAAATTGCAATCTTCTACCAGTCTGGTGGGCACAAGCCTGGGCTTGTTGACCGAAGCACCTTCCTGAATAGAAGCACCAAGCTTTTGTGATCTCAAATGAATAGACCTCCTTACTAACTTTCTCATTTTCTCTCATCAAACAAGCATTCAAACTTGATCAGACTTGGCCTAGAAAGTGCTCTAACTACTACAATAATGACACAATTAGTAGTTAATTCCTCTTGTATTTATCATGTGAGGAAATGGAAACCTTCATCAATGCTTAGTAAAAATGCATGTACAAACATGGCAATTTGGTGGAGTATGTACTCTCACTGTTTAACTTGAGTTGCATGAGAATCCGCAGATCACCCTTCATGATTTCCAACATCTTCACATGGATTGAGATCAGCATGACTGCAAAAGCAAGGAATAATTCATTAATACTTCACCAGTTGTAGGATAAAACGACCACCATGTGCCATTTTCCAACTTTGAATACTGCCCATTGATCTCCTAAAGAGTTGACAGATCAAACGGTTTATCTCAGGCTGACTCAATTTGACATCCAGCAAAGCATCACTGACCTGCCTCATGACCAATAACATTAATCCATCTCGGACACCAACTACTATGTCGGCAGGTCCTATGCACTTTGCAAACTAAATGGCTAGAGCTACGTATCACAATCTCGCTAACCCCACAAATTTTAACCAGCCTCCATCTTCCCCCTGTGAGCTAGCAGGGAATGGTAGAGATTTACATCAGCTTTTGATCTTGGTTGTCGATCTAAAACCACGGGTTACAAGATCAATAGTGGAGATTGGGCCCCACATTCCATACGAGACACACATCTTCCTTTCACTGACCTCGTGCCAAATAACTGACTGACACCTTTGGTCCACGAGCTGGTAGGGTATGATCAAGATCTTCTCCCATATCTTTAAATCTGAAAAACCTACACATCATACAAATAGCATTTAATGAAAGGATTTGGCTAAGTTGCCAAAGACATGACCACTGGGGTTAATGGCTTAGGCTTACATCACTGGATTAAAATTAAAACCCAACTTTAGGAGAAGACATAATGAGGTGGGAAAATGATTCAATCGGTTCTTTGAGCTAATGGGGCTAGTGAACTAACATGCTGGATGGCAAGAAGTGACTTAAGGGGTCGATGACTAACCAAGCAGGTCAACCTCAAATTATAACATTTGTGTGCTCTAGGGAATAAATCCCTACTAATTCATGGGGACAAGGGTTTCAAAATGGAGACCTAGGTCAAGTGGCAAAGAGAAAATTCCTCAAAATTTTAAAAGCTCCAAAAATGTCTCATGCTCGGGGATGCATACCCCTAGTGGGTATGGTGAGAAACAAATCTCGGGTGAAGCAGACCAAGGTAGAAGACCAAAAGAGGGGCTTACCCAGACAAGGAAAGTAGACACAACTAGGAAAAATAAAACCCTATGTACAAAATTTACAAAGGATACATTATAATACATTCCAAAAGCCTCATATGAACCATTGGCTTCGATCCTCAAATTGGAGGTCCATGGCCCCCAAAAATTAGGGGCTTTTCTTTCCTCTGTCAAACACTTTAGCTTTTTTCACCATCAAACTTCATAAGCACTATGGCTCACATATAGGAATTTTTTCATAAGATCAGGAAGAGGGACAATAGAACCATACATTCCCTTCATATAATTCTCATCAGAATTTTCTTTGGTGGGTGAAAGAAAGTCCATAATCATATTAAGAAGAGAAGGGGTATCTACAAAAAACTCAACTACAACCTTATACACTAACGCATTTGACTGCAAAATCTGACGAAACTGTCTGACGAAATATGTAAAATTCGATGTTCATCAGGTGCTTGTAAAATTTGATGTGTAATTTTCAATCTTTTGAAAGTTTATCCCCGACATTCGTCAAAATTTCGATGAATCTGGGGTTTGTCTAAATGTCGGCTATCATTTTCATCAAATTTTTGACAAACATGAAAAATAGAAAAAAATCAAATTGTGGCCGACATAAAGAAAAGTGAGTTCTCGCCTAATTTATTGCGACAGTGTTTTGCTCTACTTGAGACAGTTTGTGGAGAACTAAGGATGATTTTCTTGGGAAAAATTAGAAAAAATTCAAGAAGATATCACTAACTTGAGGGTAGTCATTGTCTTTTTGCAGAATTCAGTTGTGAAGTCAGATTTGTAGTTCCATATTTGAAAATCATATTTTAAAGAAACATCTCATCATATTTCATTTTTAGAGGTTAAGGGTTTTGAGAATTTCATGTCCATATTTTGTTGTATGGAATCACCATAAGATCACAACCAAGGAATAGATTCTTGTGACTGTAATTATGTGATCCATAACTTTATTGGTCATGTGGCACAATTGTGCTATAACAAATACATGATGCATTCATGTGTGACCCAAGTTTAATGTGGCTATGTTGTGATAGAAATAGAGGCACTCATATAATGTAGTTAATTCAGGTTGTATAATGTAGGTGTCAATCATCATTGGGTGCATTCAGGTTGTCTCAAGTTTAACAGGTTAGGATGTAATTATAGCTTGATTGAAGAGTGATTACCTCTTGTTGCAATAAAGAGCCTATAACTCTGGTTGATATGTAGAGTGGTTGTGTTATATCAATTATGTAGTGTATTCAAGCACAACCCATGTTTAATGGGCTATTCTAGAGAGTGATCAAGATTTTCTAAACCTTATGAATGTTGCTTGACATATATTTGCATAATCTCAAATTCCTTTAGAGGCTTTTGAAGTATCAATGTATCCTATATAGGGTTTAGAATAATTTCTTTTAATTAAAAAAATAAATAAATGATGCATTTCCCTATAATTAGATAATGTGGAGATCTCCTAAATCTACCCCAGCACACTATCCTCTTTGGCACTATATTCATTACTTCAGCTACTAGGGTTTTGCATGTGACATCTTTAATATCTTCATGATCGTGAATTTTAAATAGATCTCAATCTTTGCTTTAATTCTTTTTATGGTAACCCTTGAGTTCCATAATCCACCTTCAATCTCTTCTAAGAATGTTGTCTTAAGCTAGACTGCATAGTATGCATATAAAGCAAGTCATTCATACCTGCCATTGTTCCAAACCACCACTCACTGCCTTGCTTAAAATGTTGCCTCCATAAGCACAATAGCATGTTTTAAAATCATGGTTGCCAGTGATTGACCATTAAGGTCACCACTTTCATCATGAAGATACAATGAGATTTTTGTCTTCAAACTCAAGGCATTATGGAAGATAACATTGTGAATTGTTTGTTGTGTACAATTCAATTTTCTTGCACATTTACTGCTTTTCTAACTTCCTTTAAGACTGGGTATTGCACCCTCAGCTGCAATCTCAAACAGCTCACTCACTATCACTTGAAGATTCCTTTCATAAGCATCCTTCTATAAAATCAAACTATGCCCTATAGACTACCTACTCACTACAGGGGACTCATTGTTTCATGGTATTGTAGTTCTTAAGATCCTTCAACCTTATTGACACTACTTCACAGTCCACAAGGTATTATTCACTATTCTCCCATCTTTGATGAGTCTCAAAACACTGCATGCAATCCACTACCTCCATTATACATTAATGGCTAAGAAGAAACATTGAACCTATGATTACCACTGTTACTTCATTTGGATAGTCATTCCTTGATTGCATTTTCCTTGTCTAACACTACCAAAAGTATTTGAAAAACCCTTAAGGTCAACAAGGGGGTAAGAAAACTCATTGTTAAAATCTCCACTTTACTATGCAAGGTTTGAGCTTTATTATATTGTCACTACTCAGCTTCTTTTTGACTGTCACATCTCAAGTGACTGTCATTCTTCTTACCATAGATTGTATTTACAAATGTCACTAAGCTACATAGTGTGCTTGTTATTGGCTACAATCTTTAGATTACAAGATTTTGTTATTACCTACAATGTCTCAATCTTTTTGGTATTGCAACCTCACTAATCTGCTATAGTTATTGTTTATGTTTCTACAGAGGCCTAGGGTTTGTACCTTAATCATGCTCTTACCAATGCTTCTATTGTTTTTTATTAGGGCTCTCTCAATGTTGAGGGCCCTAAGGATAAGCTCGTCATAAGAAGTGGCACATTACATCTTTAACTAAAAGGATAAATCTGTATTGACTTGTTGCTCCTTAGGAATGGGTCACTTGCTCTTACTAGCTCGCTACCTCCATTGTTGTAGGAAGTTTGTGATCAAGTTCAATATTCTAATTTTAGGAGTCTTAGTGGTTGGAAATCATAGTAAAATCAGAATTTAATAAGTTTTGGAATTAGCATTTTAAAGTGTTTTTGGGGTCATTAACTTAGACTATCTTCTCTTTTGCAAGGGTGGTTGCATGCCAATTTTTTTTTATGTAAAATATCAGAATTATTAGATTATGTTACCTATCTATGAATAAAAATTATTGGAGTGTGAGTTTGATATTTTTTGAAGATCTAAATAGTCAAGCTTGGTAAAGAAAAATCATGTGAGATAATATTAGTCCAGAACAAAATGAAGAGACACTTGATAGATTGTGGGCTAGATTGAAAAGAAAGGGTGATGGGAAGTGTTATTGTCCTTGCAATAATTACAAGGGTTTTAAGATGAGATGACTTTTAATCACAACAACTAAGAAACATTATAGGCATCATGGTCACATTGAAGGGGGGCATGATTATCGTCCATTGGTAAGTTTTTCAATATATGTGTTTATATTGATTGAATTTGTAAATGTTTATATCGTTTTAACATTTTATATATATATAATCACTTGATCATGATCATGGTTTATTTGTGTCAATCATTATTATAAAGGTTGGGCGCCCTAGGGCAGATGATATGGATTATCATGGCCTAGAGAATGTGGTTTTGCAAGTGGACGAACATGGATCTGTGAAAATCAAAGATGAAGTTGATGATCCTATGGAAGAAGATGATCATGCGCTAGAAAACACAGTTGAAGATGATGGTACGAATACATTGATCCATGACACATTTAGTGGCAGAGCTGATCATGATGATCAAGATGACTTTGATGATGTTCATGATTTACCTGTACTTGAGAAGGCATACAAGCCCCTTTATGAAGGCTCTGAAACAACTCTTCTCTCTGTTGTATTATTTTTGTTGAACTTGAAGGTTATGAATGGTTTATCAAACATAGCAATCTCAAGGATGTTAAGGTATGTCATATATGTCTTTTTTCCATCTATTTTAATTATTGTTAGCTCGTCACTAGTAAATAAAGGATGAAATGTGTACCATTAATATTTTTTATATGAACAAAAAAAAATTGTTGTAGATTGATTGGTGAATTTTTGTTACCACCATCAAATATTTTACCTCGCTCATACCGAGATTTATGTGCCATTATGAAAGATATAAGAATTGAGTATCAAGCAATAGATGCATGTTCCAATGATCATATTATATACATAAACACCATGAATTTGCAACAGAATGCCCAGAATATCATATCAGTAGATATCGAACAGATCAACTAACAAAAAAGGTGTCTCGCAAGGTTCTTCATTATATACCCATCATTCCACGTATGCAACGATTATTTAGGTGAAAAAGCTTAGCGCAATTTATGGATTACCATGCATGGAATAGAAGTGGAGATGACATTCTTCAAATTCCCATGGATGGTTCTACATTTAGGGACATGGAGAAAAAATGGCCACACTTTAAAGAAGAACCTCATAATCTCAGGCTTTCATTGGGAGTGGACGGTGTCAATCCATTTGGAGAGTTGAGATCTATTTACTTAGTGTGGCCTATTTTTGTTATCAACAATAATATTCCTCCATGGATGTCAATAAAGAGGGAGCACATAATGTTGTCAATGATTGTTCTAGGTATTTGTTTACATCAGTTTTCTTTAATGTAGTAGCATCTCATTTGTCTTATTTGTTGCATAATGACATATTTTTTTCATTCAATAGTCATGTACATTAATTTATATATATTGCAGTAAAATGGTTATAATAATTATGTAATTTTTATGTTCATTCAACTAGGTAAGTACCAAGTTAAAGATATGAATGTATATATCAAGCCTCTTATCGACGATTTACTAAAGTTATGGAATGGCCTCACTATGTATGACATCTCTAGACCAATAGGACAAAGACAATTTCAATTTCATGCAATGCTTGTATGGACAATTCATGATGCCCCAGGGCTAACACATTTTTGTTGTATGTTATAACATTTGACTGCACTTTAACAATATTTAATTTGATGAAGTAGATATCATGCATGTTTTTGAAATAATATATTCATTATATATAATTAAAAAAATTGACATATTTAATCCAATTATATATCATCCTACAGGTCTTCAAACAAAGGAAAATTTTGCATGTCCAATTTGTGGTCCAAAGATGAAATCTCGTCGTTCAACAAGTTTAGGAAAGCAAGTGTTTGATGAGTATAGGCACTTCCTCCATAGAAATAATAAGTATCGAACTACTGAAAAACATCTTTTCAATGGGAAAGAGGAGACTACATCAAAACCACGAAGAATGTCACCTCGCCTATGGAAGTTGGAATATAATAGAATTAATCGTCAAGGTTATACATTGGATCAAATTATTTATCTATCATATATGATATGTTTTGAACTTATATTTTTATATTGTGTTGTGTTTACTCATGTTGTAATTGCCAATGATTTTCGTTGTTAATTTGTTTAACTTATATGCTTCATGAAGGTCATCAAGGCATTAATGGTCAACTTCCACAGGGACTGAAAAGTTATCCTAGACAATTTAGTAGGTTTCCCTATTATGAGCAGCTACAAATTGTGCATTTGTTTGATACAATGCATATCAGAAAGAATATAATAGAAACGCTATGGAAAATATTGGATGGAAGGCATGACAAAGAAAAAATTGTCAAAATTTGTACTGGCATTCAGGAAGTCAATCATGCAATGAAAAATGTCATTCAATTAAATAGCGATGGAGACCAAATAAATATAAGTGCCTTTTCTTGGTTATTAACAAAGCAGCAAAGCAGTGCTATAAAAAAAGTCATACAAAAAAATTGATTTCCCACAAGATTTTCTATGAACATAAACAATATAATAACAAAGAAAGGTCAATTTGGGTCAAGGATGAAAATGCATGATTGGCATACCTTCATTAAGGTAATTATTATGGTATATTGTATACACTTGTATAATGCATGTACTTTTTAGTGTATTGTGTTTACTACTTTTGGAAAAATAATGAAAATATCATTTTATAATTGTTGTAGTACGTTCTACCTCTATCTCTCCTAGACAACTTTGAAAACAATGTCAAGCAAGTTATATATGATCTTGGAAAATACATGAGGTAAGTAGCGAGATTTGTTCAATTCATTGTATACATAGATTATAATTGCCATTTGTTTTACTTGTTATGTAATATACTGTATATTTTTGTTAAATCTCATTAATATATTTGCGCCTTGAATCACTTGTAGATGGCTATCATCTAAAGAAATCCATAAAGAAGATATAAATTATTGGAAGAGAAAAATTCCTCATCTAATGTGTGAAATGCAAAAGTGTCTACCTTCAACATTTTTCAATGCACAAGAACACTACCTCATACACCAAGTTGAGGAGATTGAATTGTGTGGACCTGTACACACAAGGTCAATGTGGATGGTTGAGAGGCACTTGAAATTTTTGAAGGCTTTGGTTAGACAAAGAGCACATCCTGAGGGTTCTATGGTGGAGGGATATATGGTATACCAGACCATGGTGTACATTAGTGAATATCTTCCTAAGTTTGCATAAAGATCCATGTAGATCGCATTTGGGATCCCAACTCCATTAACAAATTTGAAAGGGAGTACCTATTAGGGAAAGGTAGATTGAGGAAAGTGAGAGGTAATTATAAGATGGTCATGGAGATTAATTGGAATACATTTTACATATGGTTTTATGTATATTGTACTTATTTAATTTTTAATCTTCAATATACATCAATTATAAATTAGAAGTCATATCTTGTGGTATTTAACTAATTATATGTCATTTGTGAATTTTTTTTTTAGTACGGTTGGTCGAGATGGGATGCACTACATTTGTATGTAGCAATCTTGATTGGATGATGGTATGGATTGAACGATGTCAACAATCTGGTCATGCATTAACATGGGAAGGTGTGGCTTCATTGGTTGAAGAAGCTCATCGTAATGGAGATTCCAATGTTACACAAAGGGAAATTGATTTAGCATATCATTTAAGAGATAAAGAAGTGAGTATAAATATATTAATCACCCATATTATTTAATTATTTTCAAGTATATTGATGTATATATATGTTGAGATTTTTTTCTTTGCATACATTTGGCCAAGAATAAATATGTTTATCAACTGACAATATTGCAATAATTTTTACATGTTTGACATATTGCAGGTGAAACACCACAAGGCTATGTGGTGCAATGGTCATAAATTTCAAATGAAAATGTTGGATGACATGAAGAAAAATTGCGATTCTAGTACAACTGCAGTCTTTCAGGTGACTAATGTTTCATCTAGAAGTGACATACATCCAAAAGTCTCAGAAAATTGATACTATAGGATTTTGGATGATATACTTGAGTGTGACTTTAAGTCTTTTAGATTAATTATGTTTGTCGTCCTATGTTATAGGATACGATTGAATGAAAATGATCCTAAGATAACTATTATTGAACATGATAATGGATTTACCATGGTTAATACAAGGTTGATCAAGCGAGCTGGAAATGAGCCCTATGTTCTTCTAAGCCAATGTCAGCGGGTATTTTACTCAGAGGTTCTAGGTAAACCAGGTTGGTCATTTGTTGTTAGACATGATCCAAGAGGAAGGCCGGTAAAGTATAATGTGGTGCAAGAAGAATATACCAAAGAACTTAGAGAAGATGATGTAGATGATGATCAGGATCAACAGTTAGTTGATGATGTCCCTGACCAAGATGTCAAAGAGGAGGAACTAGATCATGATGATGTCGGAGTTAATGTTCATGAAGATGATATCCGTGTGGATGATGACATTATCAAAACTGATATCGATGATGATGACGGTGATATGACCAATCCTTACAATTTTGAATCTACATGGATGATATAGACAAAGAGTTGGATGAAGAAGAAGATCAATGACATTGAAATGTATAAGTTATGCAATTATATTATCTATTTGATATTAATTTCTTGATAGAATTATATTTGACTTATGTGGTTACATAATTAATTCATGATTTTTTTAATTTTTATGCCATTACATAATTAATTTAATGATGTACTTTTAATGTTTGAAAGGTCAAAAAATTAAAACATTTCAATAGTGATGTTAACAACCTTGAAATTAGTGTGTTTTATGTTTCATGTGATCATAAAAGATTAAAAAGTCAGTTGTAGAGGTGGTTGTTCAGTGGTTGATGTATGTTAGTTCTTTTTACAATGTAACCAGGTTTGTCTTCTAATATACCTATGGAATTTCCAATTCCAATTGAAGGCAGCTCGAAGGACCTAGACCAACTGACGAGGACTTTAAAAGCCTCCTACACTTCGGGCTCTGTAAGACCAGAGGGTGATCCCTTAATGTGTTTACAACCTCTGCACCATTATTATAAACAACATTAACAATAGCAAATGATCTCACTTAATAGCTCAACACGATAAGATAATATCAACTAGAATTGGTTGTTCATAGACAATATCAACTATCTAGAGCATGAGATAACTAAACACAATCCATTGTATAAGATAGTAATTGTTTTGCAATTTGTAGCAAGCTCTACGTAAAGATAAACAAATACTGAACTACACTAATAATTACAACTTAGATCAGTGCCATATATCCATTGCAGGAGTCAAATTCATAAGCATCTAGAGGTTTATAATAGATTTAATACATCACATATAAGATCCCTAACTATATTGCATTACAATTTCATCAGTATGCATTCTAACCTAGGACTACTTATCAAATCCTTATACAACACATATCCGCCTATAATCCCATTCAATCATTTTGATTAATTCCTTGAATTAAAGCTAAAATAGAATCATACACACCACAACAGTGAGATGGATAAAACAAACTTTAGTTATTTCATTCAAAGTTCAGATATGCATGTACAATGGAGAGACATGAGCTCGAATTTTCATTTCAACTCAAATGCTAGTATTGTTATACAACATTAAATCTCTATAAACTGAAAACCTATTACATAATGACTCAAAACCTAATTTGCATTTCTCTAAAACCATCAAACTTTACAATTCGCTCTACAACTTCACCTAGACTCAACAAAAATTATCTAACTTGCTAACCCATACTTCTGGCCTTGAAATCCTTCTTATAGAAAATGAAGGAGCAAACAAGCACCGGACTAGAAAGTACACCTGTCACTAGTCAATTGGAGCACCTGGTGATATTCAAAAATTTGTTACAACAGCCACCACCTTGAAAAATATTATTGTTCATCATATCAGCTGAGGAACATTGATGCAAAAAACCAAAAGAAAACCACACCGAGAAAGCTATCAACACTGTTGGAACCTAAAAATTCATACAAATTTTGGCTAGGTTACAGGTTCCAATGATGAAAAATCTGATTTTAATAATCAGAAGTACATTTGCATCAGGATAACCTACACCCACTTCAAAGAAAAGTAGTCAGGAACATTATACAAGTAGAATCAAACTCAGTCATTAATACCTCTATGTTACTAGAGATGTTGACATATTGATGTTGTATACCTTATCCAACAAAAAAATTACTGAGAAAAAGTGTGGGCTTGTATTGTTGCAGAAGTGTTTTAGTGAATAAAACAATGGGTGACAATTCACAAGATTATGTAAGCCATCTGAAATGCTCTATTCAAAAGGAAACTAAGACCAAAGTTGTTTTTCTCACAAAGAAGGATCACTTGGTTTGGAAGTTGTATTGGAAAATTTATAGGGAATGAAGATACTAAAACTCCAATTAGTCATGTTGTTTTACAACATACATCTATTCGTAGATCATCATCCAATGATAAACATGAATTGTAAAAAATGAAACTCGAAGCAGGACCAATTATGGTTATAGCAATCATTTCAGTTGTATTCTTGGCACACAACAAAATATTATTCATGGAGAGTCATGATATAAAGTTGGTATGACTAATATTGTTCAAGTTTCCTGATTATGTAGATGCATGGCCATGGTTCAAGCCTAAAATAAGATCCAATTAAACTCAGAATTGATTGCAAATGGCACAACACATCATGGCCTTGTTTGGAAATAGGTGGATGGGATTCAAATCTTAATTACCTGACAATTACTTGTTATAGTGTGATTTTTAGTGGTTTTGATAAAAGGCCCGAAGCTAGTGAGGAGTGTAGTATTGTTTATTGATCAACGCCACCATAGGAAAACATGATACAAACAAAAATACAAGGAAAACCATTTCATGAAGCACATAATCCATTATCAATTTTGTTAGAAGCACACTAGATTAGACCGTGCTCTGGTGAAGGGTGAGGATATTTGGAATGGGATTTGCATAGTTACATATAATGGGGTGGACTTCCAAGTGGACCCGAAATAAAGACAAAAGAACATGGGTTTGCAATTTTTCCTGGTGATTGAAAGGTCAGAGCAATCTACAACCCAAACAATTTTCTAGAGTATATCTAGTACAAGGGCCTTTGCAATCGATCAATTTATGTGTTCCTCAACCAGACCACATCTCACGCCTAATTCTTTCCAATGGAAGCCCTTCAAAATTTCCCCCTCTTCCTGCACATGTAAAATTAAGCACTCATCATTGTCTTCACCAAATGCAAACATCATCTCAAAGAGGCTATTCCATGTCCTCAACAAAGAAAGGGACTATCTGAAGGCCTTCACAATCCTTCAAGGGGCTATAACCCAAAAGGGGTACACTCCCCACCCTTCAGTCTATGAATTACTCATTCATCGTTTGGGTTGTGCAAGACATTTGGAGCACATGCAGGTTGTTTTGAGCTTAATGAGTGAGCCAACAGAGAAAAGCTTCTGCAACATCATTATGAGCTACGCTAAAGTGCACATCGTCGACCAAGGCCCTTGGGGTCCTTAATGAAATGGAGATGTTAAGATCTTCACTACGTTGATCAATGCCCATTGTAAGGCTGGAAACATGGCTTCTGCATTGAGTTTGTTGAAACACATGTCGTCCGACATTGGTTATGCCCTCGACGAAGTAACATATAATACTCTTATGGTTGGGTTTATTCTGATGGATAGGGTAGAAGAGGCCTTGGAATTATTGAAGGAATATCGGCAAGACACGTGTTGTTGGAGTGAGTTCCTCAGCTCTCACTGATATGGTTTTAGGGGAAATTCCCATTAGTGGCCAAAGAGTCTTACTTCGTCAGCAAGAGATATGTATCAATGGATGAAATATAAGTGTTCCCAATGCTTCAAGTCATGTCGATGGAATAGTTCGGCAAGAGAATCAAAGTTGGGGAAAGTCCTTTCGATGGAGCGTGTCACACTGAAAACTTGAGGGTAGATAAAGTATTAAAATAGATACTATGGGTAAAAGGTGAAGTTTAAATATGAAATTGCGGGAGCAACACACAAGTAAAGATTTTTTAGAATAAGCGTGGAGATCTAAAGTATTTTTATAAAGTAAAGTATTATGTGAAATATTTTAACCGAGGAGGTTAAAAGAAATACATTAAATTATTCAATAGGTGATTAATTTTATCCACCTGGTGAAAATGAATAAGCAAAGCGCAAGGTAAAATACTTCAATAAGGATGGGAAATATTTTCACCAAGGGAGTTATAAGGTGGATATTTACTTTTCCCACAAAAAAGGCATAAGGGGTAAAAAATATAAAGCATTTGCGCAAGAAAGTGGAATTTTTCACTAAGGGGAATAAAAGGATGGGTAGTTATTTACCCAATGAAATAGCTAAAAGTGATGAAATCTTTCAGCCAAGAAACACAAATGGGGAATATTTTTCCCCAAGGAGTCATGGAGCGAGTAATTATTTTAAATGGGAAAAAACTGAAGTTTCCAGTAAAAGATAACTACCAACATTAATTATCGCCGAGATGCAAAATGAGATTAAAATTAAAATACTTAATTTTTCGAAAGGAAATTAATTAAGTATTTTATTCACCAAAGGTAACTGAAGAGTTGCATTGTGTAGGGTTGTAACCCTAATGTAATGTGTATAAGTAAGATGATATAAAAACATTAAAGCATTAGATTTAGGAGAAATAAGTAGGGTAGGTAGTTGGATAGGGTGAATTGTTGCCAAAAATAAATATCATGTTGTACATTGTAAAATCTTCTAAAATTATATAATGGAGAAGAAAATATTTATCTAGTGATTCAATTATGGTGTCAATTGTTTGTCGAATTTATTGAAAAAATTATTTGGTTGTCTCCAAGGCTGTCATTTCTTGATTATTTAAATTGAAATATCAAGGATATTTATCAATTTATCAAAGCACACTTGTTGCTCTTGTGTGGTTCAATTAACTGGTTTCTGCAAGACAGGATTAAATCCTTTTTATTGATCATAGTAATTTGGAAAAGGACATTTGGATCATTAAGAAGAATTTGATAATTACATTCTTGCATGTTTACACAAGCTGTAAACAGTCACAAGTGCCAAGCAATTTAAATTATAGCTATTAAGCAAGTCACTTATTATACAAATCTTGACTCCATTAGCCCAACAGAAGTAGGAACTGGTCACACTATTCACATCTTAGAATTTCATAAAACCTTATCAAACCATCCACATTTCAAATACAATACTAGGAGGAGTAGTCAGCAAGATTTTATGTATTACATTTGTGCCATTGTAATAGATCCATGAAATCAATCAAGTCATACAACTTTAAGTCTGCTTCATTCATATAGGTATACCCACCTAGGTCTAGCAGCACCTAAAGAGAAGAAGGTTTAAACCATTTTAAACCTTGTCTATTACCTTGAAATATATCAAGAGATTGGCAACCTCTTGAGGTATTTTACCTACGTTTTTGAGAGCTAACAAATTGGCGACTCTACTAGGGAGATATTTTAGAATATTTGGTTGAAGACCATCATATAGAGTCATTGAGGAGAAATTCATAGTTTAGAAGTTTGATGAAAAGTGACTCCACTGGGTAAATCAAGAATAATTTCATTTTTCTTACTTTTAAAAAAGCGAGTGGTGACTCTAGTAAAATTTTAATGAAAAATGCACGACAACCATTGGGAATTACCTTTGAATGTATTGAGAGATGAACTAAACAAATTGAAAATAGAAGTTGAGAGCAAGAGAGCATTACTTCACAATGCAGGCAATGCATATCATGCACAACAGAATATATATTCACCACAATCACCTCATGGTCAACAATATGTGCCACATTCTCATACACAATACAATAATCTATTGTACTAGTATTAGCATCCGCCTAATCCTTCCCCTCAACAATTCACAACAATAATCAGGCAATTTGATCTAATAGGGTTTGAATTGTACACTTACCCTATGGATGGAAGTTAGAGAAGCCTTGTTCCTAAGTTTACAGGGAGTAGTACAATTACTGTTGAAGATCATTTGAGGAATTTTAACGCTTTCATCCAAGATTTGGATATACCTTATGAGGATTTACATATGAGGCTATTCCTGATGTCACTCATTCATGAAGCTAGGGATTGGTTTAATAGCATACCAATAGCTTCTATTGATTCTCTCCAAGGATTTCAGGATCAATTTCTTGAGAAATATGGAAATCTATCTACACCAAATTGGGCTTCCCATGGGTTATTAGAGTTCAAAAAAATCATAACTTGCAGTAATATGTATGCCAGAATCAACAATTTGAAGAAGAAGAAGAAGCTGAGTATGTACATACTCAAAGCCAGGACTTTATCATAGAATCAAAATGTGGAATCTATCCATTAGATTCATTTCTTGACATAAGGAGATATGAAGGAGAATCTGGGCACTCTTTGTTTCACAGAATGGCAAATGAATGGACTGATATTGTAGATAAGAAAAGGTATGAAGACAATGGTGATATCATGGATGAGTATCAGGAGATCAATCAAACACTGCAGCCAATAGAAGATGAGACATGTGCAAGTCAATATGATTCATATGATAGCCTACATGAGGAAGATGAAGATACAAGATATTTTTCTTGCATAATAGATTGTGATAGGGAAAATAGTGCATGTTATGAAGGATTTAGTGAATATTTAGATTGTGAGGATGAACCTAAGGATTTTGATCTACAATCAAGGGATTCTTCCAGCTCGTATGAAGATCAGGATGAAGAAGCAATGGGAAGTGTTGATTGATTTGATAGTGAACAAATGACCTCTAGCTGTAGTTGAAATCCATGAAGACACATTTGTTGAAGAAGAGGTTTGTACATCTGAAAATTATTTCCTAACTTTTTCAAACCCATTGTATATTGATGAAGAGTTAAAAGAAGATCAGATGATATTTTTCCAAGGTGTGCCAAAGAATGAATTTTAGGTATTTTCAAATCCACTTTATGGTACAAAAGAGATATTTTCATACAAACAAAATGATGGAACAAATGACTGTGCTGGTAATGTTTCTTATTTTTCATCCTCTGATGATTTTGAACCTCTTTTTGATGATGAAAAAAGTGAAGGATACAACTGTAGTGATATAAATATAGAAACATGTTCACTCAATAGTGAAAAAATTTCATATTTGCTGGCACTACAGTATCATAAATCCATGTGCAAGAATAATACAAAAATTTCATCCCCAACATTAGTTGGTTTGGATACATATAATGGTGAATGTGCTGATTAGAAATTGATGTCACTACCAATTAGTGACATGGATGATGTTGAAAGTATCTCAAGCAAAGTTATTCTAAAATATGTTGATGTGGAAGAATTTTTAGACATTCAAGAGTGGCATTCTGATGATGGATTTTTAGTACAGGTGGGAGATCATTTTATAACACATAATAGTGACCAAAATAATGAAGAATGTGCATACACATTGAATGTTGGAGATGACATAAATTTATTTCATGATGATGGAAGATATGAACTGCAGAGTGGTGAAAAGAATATGAGTCAAGCTGAATACAATGATTCTCTGAAAGTTTTCAATAACAGTGATAGGGTAGATTGCACAAATGTCTTCAAGAGGAATCTGATGAATTCAAAACAAAATATGGTATATGACTAGGTCAAATAAGGGCAATTATTTTTGGTGGCCTTGAGCCATCAACTGAGGTGTAAGTTTTTCAAAATCATAAACAGTTCATGCCAGAAAGGAGTTTCAAGTCTACTGCCCTAAACTTGGTATGCTCTTTCAGTAATCTAGATTCTTGTAATGAATTCACAATCATTCATCCCCAGAAGGAGCCACTATTGGAACCTAAAAATTCATACAAATTTTGGCTAGGTTGCAGGTTCCAATGATGAAAAATTTGATTTTAATACTCAGAAGTACATTTACATCAGGATAACCTGCACCCACTTGAAAGAAAAGTAATCAGGAACATTATACAAGTAGAATCAAACTCAGTCATTAATACCTCTATGTTACTAGAGATGTTGACATATTGATGTTGTATACCTTATCCAACAAACAAATTAGAGAGAAAAAGTGTGGGATTGTATTGTTGCAGAAGAGTTTTAGTGAATAAAACAATGGGGGACAATTCACAAGATTATGTAAGACATCTGAAATGCTCTATTCAAAAGGAAACTGAGACCAAAGTTGTTTTTCTCACAAAGAAGGATCACTTGGTTTGGAAGTTGTAATGGAAAATTTATAGGGAATGAAGATACTAAAACTCCAATTAGTCATGTTGTTTTACAACATACATCTATTTGTAGATCATCCTCCAATGACAAACATGAATTATAAAAAATGAAACTTGAAGCAGGACCAATTATGGTTATAGCAAGCATTTCAGTTGTATTCTTGGCACACAACAAAGTATTATTCATGGAGAGTCATGATATAAAGTTTGCATGACTAATATTGTTCAAGTTTCATGATTATGTAGATGCATGGCCATGGTTTGGGCTTGAAATAAGATCCAATTAAACTCAGAATTGATTGCAAATGGCACAACACATCGTGGCCTTGTTTGGAAGTTGGTGGATGGGTTTCAGATCTTAATTACCTAACAATTACTTGTTATAATGTGATTTTTGGTGGTTTTGATAAAAGGCCCGAAGCTAGTGAGGAGTGTAGTATTGTTTACTATTCAGCGCCACCATAGGAAAAGATAATACAAACAACAGTACAAGGAAAACCATTTCGTGAAGCACATAATCCATTATCAATTTTGTTAGAAGCACACTAGATTAGACTATGTTCTGGTGAAGGGCAAGGACATTTGGAATGGGATTTGCACAGTTACACATAATGGGGCGGACTTCCAAGTTGACCTGAAACAAAGACAAAAGGACATGGGTTTGCAATTTTTCCCGGTGATTGAAAGGTCAGAGCAATCTACAACCCAAACATTTTTCCGGAGTATATCTAGTACAAGGGCAACTGCAATTGATCCATTTATGTGTTCCTCAACCAGACCACATCTCACGCCTAATTCTTTCCAATGGAACCCTCAAAATTCCCCCCTCTTCCTGCACATGTAAAATTAAGCACTCATCATTGTCTTCACCAAATGCGAACAACATCATCTCAAAGAGGCTATTCCATGTCCTCAACAAACAAAGGGACTATCTGAAGGCCTTCACAATCCTTCAAGGGGATATAACCCAAAAAGGGTACACTCCCCACCCTTCAGTGTGCGAATTACTCATTCATCGTCTAGGTTGTACAGGACATTTGGAGCACATGCGGGTTGTTTTGAGCTTAATGAGTGAGCCAACAAAGAAACCCTTCTGCAACATCATTATGAGCTATGCCAAAGCGCACATGGTTGACCAAGGCCCTTGGGGTCCTTAACGAAATGGATATGTTAAAACCTTCACTACATTGATGAATGCCCATTGTAAGGTTGGAAACATGGCTTCTGAATTGAGTTTGTTGAAACACATGTCGTCCGACATTGGTTATGCCCTCGACGAAGTAACATTTAATACTCTTATGGTTGGGTTTATTCTGATGGATAGGGTGGAAGAGGCCTTGGAATTATTGAAGGAATATCAGCAAGACACATGTTGTCTGAGTGAGATCCTCAGCTCTCACTGATATGGTTTTAGAGGAAATTCCCATTAGCAGCCAAAGAGTCTTACTTCGTCAGCAAGAGATATGTATCGATGGAATAAATATAAGTGTTCCCGATGCTTCAAGTCATGTCGATGGAATAGTTCGGCAAGAGAATCAAAGTTGGGGAAAGTCCTTCCGATGGAGCGTGTCACACTGAAAACTTGAGGGTAGATAAAGTATTAAAATAGATACTATGGGTAAAAGGTGAAGTTTAAATATGAAATTTCGGGAGCAGCACACAAGTAAAGATTTTTTAGAATAAGGGTGGAGATCTAAAGTATTTTTATAAAGTAAAGTATTATGTGAAATATTTTAACTGGGGAGGTTAAAAGAAATACATTAAATTATTCAACGGGTGATTAATTTTATCCACCTGGTGAAAATGCATAAGCTAAGCGCAAGGTAAAATACTTCAATAAGGATGGGAAATATTTTCACCAAGGGAGTTATAAGGTGGATATTTACTTTTCCCACAAAAAAGGCATAAGGGGTAAAAAATATAAAGCATTTGCATAGGAAAGTGGAATTTTTCACCAAGGGGAATAAAAGGATGGGTAGTTACTTACCCGATGAAATAACTAAAAGTGATGAAATCTTTCAGCCAAGAAATATAAATGGGGAATATTTTTCCCCAAGGAATCATGGAGCGAATAATTATTTTAAATGGGAAAAAACTGAAGTTTCCAGTAAAAGATAACTACCAACATTAATCATTGTTGTGATGCAAAATGAGATTAAAATTAAAATACTTACTTTGTCGGAAGGCAATTAATTAAGTATTTTATTCACCAAAGGTAACTGAAGAGTTGCATTGTGTAGGGTTGTAACCTAATGTATTGTATATATGTAAGATGATATAAAATCATTAAAGCATTAGATTTAGGAGAAATAAGTAGGGTAGGTAGTTGGATAGGGTGAATTGTTTCCAAAAATAAATATCATGTTGTACATTGTAAAATCTTCTAAAGTTATATAATGGAGAAGAGCATATTTATCTGGTGATTCAATTATGGTGTCAATTGTTTGTCAAATTTATTGAAAACATTATCTAGTTGTCTCCAAGGTTGTCATTTCTTGATTATTTAAATTTAAATATTAAGGATATTTATCAATTTATCAAAGCACACTTGTTGCTCTTGTGTGGTTCAATTAACTGGTTCCTACAAGACAGGATTAAATCCTTTTGATTGATCACAATAATTTGGAAAAGGACATTTGGATCATTAAGAAGAATTTGATAATTACATTCTTGCACGTTTACACAAGTTGTAAACAGTCACAAGTGCCAAGCAATTTGAATTATAGTCATTAAGCAAGTCACCCATTATACAAATCTTGACTCCATTAGCCCAACAAAAGTAGGCACTGGTCACACTATTCACATCTTAGAATTTCTTAAAACCTTATCAAACCATCCACATTTCAAATACATTACTAGGAGTAGGATTAGTCAGAAAGCTTTTATGTATTACATTTGTGCCATTGTAATAGATCCATCAAATCAATCAAGTCATACAACTTTAAGTCTACTTCATTCATAAAGGTATACCTGCCTAGGTCTAGCAGCACCTGAAGAGAAGAAGGTTTAAACCATTTTAAACCTTGTCTATTACCCTGAAACGTATCAAGAGATTGGCAACCTCTTGAGGTATTTTACCTACATTTTTTAGAGCTAACAAACACAAAACTGGAACCGTTGCAACCGCAGCATCTGATCTGCCACCTATTAGTAGTTCACTCCTTTTACTCCTCCTCATTCAAATATTTAGTTACCCAATTTTGGTACTCATCATCAGTTGGCCAGTAAAAATTAATTACCTCATCCACCTTGGTATTATAAAGTGTGTATTTTACCACTACTTGATTCGCATCCCTTTCAAAAGATTCTAAAAATGAGCTAGTACTAATGATTTTGTCCATACAGCTCACCAACAAATCATAGTCTAACTCATCACAATTTGAATTGATTTGATCATTGATGGCTTCACTTTCTTGAGCCTTCTATTCTTGAAATGACCTGATTTTCCCCTACTCGTCAATTATATCAAGTAACAATGTGTTACCCCAATTATTGAAATTCTTCACCAACTCCCTAATCTTCCTACTCAAGTCATCTAGTAAGGTCTGAAAACCTTGCAATGATTTTACTAACACATGAGTAGGCTTTAATGATTGGGGCCTATTATTTATATCAAACCTTGAGGCCTTATACATGATATCTAGATCACTGGCCCTAGGGATCCAATTTTCAATTATTGGTATCGCTACTTCTTAATCCCTATCAATATTATTTATTGCTGCTAACAAAAAAGAATATAAAGAATGTATAGATAGTAATTTTCTATCAAAATTTTCATTTAAATTCCTCAAAATAGTAGTAACAATTTTCTTCTGCTTTAAGAGAGATCCCTCCTCACTTTTTTTTAATGATGCCTACAATTCATCAATTTTTTGCAAGAGCTGCTTCTTTGTAGGATTGACAGAGCACTCTGTCTCTTCTTCAACTTCCTCTAAAGAAAGGGTGAGGACAAGATTCTAACTGGGAGATCCTGGTGTGGAAACAATTGGAGAAGCAGGAGGCACTGACCCTGCTGTGGAAGGTAATGCACTGGTTCCTAGAGCACTTGATGTCTCCCCAATCTGCTTATACCTAAACCTCTCCACTTTAGTTTGCAACTCAACATTTTTTTCTGCATCTTGTTGTACTCAATCAAAAGGTTATATTTTTCCATTAAGCTCTTCCTTTCAGCTTCCTCCCTTTCACCAGTCTTTTGGGCCAATTTGGCCACATTCACAGTCAAATTAGTGGCCTCAGTGGTTGAGGTCTCTAAATCTCTCTTTATTATCAATCCTCCCTTGAAATTTGGATTAATATCAGAAACATCTAGTTTTCTCCCTTGTGGGGCCAATGCCCAAATTGATAGAGTTTCATATTCCTCGCTGAAAGCAAAGTTTTGCAATGCTGCCTTGACCTCTTCTTTAGAGTCTTGAAAGGGATTCTTAGACTTCATAATAGCATTAAAGGCGACTGCATCTGTAATGTCCCATTCAGGCAAAATTTATACACCAGCCTGACTCACCAGTTTTCTTCCTTCTTTAGGAGTGATGTTCTTGAATTCTTCCATTAATTCAGCTTTTACCTCCTCGTCATTCTCTTGGTCTGACCTATCAAGCCTTAGCTCTCTTCTCTGCCTACATTTATCTTGATACTCTTCAAACTTCATCCTCCATACCAATTGCAAGAATATAGGATTTTTTACAAATGTATTGTCCTATAGAAACTCCTTGCATGCCTCCGTTCTTGCATCTTGTACACTTTTACCTTTCATATCTAAATCAGATAAAACTAAATCAGCTGGCCTAGGAGGGGAAGGCATACCAACTTCAATGTCTTGATCAGTAACAATAATCTCATCCATCAGATCCTCCTATGGTTGATCAATTCTTTTCCTCTTAGGGCTTGGCTCGGATAGTGGTGATGAGGGATTGTCTTTCGGTGATGATTCTAAATCAATAATTTTGATTTCCCTAGGCACTTTGAATTTTGGACTTGGTTGTGGAGGCACTTTCATTATCTGTTTTCCTTTTTTGTCCACTTCTTCTTCAGCACTGCTACTATCTTTTTTCCTCCTATAAATGGGCCACCTTTCTGTAGGCTGGTATGTTGGCCTTGTTTCAATTGGTCTAGCACCTTGCTCTTGTACACCTAGACTCAATTCTAAATTTACCTTTTTTTATCTCAATGTGCCCATAATTTCCTTGAAGATTCCCATCAGAAAATCAATTTTCTTATGGTGGGGACTGAACTCCAACAGTGGATCATATTTCTGATCCATTTTGTGCACAACATCTAGTAGCTTACCATAAGCTATCCATTTCTCCTTGTTCAACTCTTGTCTATTCAAATCAAATTCATTTCTAATCAAGTCTTCAGGGAAATTGAACTCATGCACAAATTTTCCAACTTTTATTCTTTGTCTGAAAAGAGCAAAGAAACCCTTAGGATCATTTTGCTGCTTTGGTCCACACCTCAAATGCTAATCATTAAAGAAATTATCAAAATGCGTCTAACCTCCCTTTGAAAATACAAAATCAAACACCACTGTATAATCTAGGAAAAATGTTCCCTTACCCCTTCTAATGAGGTTTTCCTCATGAATACAACCTATTTGCCACATAACTTCTTCAAATCCCACTCTTGTCTGCACATTGTATGGTAGTATATGAGGGGCTCCCTGAAAACCATATACTCTCAAGACAGTGTTGACTGGGTATGGGATTATGTCACCCCAGTTATGGTAAACCTTCAATTTTGGATTCCTCTCCTTTGGCCTGAGGAAATCATGTAATTCCTTAGGGATCCTAGGTATATTCACCATTAATCTAGCCTTTAATCTGGAAGCAAAACAATTATCAAATTGCACATAACTAGTGCTTTTCTTATTACAAGATAAATCTGCAGCCCATATCTGTACTGAAAATCTTTCTCCATCAACTGATTGCCTTAATTTCATCTTCTCAGAGAAAAAGTTAGCATTCTTAAACAAAAACATATGCATTGTCATAGAATACCAAAATAATTAAGTGTTGGTATCATTTTTCTGTAGCTTTGACAACCCTTCATGCATCCTCTCAGCCAAGAAAGAAGTGAAGTCATAGGTCACAGAGAAGTTAGGGTGTTGTATTTGCACCCCCATGAACACATAAGCAATGGGCATTATCGTACCAAGACTAAAACCCAAAATCTGACATAAAGAATAAAAAGTGGTCAAGAAATGGTTTTCAAAACAATTTAATTTGAAAGGTTCCTGGTGACTGGGGCTGATATGAAATTTTGAATCTCCTGCCTTAGCTGGATGAGGTGGAAGCAACCTTGCTCTAAAAAAATATTTCAACTTTGCATACTCCTGCTTCATTTCCTCAAGGTTGATAAGAACCAAGTCTTCACTCAGTTCACTCAAGTCAAAAATATGTTGGACCTCTTCTCTGTTAATGCTCAATAGAACCATTCCATCATTGTCCCTGATTATCTATGTAATAGGGTCATATCTTGCAGCCACTATCCCAATCAGGTCTACATCAAGGAATACATTTGGTACCACCAGCTTCCCCATATCATGTATCCATCCATTTGAAAAAGAGTGAAACAAATTCCTCTATCTGTACCACAATCTAAACAATTCCAAGCCAATGAGGGGAACCCTAGCATCGGCAATGTTGGAGCAATTATACACTAACCCTTCCCCCAGAATTTTCCCTCACATTAGGACCAATCCCTTCCTCCTATCATTCGTCGACAAGGGGAATTGATCCAAAAAATCATCATACAGGTTTAGTTTCAAATATTCAGTCTGGCCAGAATGTTGCTTGGGTGGTGCCATCTCGGACAAACTAGGGATTCTTTACAACATTATAATTCAGATAGCTAGGACTAACCAGAGATAGAAAATTATAGGACAAAACACTACAATTTCTCACAACTATAATTAAACTATAGCCCTAACACATTCATCAACAAGCTCACAGCACATCCAGCTAATCCTTTCCCAAATTTAAATGCAAAATGACTAGGAGGCACAGAAAATAAACTCATGGCTTTGTTCGCAGAACTCCCAAATTTTGGCTGTAGAAACTTGCAATTCTACCTTTGGCTCTAAAACTGCTCCACAAAATAGTTGAATGCTTTGTGATATAGACCAAGTAGGAAATCAATTTTATTGTCGATCAAATTATGCCAGTAAGTGTCTCATCCTCCATTAAAGCTCAATCTCACGCTGCACGAATGGCTCCAACCATATTTGATGTAGATTTAAATTTTAGCCATTGATTCTTCAGCTTGATCAAATCATCAACGGCCACATTCAAAACAAGTTGACATAATTTCCAACATGGCGATAAGGGGCCCACCTTACCATACACTATGGAGGAAGTCAATGTGTCGGTTGCCGGCTATATCGCAATCCTAAAACTTTTGATCGCGCAATGGCGGGGCAACCGTTGATCCTGAGCATCAATGATCTCATTCCTTTAACATAGTCACCAGCCATGTCGTTAACCTTCGAGCAGCTTTTCTAGTGAGATTATAACATATATGTTGATTTAGAACATGTGTGTGTCGAGAACACTTTAGTAATCCACCCCTTAATACATTTAAAGTTGGCTAGTGTTTCCTTTACTCTTTAGGCTTCATCAGATGAGACACATGGCGCTTGCCCATGATTTCACAATCAACCCAAGCACCATCATGGGATGGAGTGGAATGGCTCAGATCAAATTTCATTTGGTCAGCGATAGCACAAATTTGATCCCCTGTGGTGCCTGCCCATGATTTTGCGATCCTTCAATTCCCAATCACAGGATGGCGGGCACCATTGATATCTGTAGAAAATAGATCAATAACAGCACTATATCAAACCTTGCAAAATAAAACATTCATTAAAAGGAGAAGTGGGCATTACTAGGCAGATGACAAACAACATAAGTTTTTTTTTAAAGATGAAACACAGGGCCAATCGAGACTTAGGAAATAAAACCCCGAGGAGGAAATAAAGTATTAAAATCAAAGTTTGGTTTTAATTTTAATCAAGTGACATAAACCTAAGCCGTTAAGCCCAGTGGTCATGTCGTCAATGGCTTATCCAAAGCCTTTCATTAAATACTAACCGTGCAATGTGTAGGTTTTCCAGATTCAAAGATATGGGAGAAGATCTTGATCATACCCTGCCAACTCGCAGACCTAAGGTGTCGTCCTATTATTTTGAACACTGAATATAAATGATATACATACACACACACACACATATATATATGTATTTATATGTATTTTTAAATGTAAATGTAAATGCAATTACTGGATGCTCTCCTAGAACAATAAATGCAACATATCATTAAAGAAATCTATATCTATGTATATAAATGTGTATTTCTAAATGCAAGTGTAAATGCAAAGAGCATATGGTTTTGTAGTGTTATAGATACAACATATCCATAAATTAATGTAATTTAAATTCTAAAGTCTTCAATACAAATAATATGAAATCGATCAAACTATTAAACTACATGAGAAATAAATGAAAACAGTAAATGCATATGTATGTGTATTTGTAAATGTAGGTATAAAATAAATAAGAATAATGAAAATTATAAAAGAATACAAGGAAAGGTCTCCTCCCTTCTTGGTAGTGATAACCTCCTCCACACACAACCCTTAAAAATTATGAATAGAGGAATATAATCTTTGAAGAACTCAAAGTTGATTCTCTCCTACCTGATGCAATTAGTCATTTTATCCTTACAAACATTTATAGTGATTACTAGAGGCACATATACCAATTCTTCATAATAGAAGAATTTGATCATACTTTTTCAATGATGGCATTATGAGAAAACCTTAGGTTAAATGAATAATTCCTAGCTAAGTTCTTTAAATCATGTCCAACCGTATAAGAGAAGACCGCTTACTATGTGTACTTGGATACCATGGAGAAATGCTAGTCTTTGGGCTCTTTCATCAATCATCCTACCTTAAAACATACCAAAAGTCTCTAGAAATTAGACATAGGAAGATTTAATGACTTAAAAAAAATTATTGCCAAAGCGTAAACTTATGATGACTTAACCAGGCCTAGTACACACTCCCTCCCCATTAACCACTTAGACATATGGAAATTAAATGTTAATTTGCTTCTATTTTTAGTCATGTAGGTGTCCAATAAACCACTTGGTGGTGTTTCCCTTCAAGTTTATTTACTTGAATGAAGAGAAAAAGTCCTTTGATTACAATTAGAGAATACATTTGAGGCCTTGGTTGTGTAACTGGTGGACCATAGTCACATTTAACACTTGTTACAAAGTTTGGGAGTTAAAAGGTTAAGTAGATTTGATTTGTGATGGACACATTTGGACGGTAGTAACAATAGCTTGCAATCTATCAAGACTTGATTACCTTATAACCTGTGAAATTTAGCGATGAAATGATAGATTAATCATAATGTCACCTTGGGATCACATCACCATGAAAGAAATTCATCCAATATCCTTATGAGTGCAGGTACCACCAAATAGGTATTTGTCAGATCTATTTCCTCGAGTGAGGGAAATTCAGGAAGAGAAGAGGAAAGCTAGACATGTAGTATGTCTAAAAGAGGGAGATCAACTAGAGGTCAAAAGATTAGAAGAAAATTCCTAAACCATGAATTTTTTCTTGCTAAGGGGGGTCATGTTCTTATGATGATGAGAGCATAGGCAACGTCGAGGGTGCATGAGGTACAAACATCTATGGAAACATCTATGGAAACAATGGGTACCCAAGGAACTTCCTTCAATAGACACCGATTTTTGTGTCAATGAGAGGATATATCGCATAGCACCATCGTCATTACATGGTTTGGGCCTATTTTGCATGGACGACATAAAGGTCTGTTACAACAAAGTTACTGAATTGATGGAGTATGTTGGACCCTGTTACAGTTACAAAGATTGGATGCAACTGGTTTGATATACATGAAGTATGTGTAGGTATGCACTGTCAGCAAATTATATACAACTAAAAGATAAGGATCAAAATAAAGGAGTGGCTATGTACATTGACGGAAGGCCAAAATCATCAAGGAATATTGCAGGGTTTATAAACAGTACACGACCTAGGTCAACAAATAAGCAACCCAATTGCATATTTGAGGCATGTGAGGGAAACCATGTATTTGTATGTGCGATAAAATCATTAACTACAAGGGAAGAGTTGCTAATCGATTAAAATTTGAATCGCTTAGTTACAAACACAGTTACTATGTACCATTTTACCCAACCTCCAATTAATGACTCCAATATACCATTTTATTCTTTTTTTTTTTTTCAAAAGTCTATTGGTTTCATTTTGGTAATTTTTTTTATATTTAATTTTTGTCACAGGGGGACATTGATCGTATGGAGAAAGCTTTGGCCCAGAGCACAGATCGCGATGTATCTTCAGACGCTTCTACCCTACAATTTTACCTCATTGTAATTGTACAAATTAGATATGAGAAAAATGTTTTATTATTATGTTTTTTTCATAAGTTTTTTTGGGTTAATTTCGATAATGTTTTTAATATTCTTGTTGCAGTCGACTGATCGGGGAAAGGCACCAGCAATAGAGGAGAGCATCCATAGTGAGGTGCAGTCAATATTTTGTGATGATGACATTGCTTATTTAGAAAACCCTCTCGATACAATAAAGAAGCTCCCAAAAAAATGCAATGAAGAAATGGCTAAGTTGATGTTCATAATGCCTCAAATAGATGAGATAAGAGAGAGGGTTAAAGTATTGACTGAGAGATTACAAAACTTGCAAGTAAGCTGTCATGAGGTCTTTAATTATAACATAAGTTCATTCATGGTTTTATATTTTGTACTCTTTTATGTCATGAACTAAAATATTTGTTGTTTTTATAAGGTTATTTGCCTCTTCATGATGCTCCTGGCCATGATCAGGGTACTTCAAGTGCTGCCCGAGTAGTAAGGGTTGGTACAAGTGTCAATCTTGATCTTCCTATGCATACATCACATCATCTAACCCCATCATCCATGCCTATATTTTCATCTGAAATGTCAGCAACACATACCATGCAGGCATCCATTAATGCACCCTCTAGTAGTGAACACATACCAAAACATGCGTCAGGACATGTATTACTAGTACGGGAACATTGCCAGTACACTTGTGGTGACCGAGGATTTCAATCCCATAAAGATAAAGAAGGTCCCAAGTACTTTAAAATGTTTTAATTATTATTCTATATAATCCAATTGAAGTTTACTTATTGATCGCTCTTTTTAGACTATTGATCCCATGATCATTTTGCAAGAAATGATATTTTTTATAAACATCTAAGTGATATTACATTGGAGCTCTTCAGGCCCACCATACGTACATGGTGGAATGCCCAAAATAAAGATTTAAAAGATGAGCTCATTAACCATTTAGTTGTGTTGTTTGGTGATAAAACATTCAACCAAACCAAGATCCTTAAGAAAGCTGGTACCTATCTAAAGTATGTGAGGGACCAATATAGGTCACATTTAGAGAAGAACAAAAAGTACGAGCGTCCCCCCATGATTTTGGAGAGGGAGTGGAAGGACCTGGTGTCCAATGGAAAGGAGAAGGCTGAAAAGAAAAAAGGAAAGACACCACCGGGCCAAGGAAGGTATGTGATATAGAAGCATAAATCTGCAAAAAATCCCCATTAATCATGATTTTTAAAAAATTTGCAGGCTGGATGATTTTTTCCTCGATTTTTTGAAAAAATCGTTGACTTTTTGGTCAATGATTTTTTTCCATTTCAAATTGCAAAATCGCCAAAAAAACATGTTTAAAATCTGTAAAAAAACATGAATAAAATTGAGTTGATTTTTGCCCAAAAAAAACCATGAGACCATGGCTTTTTGCTTACTATTATGCTTTGATAGATTTTTTCCAAGCATCCATAGCTTGTTTGAAAGCACCTGTTTTAGGCTTTTAGCCATAGCAGCAAGGCAATGAACTATTTGATAAAATGCTTTGGTAGACATATGAAAAAATGCAAGAGCATAGACAAGGCAAAGGATACTTGAAAAAATGTCTCAAAGAAATGTAGTCTCATGGTGATGGAATGATGATCTAACGCCATGACAAGAAAATTCACATGGATTGTCATGGCATTCCATCACCGCGGAGATCAAGATTTTTTTAGGCATTTTTTTCAAACATTCACCGTGATTGTCTATGTTATTGCTTACTATGCTTTGTAGATTTTTTCCAAGCATCCATAGCTTCTGTTCAAAAAGCACCTATTTTAGGTTTTACTTTTAGCCATAAGTAATGGGCGCTTGAACTCGCTTGATAAAATTCCTTTGCTGTGACATGTATGAAAATGTGGTAGCATAGAAAATGGTGAACTATTTGTAATGCTTCAAAATGCGGTCTCATCGCGATGGAATGCGCCATAATGAATGCCATGACAAGCAAATTCAAGGCGGATTGTCACAAGTGGCATTCCATCACCACGAGACCACATTTCTTTGAGGCATTTTTTGAAACAGTTCACTACCTTGTCTATGCTATTGCTTACTATTATGCTTTGATAGATCTTTTCCAAGCATCCATGACTTGTTCAAAAGCACCTGTTTTAGGGTTTTAGCCATAGCAGCAAGGCAGTGAACTGTTTGATAAAATGCTTTGGTAGACATGTATGAAAAATGTGGTAGCATAGACAACTATCACCATCTAATATTTATGCAGTTGTAGTATGTTTTGTGCAATGTAATCAGCGATATGAATATAACCAACAAAAATCTATTTTCTATAATTCATGGATTGAACTCTGTATTTTATTTGCTCTCAATGTCTATATGCTATGGAAATGCCATTAATTTTTTTTTTAAAAGTAGTTTCTGACTGTTTTTCTTTAAATTTTTGTGTTTTTTTTGTAAATCTGATTTTCTCCAGATCTTTTCCCAATTTTTTCAAGAAATCCTAAACTTTTGGTTTGCCGATTTTTTCCCCAAATGATTAATGCTTCTATGTGTGATACTATCAACAATGTAATTATATATTGATTACTCTTTCTTTTTACATAATCTAACGTATTTCAAACTTTTCATAGGTTGCTCGACACATCGAAGGCAACAAAGGAAAGACTAGAAAAGCACGGGCAACACAAACTCGGCTCTAGTGGAAATTAGCCGCATGAATTGTAAGTATCAATAAATGAAATATTGCCTCCAAATTATAATAAATTGAAAAAAAATTTGGTTTTATCACACCATAGAAGCAAAATTCATGATCTTATGCAAAAATGTAGGGCTCTAAATTCAACAGAGTTCCCACATAAGAGAACCTGAATATTTCCTTCCAGCAAGGCTATGGAGCCGTGGCTAAATGCCTAAGAGTCTTGACTAGGAAAACACAATCTTCCATTGCATCTGACACGTAGGTAAATAAACTCAATAAATTTTATTTAAAATTGAATATTTGTGCAATCTATTCAATATTAATTTCCACCATAAAGTAATTACATGCCTATTTGTTTTAAACATTCAAGCAATGATAATACTACACATGACATTAGAATGCAACCTTGTGAGGGTGGAGCACAACGTGCAGATGGTCATGGTGTGCATCCCAGTACTTTAGAGCATGTAGAGTGTGATCAACATGTTGAGCATGATCAGGCTAGAGAAGATCAGGAATATGATTTCGCCCCATCAGGTAAAGAGGACCACTCTAAAGTTCTTTTAAACATATTTAATTGCAATTGGTGTATTAATTAGTGTAACCTTCATGTTTCAACTTTAGAGCATGTAGAGTGTGATCAACATGTTGAGCATGATCAGGCTAGAAAAGATCAAGAACATGATGTGGCCCCATCAGGTAAAGAGGACCACCCTTATGTTCTCTTAAGCATATTTAATTTCAATTGGTGTATTAATTAATGTAACCTTTTGTGTTTCAACTGCAGATCAGGATTTAGAGGGTGTTCAACATGTTGAGCATGAGTCTATAACAAAAGTTCAAGAACATGATGTGGACCCATCAGGTAAAGAGAACCACTCTAATGTTCTTTTAATTAATGAAATACTTGTAACAATAATAATAAAACTTATCAATTTAACATTTCTTTCTTATTGTAGTAGATCCCCCCTTGCAGCGATGTCCACATCATGAGCAGAGAAAACTAGGCGTACATTAAGATCACAAGCAGAGGGCAGAACAACTAAAGGGGGGACAGATATTGATTTAGAAAATGATATTCCACTTCAGCTTTATGTAGCTTTAAAAAAAAGTGATTGTAATCATATCATGACAACCATATTTTTTATAATATGTAAAAATTGAAAGAATGAATATTATATGTTAATGAATGAATGTGAATATGTTAATTAATGAATGTTATGTTAATGAACAAATGTTATATGTTATTAATGGATGAACGAATGAATGTTATATGTTATTAATGGATGAATGAATGATTAATGTTATATGATTGGGTATGGGGAATTGAGAGTGATGTGGGGGGGGAGAGGCCAAATGAGCTTCCACCGTCACGTGGTTGGCCCTGTTAAGTAGAGAATATTAAACTATTCTCAAAACAAAGAGAAGCTCAATAAGGTAATACACTTTTAAACATAAGAAATGCATCGTTTGAAGCATCAAACCAATATGCAGTCTATATTTATGATCATTCATTAGTCTCTGCGATGGTACATTTCCACGAATTTTATTTTATTTTAAATTGCATTGCTTTGTCACAATTTCGACGAAACCCTTTGATGAATCATCGAAAAGGTTTGATGAAGTTGCTATAGCTGTTATGAAGGTTTCACCGTAACTCCTTGCTCATTTCATCGTAATTTCTATGAACTTTTGGTGTTGTTTCGACGCTACTACTTACCCATTTCGTCGCACTTTCAACGAACTTTTGGTGTTGTTTCAACGCTACTACTTGCCCATTTTGTTGCACTTTCGATGAACTTTTGGTGTTGTTTCAACGCTACTCCTTTCCCATTTCATCAAAATGGCAATGAAATTCTAGTGTAATTCATCAGTGGATACACGAAGTTTTCGTCGATATTCTGACGAAAGCCCGAATCATTTTATGATGCCGACGACCGACGAATCTGCACCGTTATTTTTCCATTTAATTTGTCGTCAACCTTGCGACAAAAACATAGCGACAAAAATATTTTCTTCATTTCGTCACTTGTACAACAAAGATTTTTTGAATGACCGACGAACATCCATTAGAAAATGGTGTCAAATTCAGTAGTGATACTGACTAGAAAAATTCCATTGGTTGTCTGCACTTTCATATTGCTCATCATGTGGATCAAATTTATGTGCCAAATCAAGATGATGTTCCTCTTCAACATGACATGATGTTATTAGAGCATTGGTACATTCAACCTGACTAGTTCTCTAATCACTAAAGAGAAAATTTCCCTCCTTATCCTACCCCCTATTGCAATGTAGATCATAGGATGGTGGTAATTCAACCCCCTTCTTAAACACATTATTTGTAGCTATGATAGAATAATCAGCAACACCCATATATCCATTATCAGCAATGTCACATCTAATATTGTCATCATAGTTCTCTTCAATACATGAGACATTACCATCCTTAAGTGCTAGAAAATATGAACCATTTTCAACATACCCACCATAGGTCGCCTATTCAACCCCACGTGAGAAAACAATCCTCACCATATCTATGTCACTAGATTTCCCTCTCAATTGGAAGATTATGAAATTATGGTAGACATTTTTGAATGCAATATCACCTTGGCACCTATATATGTCCCCTACAACATATGTACTAGTGATATCTAGTAAGTATTTATCAGAGTTGTCTTCAAACAGAGGATTACTCCTACACCAATAAACATCATCCTTTGTATCTTTAATTTCAAATATGGGATCATTGAGTAAAGATTTTTTCCATATTTTGGATATAGTTGGATGTATCTCATCATCTATATCATGTGGAATCCCTTGAACTTGGTCTTCAAAGCATCCTATATCAGTATAGTCACTTGAGGAGAAAAGAGAAGCACATTCACCATCCTCTTCATCACTTGTGTTTATAGAAATTGATCCATGCTCCAAAAATTCTTCACATGAGGAAAAATTTTCACTTCCCAAAAAGAAGATTCCCTCAAGGCTATTAACATACCCATTAATAGAAGCCATGGATTCTATCTCTAATTCATAAGAGGAATCATATTCAACTAAAGATTGTTCAAACTTAACTTCACCCCTTTGATTCCTCACTTGTGCCTTGTCATAAACACAAGGTGTGACCCCATTACTAGGTGACACAGGATGGATCCCAACATAATCCATTTATGCAGTTTCATGCATTTCCTACATAGGCTAATGGCTCAAGAAATATAGAGGGAAGTAATGAGATATGACCTCCTTGATCTCACATTTTATTTCTTCACCCTCATCACTGCTAGGTGCATCTGTCTCTAGACTACCTGTGAAATGACAACACTCAATAGCTAATTGTCCAGACATTGATGCTTCTTGTTGATCTTTTAATATTGATCTATGTCTCTCCTCATTGTGATAGTCACTATCTGGATTGTGGGAAGCAATGGGACATACCTGACCATACTCGATCTCTTCAACCATACTTATCCATTCTACTACTTGATCAATGCTTTGAGGCATCACATCTTTAGGCCATTGCCTTGATCCTAGTTTCTAGGCTTCACAAAATAGGTTAATGTACATCAATTCATTAGGCTTAAACCCTATGGGAATTTCCATCAAAATATCCAAGAATCTTGAAAACAAGTCATATGGTGACTATTTGTATGTCTCTTTATTTCATACAATTTCCCAATAGCTAACATCAATTCCATCCCTCCCCTACATGGCTAGCTAGAGGTTGATGCTTGCTCTATATTTCTTGTAGATGGTGTGAGTACAATATCTAAAGATTCCTCCTCCTAATGAAAAATTTTATATTTTAGTTGACCCTATTGAATTTCTTGGATACTACTAGAGCTAGCAACATTGGTCATTGCAGGTCTCCTCATAATCAAGTACTTCAAATTGTTCTCAATATTTATAGCTTCCTAATAAGCTTGTTGTAATGTAGTTGGTTCCTTATCCCTCAACAAGAAACTCATCTTTCTATCAAATTCCCCCAAATATACAACTAAGCTTTTAGCATCATTTGGTCTTAAATATTCGGGGATTTCCCTTATAACCTTGGAAAATCTTAGGTTGAAGGTTGGGACCAGTTCCTCTCTATAGAGATTTCCATGAAATTTTTCCTTGCTACACTTGGGTTGATCCTTTCACCAAATTGCTCCATGAAAGCAGCCTTGAGTTCATTCCAACAATGTATAGAAGTAGTAGGAAGAAAAGAGAACCAATCTCTTGCATCTCCCTTTAGTGATTGCACAAACAACTTCATCACCACATCTTCAAAATCAATTTCATAATCACCCATTACATCTACAAATTATTGCACATGCCTATTTGTTGATTCAGATTTCTCACCATTGAACTTTGGTATCGTATCCCTGATCTTAGGTGGGACAATATTTGGGTAGCCACAAATATTGTCAAAATTGATAGCTTTGTACCTATCAGTACAAAGGCCATCTTGATGGGTCCAAGATTGCTTGATTTGTATGCTTTTGTCCATATTTGCACCAGATGGCACAAATTGACAACTCACCCCTAATTCTTGAAGAGGAATTTTAAAATATATATGCAATTTATATAACACTACTTCAATTCCTTTTACAAATATAATCCCAAGATCTTAGCACAAGTATTCCATACAAGGGCTACCTAAGATCTACAATATGACATGCTTATTGTACTTTACAACATAAATTTCAACTTACATATCAAGCATGTTAAAATTCTTGAATATTCCCTAATCTAGTGCTAAATCACTTAATAGGGAACCAAAATTTATTTCTACAATGTTCAAATATGTGAAGGATACCTAGGAATGTTGCAACTACTGCAAATTTATTCTGGAAATATTGTAGATTTGGAACTTTATTCACCTCTTCAATAGGTTCTTGTAACAAAGTCGCCACCTCTCCTTTTAGAGGACTAAACTTCAAGAAATATGAATTTCTTTCACATGTAAATTTATTTTTGAGTTCCTTCCACCAGAAAAGCACCACAGATCATAAAATAATCAGGTTCACTGCAACAATTATTTCTCCAGGCCTAAAATCCTTTAGTACTTGAACTAAATCCAGAATGGAAAATAATTTTATGACTTATGAAAATGATATGATTTTGTTTCTAGATTCTTCAATGATAGTTTTCTCAAATTCTCCATAGCAAAGTCACCATTTTGTTGGTGGTTTTTCTAGTGCACTCCAGAAACCTCTAAGGGATAGCCAATTCCTATGCTTAAGAATCCTGAAAATGACTAGCCAATGAGCAAGACCTAGTTGAATACTAAGATCTCCTCCACTTTAGGATCTATCAGACCAAGGAGGGTATTCCTATGGGTGTTCGTTTTGAATTATACTTGGGAGAACACACCATTGTCATAGATCAACCTGAATGAAAGATAATAATGCAACAATTACTAGGAAAATGGCTTGTCTCTAAGTAATGTGCTACCCATTCATCAAGGAGTATTCCTCATAGTAATAGACACAAAATTATGTATAAGGATTAATGGATTTTAAGATGGAGTGAAAACCTAACTATGGTTCGCTCATCTAACAATTATTTGATTAACCCCTTAGGAAAATCATTAAGGAACAGATCAATGCCTTATTGGGCGATGGAGACATACATACAAATACCAGTAAAGTAGAAATGACCCAAGAATTTAATAGAATGGACTACTCACATAATACCTTGCATTATGGAGCTCAATTCTCTGATATATTACTACTTATCAAATCCTTTGTAAATAATTGTAAACTTATGACTCCATTTAATCATTTAATTGATTTTCTTGAGTCAAAGTGGAAACAAAAACACACAATTGAACAAATTTTCAAAACAAGAATGACAACATCATTAACATTTCATTCAAAATTCACTCAAATCCACATAAGGAGAGAAAATATATCAAAATTATACATTTATTCATGATTATAAGTCATATCTACATACAATTTAAGATAATGTGCATATATTCATCCAAAACTCAAAATAGGCTATCTATTCTATTCCTATCTTTCTACCCATATATTCAACTCAAAACCTAGCTAGAGCTTTCATCAATTCTCTCCCTACAAAAGAACCTTGAATTCCCTTTTATATGACAAGGGAGAAACAAGCTTCGGGCTCAAATGCAATTTCACCACAAATTTTCATTTCAACAAAATCTCCATTGCATTTGAATTTCATTTCAAAACTTCCCACATGTTGAATCTGCAAAACATACTGCAATTGGGGAAAGATAAAGTTTTAACTGCCATCAGAAAAGGGGAGGAAAATAGCCACCAAAATATCATTTTTCGCTATCCACACAGAAAAACCAGGCAACCAAATTGCCATGAAGGCACACAATCGACATAAAAATGTGACATGCATGTAGAACCAACACCACCAGCAACAACAACATCATCAACACAAAATTTTACATCCCACACAGTAACTCCTTATTTACCCGCCACCCTACCCTTACCAACACTCAAACCTCAATATACACATCTACTTCTAGTTGTTGCTAGAGGAGGAGAGGAAACCTCAGCCTCCTCTTCTTTCTTGTCCTTTCCCAATACGGTTCCAATCTGTCCGCTCAAGGTTTTAATTGCCAATGGCACCACAGATATCACTTCCTCATTAGAGGGAAGACCGTGATTCAAGAGAGTTAAATACCAATAGTAGTTAGAGTCGGTCTTAGTTTCACCATCAGAAGTGTTGCTCATAAGGTCAATGGGTGAGTGTTGGTTTCCAAAGGAGCCACACCCATACCTTATTTTCATGTCGACACCAATAACAGAGCACACTATTTTCTTGCCTTTTTCATCTACCAGTTGAGCAGCAACGTCTTGGAATTACAATCTTCTACTGCATCTAGTGGGAACAAGCCTGGGCTTGTCAACTAAAGCACCTTCCTGAATAGCAAGACTGAGATTTTGTGAGCTCAAATGAATAGACCTCCTTACTGACTTACTCATTTTCTCTTGTCAGACAATGACTCAAACTTGATCAGACTCAGCCTAGAAAGTACTCTAACTACTACAAGAATGACACAATTAGCAGTTAATTCCTCATGTATTTATCGTACACGGTAATGGCAACCTTCATCAATGCTTATTAAAAATGCATGCGCAAACATGACAATTTGGTGGCATATGTACTATCATCGTTTAAGTTGAGTTGCATGAGAATCCGAAGATCACCCTTTATGATTTCCAACAACATCTTCACATAGATTGAGATCAGCGTGACTACACAAGCAAGGAATAATTCATTAATGCTTCACTAGTTGTAGGATAAGACAACCACCATGTGCCATTTTCCAACTTTGAATACTACCCGCTGATCTCCTGAAGAGTTGGTAGATCAAACAATTTATCTCGGGCTGACTTAGTTTGACATCTAGTGAAGCATCATTGACCTACCTCATGACCAATAACATTAATCCATCTAGGACACCAACTACCGTATCAGTAGGTCCTATGCACTTTGAAAACTAAATGGTTGGGGCTATGTGTTGTGATCTTGTTGACCCCATGGCTTTTAACCAACCTCCATCTTCCCCTCGTGAGCTAGCGGGGAACAGCAAAGATTTACATCAACTTTTGATCTTGTTCGTTGATCTAAAACCATGGGTTATGAACTCAATAGTGGAGATTGGGCCCCACATTCCATACAGGACACACGTCTACCTTTTGTTGACCTCACGCCAAATAACCAGCTAACACCTTAGGTCTGCGAGCTGGTAGGGTACGATGGAGATCTTCTCCCATATCTTTGACTCTGAAAAACCTGTACATTGCATGATTAGCATTTAATGAAAGGCTTTGGCTAAGTTGTCGGTGACATGACTGTTGGGGTCAATGGCTTAGGCTTACATCACCTGATTAAAATTAAAACCCAACTTTAGGAGAAGACATAATGCGGTGGGAAAACAATGGCCGATTCTTCAGGCTAATGGGGTTGGTGAATTGACATGTTGGATGGCTCAAGAGGTGATTTAAGGGGTCGATGACTAACCAAGCAATTCAACCTCAAATTATAACATTTTTGTGCTCTAGGGAATAAAACCTTACTAATTCATGGGGACAAGGGTTTCAAAATGGAGAGTCAGGTCAAGTGGCAGAGAGAAGATTCCTCAGAATTTTAGAAGCTCCAACACTTAGCAAACCTTAAATGCCCCTTGCGATCATCAATAAATCACAACAAACAACTGAGTTTTTCTTGCATTTTCATGACCTAACACCTAAGAGACCTTGGGGTGATTTTCTAAGACTCAGAGAAAATTACCTTTCAAGAGAGATAGCATACTTGTGTGTTGTTTGTGGTTAGAAAGTGCAAAAACATCCATCAATAGGGAGTACCACTTTTGTATTAGTGATGATCGTACACATTCTCCAAAGTTTTTTCAAGTTGTTTCCAGTTGTTGTACAATGATTTGGTTGAGAGGGGCATAGCATACAGTCAGCATATCATATGGTCAGATAATTGTGGAGCACAATTCAAGAACTCGCACATGTTCTACTGGTTGAGCAAGATGCATGTCATTATAGGTGTTTAGCATATGTGGAATGTTTGTGAGGTTGGGCATGGAAAGGGGGAGCATGATGGTGCAAGAGCATGTGTGAAAAGAGAATTAGCACAAGAAGAGTTAAAGTATAAAGACAATGCAAAGTTGACAGATGCAAAATCAATTGTCATGTTGTGTAATGCTTTCATGGGTCCAGGTAATGAAGGTAAGTCTTCAATTCATATATTTTTTTGGTTGATGGATGATACTAACATTACACCATATGAGGATTGTTGTACAATAATAGGATTGAATGAGCTACACTCTTTCCTTAGCTCAAATGCACGTTCATGGAGTATCCATACTTGGAAGATGGCATGTTTTTGTTCTTCATGTACAATACAAGCCTAGGATGAGTGTGGGTCAAAGGAGTGGGTTGAGAAATGGTAGTTATCTTAACCCACTTCACATGTATCACCCTCCAACGAAATTGGAACTAACACAGATGGAATCATCAGTTGACTTTGACCACATATCACATCTAGTTCAACCAAGTAATATATCTACTTGCATAGTTTTTGAAATTCCTATTATTTTCTTACTTTGTAGTGTATTTTTAATGTTGACTAATTTCATCTAATTTGCTGCACATATCAATGCAGGGCATGTTTATGTAGTTATTGTAGATGAAGACAATGAAGAGGGAATGAATTATTACTTGTGTCATCATGTAGAGGCCAAAAATGAATTGGAGGCCCCATTTATCGATGGAGAAAACATTGAATACCCTGCAAGCTCATTTGTTGTTACTGGAACATGGCTTAGAAGGTACCCACATAAGAGTGTTAATGTTTGGTTGTTTCAGGACTTTGATACACATCAGAATATTCTTCATTACTTGAACCTCATTGTGGTATCCAATGTTTGTTTGATCAAATATGGGGTTAAACCTTTGAACAAGACCTTGTGGAAGGTGTGTGAGTCTGACCATGAGGCAATACTTGACACAATAAAGAGTAGAGCAGACTTGGATGGTTTTTTGGATTAATTTGTAAGTATGCACATTGGTTCTTATTAATTTGTAAGTATACACATTAACTTGTATGATACCAATCCTATCATATAATGTTTATATCATGTATGTAGGTGATTGATGAAGTTATCAGACTTGCAAATGTAGCACACTTTATGTTTTGAACTGTGGAAAAGGATACATAGTTCAATGGTATTTTTTTTCTCAAAAATATGCAAAAAAAAATGATGTAGGATATTCTTAATAGAATAGTAAACTAAGTGGAATATTAAATTGTGTTGTTTATATAATAGGTTACAAGTTTCCAAAAGTTTGGAAAGTAATAGTTTGGTTTTGTTCTATTCATGTTTATCCTCATTACTTTGAGGACCCTCTAAAGTTTAATCCTAATAGATGGGAGGTATGCTTGATTTTCATATAAAAATTACTTTTTAAGATATTCAATGGACTAGATTGACTAGTGATAAGTTTTAAGATATTGCATAATTGAGCACACAAGTTTTAGATTATTGACATATCACATGTTTATTTGAATTGATTATGCGATTATGTGGTTATTAATATTTACAATCTATTTTATTTGTTTAGGTGGGAGCTAGTAAACCCAAATAAAGTTATAAAGTATATGCCAAATCCAATTCTAGCAGATGGTACTAAATTATTCATTTGAAGTTAACATCATCATGACCACCTATGGTGTAGACATTATAAAAGTGTGTGTGAAGCTTAGAGAGGGAATTTCAAGTTATTCATTTGAAGTTAACCTCATCATGAGCACCTATGACGTAGAAATTATAAGAGTATCTCAAATGTATGAATGACATTATAAAAGATCTATAAGAATAGAGTACCTAAGGCATCCTTGAATCCTATTTTTGGTTATTATGAGACAATGTTATAAGTTGAGCTTGTGTGCATGAAAATGGGGCCCATTGATTCAATATTAGATTTAAGAGGGGTGTTGGAATTCACATAGGTTGATTTTTTTCTCATGATTTTGTACTACCACTTGATAGTTTTGAGAAAGCATTGTGCCTATAAGTACAAGAACTTGGGCATCATATTGGTGTATGAAGCATATTAGAAAATTGTAGCACAAATATAACAATTAGGACTACCAAACAAATCTCATTATATTGTAAATGCCATATTAGTAATATAGTGAGTGTAATAACCATTGATGGTTACCAATCATTCATTTTATTCTTTTATTTTGTCCCTATTATAACTATCACCAATTGACTAACTTATTATAAAAACTTCATTTATTAAAACAAATCAACCTAATGATTATATATCAATATCAATATAGCATACCATCTATTCACATAAACATTTAAGAAGTTCAATTTGTAAAAAAAATTTATGCATAATATCATAAAATAATGTCAACATGTCATAAAAAATAATCACATTTACAAGTAATAGAAGCATGGCTGACTTGTTAGATGTTGTTCAAGTAACATGAATTAACTCAAGTACCCCACAAGTTCTTCACACATGTTTTCAAACTAAAAATTCATGTCTGCCCTCAAAAATTTGTAATTAGGTTTGGGTTCTAGTTCCCTACTACCTATTTATTTCTACCCTCAAACATTTTTAATGATATTTACTCAAATTTTGAAATTTATTGCTGCCCTTAAACATTTGTAATTCATCCAATGTAATCCCTTAATAGTCCAAATTGCAAAAGGGCACCAATATTTGATGACCTGTTACCTAGAGACTGTGTTAGTTACAGGCATTCCATCTCAGGCATCAGGATCATGTAGGGTACCTCTACAATAGCCTCTCTCAATTTTTGTTATCTCGGAGTCATCTTCCCATGGTGTCCAGTTTTCACTTGATGTAAAAAGTGTCAAATGCAAGCAGTGTAAAGTTGTAAAGTGGTGCAACTTTCGTTCTACAACTTGTGTGACCAAATAGATTGTTCCAACACATCTGAATGGGTATTTTTATGCTAGGCATGGTTCTCTTTCACACCTAAACATGTTGAATCACTCTAAGCTACGTTCAACCAGATCGATCCCTTAAGGGTCCAAAGTGCAAAATGGTTGTAATTTTTGATAGGATATTACTCAAAAATCATGATGCTTATGAAATCTTCATCTAAACCTGCAAGATCGCATTGAGCCCCTCTATAATAACCTCTCAGTTTTTGTTATCTAAGAGTCATTTTCTTGTGGTGTCCAATTTTCACTTGATGGAAAAGTGTCAAATGCAAGCAATGTAAAGTTCCAAAGTGGTGCAACTTTCATTCTATAGCTCGTGTGAACAAACAGACTATTACAACGTGTCTAAATGGTTATGTTTATGCTAGGCACAGTATTCTTTCACACCCAAACATGTTGAATCACTTCGAGCTACGTTCAACCGGCTCAATCCCTTAAGAGTCCAAAGTACAAAATGGTTGCAATCTTTGATGGGCTATTACTCAGAAACCGTGATGCTTACAAACTCTCCATCTGATCCTATAGGATTTTTTTTGGTCCTCTCTACAATAACCTCTCTCATTTTTTGTTATCTTGGAGTCATTTTCTCGTGGTGTCCAATTTTCACTTGATGGAAAAAGTGTCAAATGTAAGTAGTGTAAAGTTGCAAAGTGGTGCAACTTTCATTCTGCAACTTGTGTGACCAAGTGGACTATTCCAACATGTTCATATGGGTATGTTTACACTATACATGGTCCTCTTTCACACCCAAATGCACTGAATCACTTCAAGCTATGTTCAACCGGCTTGATCCCTTAAGAGTCCAAAGTGTAAAATGGCTACAATCTTTGATAGGCTATTCTCAAAAAATATGATGCTTACAAACTCTGTCTAAGCCTACAAGATCATGTTGGGCCCCTCTACAATAACCTCTTATTTTTTGTTATCTTAGATCCATTTTCCCATGGTGTTCAGTTTTCACTTGATGGAAAAAATATCAAATGCAAGCAATCTAAAGTTGTAAAGTGGTGTAGTTTTTGTTCTACAAATCGTGTGACCAAATAGACTAATCCAATGTGTCTAGATGGGTATGTTTATACTATGCATAGTCCTCTTTCACATCCAAACACATTGAATCACTTTGAGATACGTTCAACCAGATCGATCCCTTAAGGGTCCAAAGTGCAAAATGGCTACAATCTTTGGTGATCTATTACTCAAAAATCATGATACTTAAAAACTCTCTATCTAATCCTACAAGATTGTGTTGGGCCCCTCTACAATAACCTCTCTCATTTTTTTTTATCTTAGAGTCATTTTCCCATGGTGTCCATTTTTCACTTGATGGAAAAAATGTCAAATGCAAGTAGTGTAAAGTTGCAAAGTGGTGTAACTTTCGCTTTACAACTTGTGTGACCAAACAAACTATTCCAACATATCTGGATGGGTACGTTTACACTAGCCACGATCCTCTTTCACACCCAAACACATTGAATCACTCCGAGCTAAGTTCAATCGGCTCAATCCCTTAAGGGTCCAAAGTGCAAAATAGTTGTAATATTTGATGGGTTATTACTCAGAAAATGTGATGCTTATGAACTCTCTGTCTAAGCCTATAGGATCACATTAGGCCCCTCTACAATAACCTCTCTCAGTTTTTGTTATCTTAGATTCATTTTTGTGTGGTGGTGACTTTTTTAGTTGATGGAAAAAGTGTCAAATGCAAACAGTGTAAAGTTGCAAAGTGGTGCAACTTTCGTTCTGCAACTCGTGTGACCAAAAAAATTATTCCAATGCATTTGGATAGGTATGTTTATGCTAGGCATGGTCCTCTTTCACACCCAAACATGTTGAATCACTCATGTTCAACCAGCTCAATCCCTTATGATGGCATGAAAAACAATCAAAAAGAGAAACATTCACATGATAGTTGAGAAGTCTTAGTTTTCTACACCAAAATCATATGATCATCCTCAAGTCTAGCAAAGGAAAGAAATTTTTTAATTATCCTCCTTGACCTTACAACAATATACAACCAAATAAAAATGCATACAATGGTGGAACTTGGAAACATTTTAGTTTTTCCTCAATTAACAACTTTGGTTGTGAAGCTTTTGTCATTTTCATTTGAAATGATTTGTTATGCTTGAAAATTGGAGTCTACGAGAAACAAGTGATGCTCTCACGTACATTTATTATTTGGGACAATAAATAAATTTTTCACCCAAGTCCATTTCTTATTTATATTATAAATTATAAAGCTTTCTCCCAAGTCCATTTCCTATACAGGAAATAATATTGCAAAAAGTTGGCATATACATATTTCGACGTGTTTATATGGTGATGGATCAATAATATAACAATTCATTTTGTGCTATGAAGATTATGTTGTGAAAATGTTTAAAGACTATTCAAGATAAATGTTTGTATGATAATGTGTCAAGAAGTTAACTACTCATCATCTACTATGAATATTATGTTTTGCAAGTGTTGTGAAGATTATGTATCCTTTTCTTAATTGAGTTGTTCCAATCAAAAGATTAAATATAATAGAATCTTTTTATGAAATATCTCATGGAATACTAATTGAAAACGTGTTTTTTGCTTTTAGATAAAGCATTTTATGGAACTATTTGAATTAAACTAAATTGAAATATGTAAGAACAAGGGAGCATTAGGAAATACATTGCTCAAGGATATTAAATAAGCCTTCTTACTAAATTTGAAAAAGCATGATAAGCCCATGGTTAAAAATTTTATATTCATCAAAATGGGTACTAATTCTATATTATATAGATCATAATGCTTCTTTATATTTAAGATCTTCTAAGTTTTGCAATGGTTTCACCAAGCTGTGAAGGGTGAACCGTTCTTTATTCAGTTATACCTATGTGGTTTCATTTTCCTTATCTCCTATTGCAATTTTCAGTGGATTATTGCTTTCAAAGTATTGGGAATGCATTGGGTAGGTTTATATCCATTGATCCAATGGACATAAAAATATATCAAATGGGTTTCTTGAAAAATTTTGGTTGATAGTTGGGGAGCGAGCATGGAAACAAGCCATTGATTATGAAAATGTTAGTGTAGAATATTATTCCTAAAATATTCCTTTAGATAAGTTTGCTAGTTGTTATATTTTTATGATAATGATTGCTTAGTTGTAAAATCTTGCATGTAGTTGCATGCCTATTTTCTAGTTGGTAGTTTTCATTCTACAAGGCTCATCTCTTGATATATATATTATACTCATTCTTAATCAATAATCAAGTTAATAATTAGTGAATTTATTTACAATTAATATTTTCTTTTCAATTTGTGCAATTATGTAATTTGTAACTCTACTAGTATTCCTAGAAATATTGAAGTTGTTTGGAATCAACTAATAAAATTGTTTAGCATCAATCAATAAAGATTCAAGACAAACCATGAAGGACAACAATGATCAATGCTAGGGATAACTAATTACTAAGTATACATGAGAATAAGTCAAGCATACATGTGAATAAGGGAAGAACAAGTACTCAAATACATGTAAGCCTTGAAGTATACACACAAATACATAGTATACACAAATTAATACAAAGTATATGCATGAATACAAGGTATACACATGAAAACATGTAAGTCAAAAAGTATACATTAGAATACATGTAAGTCACAAAGAATACACGTAAGTTGTAAAGTATACACTTGAATACACAACTCATATCTATTGAACCGTGGATTTATAATGCAAATATGGACACCACTGATAAAAGAAATGTATTAACAAATAGCCATGTAGGAATACATCAATATATGTCGATATAAGTATAAAAAATATACAAAATAGCCATATAGGCTTACGAGAATTCCATATAGGTATACAATGTCAAATATATTCAATACAAAATATGTACAAAAATTCCATATATGCATACAACAAAGGGCTCTATAATCAAAATTCATTGCTCTCCATGCTCTCAAAACAAATTATTGCCCTTTGTTGGTCATCCAAATGGTGATAAGTCTATCATTTGCTTACTCTGAGGTCGAGGAGTGCTCCTACTACTCCTTCTAAGGTTTAGTTCCTGATCAAGCCTTATCTATTACAATAAGAAGTAAAGACATTAATATATAGAAATTAGATTATAAAAAATGATATATTTAACAAAATAATCACTTACTACCTCTAGATGATCACTCTCCTCGAAGGAAATATTTTCATGCCCATGTTGTGGCATGTTGAAGCCCTATAGAAACCATCCAAAGAGAAATTAAACTACAAATCAATAATGGTTTGATTTTTCACTAACTTTAATAGTTATAACAACGAATACAAAATGAAATTTAGTAATCTTCCTCATATCTTGGTGAGAGGCATTGAGGAGTCTATAGCAGAAGACATGCCAAGATTCATTGTCTTATGAACATGTGGAGGTGTATCTGCTTCTAACATTTGAAAATAAAACAACAAATTATTGAATCACAGAAACTACAATAGTGATGCATGTCATGGCTTATAATGTATGAGATAATGAAAAAAAAAATTGAGTACTTATTAAACTATATATTTTTTACTATCATGATTAATATTAGCCCTATCCATAGCTTTTTTTAAAGCACCTATTTTAGGATTTTATCCATAACAACAAGGCAGTGAACCATTTGATAAAATACTTTGGTAGACATGTATGAAAATTGTGGTAGCATAGAGAAGGTAGTGAACTATTTGAAAAAATGCCTCAAAGAAATGGGGTCTCATGGTGATATAATTCCATTACAAACAAATGTGTTATGGCATTCCATCACCATGAGACTACATTTATTTGAGGCATTTTTCAAACAGTTCATTTCCTTCTCTGTTGTATTATGTTGGGATGGGGTGGATGGTATAGTGTGGTCTTGGTTATGAGATGGAGGGCAATCATGACATGAAGAGGGATGGGTGGGGATATGAACAAGTGGAATAAAAGGTGGAAGGTTCTATGGATTGGTAAACTGAGGATGAGGATGAGGACTTTGAAAATAATTTGGAGGGGAATTTTGGCTAAAGGCTTGGTTTCTATTCTTTAGGAAATGAGTTTTTTGAAAAAATGCCTCAGATAAATGTCATGGTGATAGAATGTCATTCCATCACCATGAGACCACATTTCTTCAAGGTATTTTTTCAAACTACTCACTGCCTTGACTATGATATTGCTTACTATTATGCTTTGATATATTTTTTCCAAGCATCCATAGTTTGTTGGAAAGCACCTATTTTAGGCTTTTAGCCATAGCAGCAAGGAAGTGAGTAATTTGATAAAATGATTTGGTATACATGTATGGAAAATGTGGTAGCATAGAAAAGGTGGTGAGCTATTTGAAAAAATTCCTCAAAGAAATGTGGTCTCATGGTGATGGAATGCAATTCCATCACCATGAGACCACATTTCTTCAAGGCATTTTTTCAATCTACTGACTTCCTTGTCTATGCTATTGCTTACTATTATGCTTTATAGATTTTTTCCAAGCATCCATAGTTTGTTGGAAAGAACCTTTTTTAGGCTTTTAGCCACAGCAGCAAGGAAGTTCAAGTAGTTTGATAAAATGTTTCGGTAGACATGTATGGAAAATGTGGTAGCATAGAAAAGATGGTGAGTTGTTTGAAAAAATACCTCAAAGAAATGTGGTCTCATGGTGATGGAATGGAATTCCATCACCATGAGACCACATTTCTTTGAGGAATTTTTTCACTACTCACTTCCTTATCTATGTTATTGCTTACTATTATGCTTTGATATATTTTTTTCCAAGCATTCATAGTTTGTTGGAAAGCACCTAATTTAGGCTTTTAGCCATAGTAGCAAGGAAGTGAGTAGATTGATTAAATGCTTTGGTAGACGTGTATGAAAAATTTGGTAGCATAGAAAAGGCAGTGAGCTATTTGAAAAAATGTGTCAAGGAAATATGGTCTCATGGTGATGGAATGTCATTCCATCACCATGAGACCACATTTCTTTGAGAAATTTTTTAAAACTACTCATTTCCTTGTCTATGCTATTGCTTGCTATTATGCTTTGATAGATTTTTTTCCAGGCATCCATAGTTTGTTGGAAAACACCTATTTTAGGCTTTTAGCCATAGCAGCAAGGAAGTGAGTAGATTGATAAAATTATTTGGTAGACATGTATGGAAAATGTGGTATCATAGAAAAGGCAGTGATCTATTTGAAAAAATGCCTCAAAGAAATGTGGTCTCATGGTGATGGAATGGCATTCCATCACCATGAGACCACATTTCTTCAAGGAATTTTTTCAAACTACTCACTTCCTTGTATATGCTATTGCTTACTATTATTCTTTGATAGATTTCTTTCTAAGAATCCATAGTTTGCTGGAAAACACCTTTTTTTAGGCTTTTAGCAATAACAACAAGGAAGTGAACTGTTTGATAAAATGCTTTGGTAGACATGTATGGAAAATGTGGTAGCATAGAAAAAGCGATGAGCTATTTGAAAAAATTCCTCAAAGAAATTGGGACTCATTGTGATGGACATCACCATGAGACCACATTTCTTTGGGGCATTTTTTCAAACAACTCATTGCCTTGTCTATACTATTGCTTACTATTATTCTTTCATATTTTTCTTCCAAGCAACCATAGCATAGACAAGGTAGTGAAGTTCTATTTGAAAAAGTGCCTCAGTAAAAGGTGGTCTCATGGAATTCCATGATAAGCAAATACAATTGGCAGTTTCTCCTATTTATTACTTATGCTATGTGAAGTAATTGCATCACTGCTTATGTTGACTTTCTAAACTATACTGTAGTTGAAATTTTGTCATCTATCAATATCTAGTTATTAGTTATGGAATGTGAAGTAATTCTTTGAGTTTGAAGATGTGCAATGTAATGCAATCAACAATATGAATATAAACTACACAAATCTATTAAGTAGAACTCATTAGTTAAACTCTTTATTCTATCACCTGTGTATAGGTTTGTCTAACTCCACTGGCCCTCGGAGGTGTTCCCACGAAACCTCCAATATTAGCCTATTCAACATACAAAATCAAATATTAGAATACCATTCATATAACAATTTTATTCACATGTAATAAATTTATAATTATTTACTAGTTACATAGCTCAGCGGTAGATGCAATAGAGTAATAAACATGTGGAGGGCTAGTGTATCCGGTATCAACACTATGACCCTGAAATTTTATTACAATCATAAAACTAAATTAGTTAATCTAGCATTTTAAAAATGAAATTAAATAAATTAAATTCAATGAACATGCTAACATTTACCTGAGTATTAATGCCAAAAACCTCTTTCAAAATGCCAGATTCCCTCACCATCTTCATAGTTGCAGACATATCTTGTGTACCAGCCTCCTAAGTGTTTATGGGTTCATATGTACAAGTCAACCCGTAAACCTAACAAGAATGGGGTGGAAGCCTACCACTTGAAGACTCCCTAAGATGGAACTGTACTACAAGACTGGCATGTTAGATGATACTCTACATCAAAGAACTAATAGCCTACAAAGTGTCCACCTCAGCACTCTCCTTCGTGATGGAAGGGATAACGACGTGCTCATGAGCCGGCCTAGCAAGACCTTGTTGATGAGCCTAGTTTTTGGTCCAATTTTGGGTAGAATCTATAGTTATTTGTTGATAGATGTCATGGAATTTAATGTTAAATGTTGGTATTTGCATAATGTTTCTCTCAAACTATTGACATTGGACTTAATCATATCCTTACAAGTTTTAATGACATTTGGCATAATATGTGAACTATCTATATTGATTTTGCATGTGGTTATTGAATGTTTCTTGAGGTGGTTATAGATGTGCAGTTATTATGTGTATTAACCTTGCCATGCAAATTTAATATGCTAAGTTGAGGCAAACACTGCTAGTTGGGCATACACCATAATGTCCAGCAAAGGAATTGCTCCTAGTCAAAGAAGGCCAATGGTAGAAGATTCTTCATGCAGCCGAGTGTAACTGCCCTTTTGTAGTGGACTTTAATGATCAAACATGCACGAGTGTTACTGTTGTGTTGAGCCTGCGTTTGACTTGCATGTATGACTAGATTCCATGCATGTGCAACCACCATTGCTCCACTTTCCCTATTTTCCCTAATTGGCATCCTCCCAGTCATGTAGTTGACTGCCTTGTTTAGTTGTTAGCATAAATAATTTGATGCTCCTTCCTCCTAGTTATAATTCACATGATAGTAGAGGAAGAAGTTGCATGATTTGATATTGTACTCCAGTTTTAGTAATACATTACTCTTTTGTACACACGATTTATAGTGAATAAAATATAGTTATGATTTCGAGCATCTAAGTTCTCTTTAGTTTTAGAGGATACTTACCAAGGGGGACCGCTTGGTGAGTAATCCATTTTCTTATTTTAGCATTAGTTTAGTATTACTTTATGTTTAGTACTTAGTTGGAAATTTGGCATCAACTGTTCCTATAGCCACTAGAAGTCCATTTTATGTTTGTTCCTACAGCCAAAGCAGACAAAGTAATTTCCTATTTGTTGCTTATATCTTTATTCTTGTTATGCATTTTAGCTTAGCATAGTCATTGATTGATTTCCAACATTTTTTTTATTCATTTCCAAGCAATTTACTTCTAGTATTGTGTGTTTCTCAGTTGTAGATTAGAAATGGCTACTTAAGAGTTCCTAGTGCACATACTGTGCTAGCCCATTTTAAATTCACATCCCTATTTTGATCATTTAAATGCACCTTCATGATGATTGAAGTGGCTATTTGGATTAGATGTTCAATCTCTGAATCATGGTTGTAAGAGCTAAGTTATTAGATCATTGTAGGAGGTTGGCATTTTTGGCATCATTATCGGGGATGGTGTCAAACTAGGGAGTCTTTTGGAGTCATTCTTAATTTCCTTGTTGTAATGTTTTTGGAAATTGTTCTTAGTATATCCTCATTTAGGAAGTAATGACCCCCTTATTTGTTACCAATTCTTTGTGTGAGTTGACTAATAGTGAGTAATACCGCATACATAAAGGAAGGAGAAGGGATGCTTAAGAGAGATTCCTTCCTAACAATCCTAATCCATTCCAACTAGTTGAATATCAAAATCTACCAGAAGAAGAAGAAGAAGATACACACCCCTTTGCTAATGCATATCCTAATCTGGCTAGTTCTGAAGTCTCCTATGAAGATCAAAACCAGCTTAAGAACCCCCTTGCTTTGGAACCACATCAAGCAGGAATGGGTAATGCAAATGGGAATAGACCTAACCAACCAGATTTTCCTTTTCTCATGTTCCCATCAAAATGAATTTGACAACATTAAGAATATCCCTACTTCAGCACTCCCAGAGTTTTATGGACTTGTCATAGAAGATCTTGATACCTTCTTATTTGAGTTTGACATACTCTACAGGAGTTATGACTATACTATTGATGACCATGGGCTTAAGCTATTTCCTACCACTCTAAAGGAAGCTGCATTAAGATGGATCATGAGCCTAGGCAGAGATACTATGGAAACTTGGAAAGACATGAAGACAAAATTCCTTGAGAAATACAAGGAATATTGCAGGGGTATTGACATGAGAGGAGGTGATATTTTCAGGATGTAGCAAAAGGAAGATGAGAGCTTGGAAGACTACATTGCAAGATTTTTGTTTTTCCTACAAAAATCTCCACACCATACACTTAATGAAGACTCACAAAAGTTTTTTTTTTGAGAGGAATCAATAATAGTTGCACTGATGCCTTGGATCTTATGAGAGGAGGAGATATCACCCAAGTTCCCTGAGATGATATCAAGAAAATATGCCAAAACTACTCTAGGGTAGCCTCAAAGAAAGGGAGAGCTTACCAACCTTCCATGGGTAAGTCAACTACCAGTGGAGTTTCAAGAATGGAGATTACTCATTTCCTGGAAAAATTCAAGCAAGATATCATAAATAATCTAGCTACTCAACTAGATACACTTTAGGCCAAGAAGAAGCAAGAGGAGGCAGAGGCAATGTTGACAGAGTATTTCTCCCACTGCAAACAAAAGAAGAGAGACTAGAGATGTAAGATGGTAGCTAACCTGGAAAGCAAACAAGTTCCACCTAAATTCAAGCCAATCCAGATTGAAGAAGACCAAGTCTACTATGTTGCACAAAGGAATCCTTGGGCTCCAAGACAATGTATGCCATCGGATCCACTATCCTATGTTGGGCCATATTTTAATTCTTATTCATCTGGTAACCAATGGCAGCCCCCATATCCATCCAGTTATGGAGGATATCCATCACATCATTGGAGTAACCCTCCAAATTCTTGGCCTAATCATCAGAGTTCTCCACCCCAGTGGCAGCAACCTCAGGGGAATTGGCAACAATTTCAAGGGCATTGGCAACCACCTCCAAGAAATTGGAAGCAAACAAATAAATGGAGAGGAGGACAGCAATGGCCTAGTCAAGAAACCAATTATATGCAACCACCTTCTCAGCCCCAACAGCCTGCTATAATTCCTCCACCTGCTAATCCAAGCTCAAATGCACCTAAACCTACTCAACTACCAACTCAACCCACACCCAACCCAAATAACAAACCATAGCAGAAACTTGTATACTCTTTTGATTCAAATCAATTCCCTACATATGATGTGAGTGTAAGTGATATCCATTTGCATTTAGGAACTACTATACTAGCCCCTTCCAAGCCCATTATCACTAAGCTTCCTGTGGAAGAGGAAGAGGAACCTCTGAATGATCTCATTCAACCAAGTGTACCTGAACCAGTCCAAGTCAAGTAGACTAAACAAGAACCACCATTTCCTCAAATATTGGAAGTTTCTAAGAAGAAATAAGAAAAGGAGGATACCACTTTTGACATCTTGGACTAGTTGAAGCATATATGTGTCCAAATACCCCTATTTCAAGCCATAAAGGATGTTCCAATATATGGAAAAGCAATCAAAAAAGCCTGTCTCAAGAAGCCAAGTAGGAAAAAGAAAGACCCAACTACAGTTCATGTGGTGGGCTAGGTAGCTAACATCATGCTAGGAAAAGTGACTATTCCCAAGTATAATGACCCAAGCAGTCCTGTAGTAGCAGTTGTTATCAATGGGGTCCAAGTAAAGAATGCTCTGATTAATTTAGGGGCAGCAATAAATGTAATGACCAAAGACATCCTACAGCAACTAAACATTGCAAGAATTAGATTTACTCCTATTGTCTTGAAATTTGCTAATAGCTCTACTTTTAAGCCTGATGGTGTAGTGGAGTATCTTGTGGTAGTTTTAGACTCCTGGGAATACCCAACAAACTTTATGATTCTTTCTCCTAAAGCTACACTAGGTGGGTAGCCCATCATTCTTGGAAGACCTTGGTTGGAAACTACAGATGCATACATTGGATTTCATTCTCGTGATATGACCATTTCAGATGGGAGGAGCACTAAAAAAAAAATTATCTATCCACCTACTCAACCATCTCATGATGAAGATAATCCCGTTTGGCCAAATGTTGGTGAAGAGGCCGAGGTAGTTAATTATGTGGTGCAACTTATGATGCTAGTAAGAAGCCCTTTCATGCAGCTCCAAGATGAGGATGAAGTGTTTGCTAACATCATTTAGAACCATTATGAAGTGGAGGAAGTATCATATTCTACTTCAGTCAGGAAACTTTTCCCTACTCTTCCTACAACCACTATTCCTGCAGACGTTCTTCCTGCAGATGTTTTTCTTGCAGCCACTCTTCCTGTAGAAATTGTTCCTACAAATAGACTTTCTGCAACAATAGGTATGTCCCATACATTGCTTCCATATGAACTAAAGGTACCATGTATTAATGAATCAGCCATGATAGAGTTAACCACACAAGTATAGGTGTCATAAGGAAAATATCTTAATGTTAATAGTAAATTGAATGAAGAACAACAATTATTATTGGAAAAATTATTAAGAACCCATCAGCATGCATTTATGTGGGATTATCATGACATGAAGGGTTTGGATTCTAAAATTTGTATATACAAAATTTACATTAGAGATGATTGCACCCTAGTAAGATAGCCACAAAGAAGAATCAACCCTACAGTGAGAGAAATTGTGAAAGGAAAATTGCAGAAATTACTAGATGTAGGATTTATCTACCCCATTTCAAATAGTCAATGGGTGTCTCCATTAGTAATTGTGCCCAAGAAAGGAGGGAAATTGTGAGTTTGTGTTGATTATAGAGAACTTAATGCTGCCACCAATAAGGATCACTTTCCTTTACCCTTCATTGATCAAGTCTTGGACACACTTGTAGGAAAGCAATATTTCTCTTTTCTAGATGGATTCAGTGGCTACAACCAGATCCAATTTGCACCTGAGGACCAGGAGAAAACTATATTTACTTGTACATGGGGGACCTATGCCTATTTGGTGCTCCCATTTGGCTTATGCAATGAACCTACAACTTCTCAGAGGGCAGTCATTAACATATTTTCAGACATTTCTCATGATTGCATGGAAATTTATATGGATGACTTTACCACTTATGGTGCTGATTTTAATCAAGCATTGGAAAATATCAAGAGAGTCCTACATAGATGTGAAGATCAAAACTTGTCCTTAAACAATGAAAAGTGCTTTATGATGATGCAAGAAGGTGTAGTTCTTGGCCACTACATCTCCCACAAAGGAATTCAAGTAGATCCTACAAAGATTGAGGTAATCACAAATCTACCCACACCTGCAAAAAAGAAGGATCTTAGAATTTTCTTGGGTCATTCAGTATATTATAGGCATTTCATCAAGGATTTCAGCAAGGTAGCAGCACCATTGTATACTTTTCTCACTAAGGATGCTAAATTTCAGTGGACTAAAGTTTGTGACAAGGCATTTTCTGACTTGAAGGCGACTTTAACTCATGCTCATGTACTCAAGGGACCTAATTGGGAATTTTTCCACATCCATATCAATGCATCAGATTATACCATAGGAGCAATCTTGGGACAGAAAGAAGGAGCTATTGAAAATTCCATTTACTTTATCAGCAAAAATTTACAAGGAACTGAATTTAATTATATAGTGACAGAGAAAGAAATGTTGGCAATAATCTATGCACTAAACAAATTCGAACATTACATAATAGGCTACCAAATCTTTATGCACACTAGTCATGCAACCATCAAACATCTCATGAATAAACTTTTGATCACAAGTAGACTAGAAAGATGGTTATTGTTGATGCAAGAGTTTGATATAACCATTGTGGATAAACTAGGAAAAGCCAATGTTGTTGCAGATTTTATTTCAAGGCTAACTACATCAGAGGACAATCAGCCCATAGATGACTCTTTTACTGATGAGAATATATTCTCCCTCAATATACAAACACCCTGGTATGCTAACATAGCCAATTACTTGGTCACAAGTAGAGTTCCTTCTCACTTCTCTCCAAAAGAGAAAAGGGCACTCATTGAAAAAATGTTTCTTTTCTCTTGGATTGTTGAATGCTTGTTTTATACTGGACCAAACCATGTCATGAGAATATACGTGAGAGAAGATGAGACATATGACATTTTTCATGCATGTCACAATGAACCATGTGGAGGACACTTTGCAGCCAAGAGGACAATAATGAAGATTTTGAACAAAGGATATTATTGGCCAACACTCCACAAGGATGCAGGAAGGTATACCAAAAAATGTGATAGATGTCAAAGAATGGGCATACCAACTAGATATAATGAGATGCCACTTTTCCCTCAAGTAATAATCACTCCCTTTGACAAGTGGGGATTGTATTTTGTGGGACCCATTGACCTGCCATCAAATGGTAAGTCTTATATACTGGTATGCACTGATTATGTAACTAAATGGGCAGAAGTTAAGGCCATGAAATATGCAAGAGATAACAAAGTTGCAAAATTTATTTATGAAGATATTTCCACAAGATATGGAGTCCCAAGAGAAATAGTGATTGGTCAAGGGGAACAATTCACATCAACTCTTGTTGCAGCACTAATTAATGAGTACAACATAAGGCACATAAAGTCTAATCCTTGTCACCCCTAGGCTAATGACCAAGTTTAGGTGACCAACAGAGAAATTGAAGTCATTCTGACTAAAACGGTATTTTTTCATAGAAAGGATTGGGAAAACATATTATCATAAGTTGTTTGGGCCTATAGGACAACCTAGAAAACAACTACAAGATTCACCCCATTTGAATTTCTATATGGAAAGATAGTTATGATGCCAGTTGAATTTGAACATAAGACTCTTAGGACTTTAGTAAATTTGGGGATGGATATTTCTAAGGCACAGAGAGAAAGAATTATGCAACTAAATGTTTTGGATGAGATAAGAAGAGCAGCCCTGCAACATACAGAAGTAGTGTAGAATTAGAGAATTAGGTGACATGAAAAATTTATCAAGCACAAGAAATTCCAACCGAGAGATTGGGCCTTTCTCTATGACTCAAGATACCAAGACAATGTAGGAAAATTACAAACAAGGTGGCTAGGACCATATGAAGTTTTTAAGGTCTTTCCTAATGGAGATGTTTAGCTTACTACCATTTACCATGCCAGATTCAAATTAATTTTCAATGGTCTTCGCCTCATACTATATCACAAGCCAGCTTCCAAAGAAGAGTTCATGCAGCAATTCACCCAACATTCAGCACCCGAGCTTCTTGTAGCCAAAGGAAATGGACCTAGTGTCCTTCCTTCTGGCTAATTAAGGTACATACTTTTTATAATAAAGACTTTCACTTGCATGGAAGTCCATTTATTCGTCATCTGCCCATCCACCCATCCATCACCACCTTTCTTTCTCTTCCATCACTTCATTCCACCTCACCTCACTTCCACTTCATTAATTGCTTAATTTATTTCTCTACAAGGTGAGTGATACTTTCTACACAATCTTTGTGGAAAATGTTCCATACATTCAAGCATGTGTGCATTAATTGCTATCTTTAATCATCCTTTAAGTGCATTCATTTAATCATTCTACGTTAGTATAGATGTTTACATAAAATACCATCACTGCTTGTCACATCACCACTCCCATCTCACATGTGTGGACACATGTCCAAATTTAGGTTGGGGGAGGAGAAAGAAAAACATGCAAATATTTTGAATTTATTCCCCATGTTTCAAATCATATTAGGTTGCATCAGAAAATTTAAAATGAGCTAATTTGAAATCCGATGGAGAGGATGGCTTGCATGTGTGAAGTGATAGTAACTGCAACCGCCATTTCTTCCCATCATAATTTCCCTTTATCACTCCTTTTCTTTCCATTATTTTCCCTGTCGTAATCTTGAGTTGCAAGCAAGAAGGAAAATCAAAAGAAAGGAAATTTAGTCGATATTGGCACTGGAAATTTAGCAGATATTGCAGGAAGGTGAACTTGATTTCTAGACGGGAGTTGTAGGAAAGAAATTGCAGAACATTTGTTCGATTGTAGACAATGGGAGGTGGGTTAATTCGAAATGAACCCACAATGGATGATATTTTATTGCAAGATGCACAATGCCTGGTTGAATTTAGAAACTGTGGATGGTTGGACTACTTCCTGAAGCTAGATGGCTTTGATGAAGGAATTTCCTTTGAATTCACCTAGACATTTTCAAAAGGAAAAGCCACAGTAAAAGGGTTGGAAGTTGTGGAAAACTAAGACAGAATTATAGAGGTAATAAGGTTACTTGCTGATGGTGAAAATTGACCTGCTTCCAAAGATGCCACATCAGCTAGGGCTGAATTTACAAATCCAAACAACCCTCCATTGAGCATAGATAAATAGGGTGAAAAGAGAATGTCTCTGCCCAAGCCCTGGAAACATATAACCATTTATGTGATCAAATACATCACTTGTGAGGGTCAACTATCAAATTTTCACTCAGTTCACTTCAAGTTTTTGAATCACATGAGGTATGGAAGGAGGATGAATGTGCCTAACGTTCTCTACAATCTTCTCTCAATCATGATAGCCAAAACCCAAAAAGGTAGGGATAATTTTGTTTCCCACCATTGCCTGATTAAATTGTTGGTTGAAAAGTCTCTGCATGATGGAATGACTTGGGATGAATTTATAAATGTTGATCAAATTAGACTTGAGAAATTGCAACCTAGGGTTTTACCTCAGCCTCATAGGTCTAACAAGAGATTGAGCATAGTTGAAGCTACTCTTGATGCTTCAACCTCTGGTGATGGCTCTAGTGTGAGTCCTCCTGTAGTAGAAGAAACCATAGAAATTAGTTCTTTTGATAGAGCACTCAAAAAAAGAAAGCTCTTCCTCAAATTTTGATGATGATGTTCCACTTGGCACCCTGATGAAAACTAGAGCACAAAAGAGAAATGAAAATGAGAAAAGGAAAGGCTAGAAAGTAGCCGGCAGAAAGAAAAGTGCCAAGTTCTAAGAAGAGGAAGGATGATATTGTTCATCTTGCAGCCAAAGAAAAATGTGAGTCCTCCCAAGAAATCAAGACCAGTTGGGTTTGCATTTAGTACACCTCCATAGGAAATCCCTAAGCCTAGTGAGACATCACAGGAGGACCCTAAAGCTCCAATGGGGCAGGAAAATGTCAAAGAAGAAGACATATTTAAGAGAGCATTGAATATCACACTAGTTGATCTTGCTAATATTGCAGAATATTTTGAGGAAAGTTAGGACTTCCTGTAGCATGAGCAAGAAGTCCTGTAGCAAGAAGTCCTACAACAAGAAGTCCTGTAGCAATAGCCCGAACTAGAGTAGGAGTTCCTATAGCCACAGCAAGAACAAGAGTCCCTACAGCAAGAGGTGAAAGAATAAACAGTACCCTTGTAGCCAGAAACAACTGGATAGCCTGAGACCATGCAGATAGTGCCATATGAGGAGCCGCCATCAACAAAAAGACTGGTAGGAATTCATAATCCTCCTAATTTTACAATATATGCAGCAATTTTAAATTTATGGAAAGAAATGCAAAGGAGGGAGGAAGAATGGAAAAAGGAAAAATGGAAATTAAAGAATGAAATTCAAAAGAGGGATGAGGAAATTGAAGATAAGGATGTAGAAATTGCCACCCTAAAGAAAAGGGTGGATGATATGGCAACTTTGGCACCATAGATTTTGGAATGTAGGACCCCTCCTAGGGTATATGCTATACTCCTGAAAGAGAAATACCTCTCTTTTAAGTTGTCAAGGATTGCCTCAAGCTTGAATCCATCTATTGACACCCCTATTGAGTTTTTCAATGCCTATAGGATTACCTCCTCTGAAATGAATAATTTGTTGTGTGAATTTTATTTGCATAATTATGTTATAACTCAAGATCATGATTAGAATCCATTGTTGTATGTTGGGGATGTCCAATTAAGGGCATTTATGTCTTGGGTACAAAATGATATTAGTTGGGGACAACAACATGGAGCTTATAAGCAATTAGATTTTGATATCCCTCTGCCTGTTAGGGCTGAGTCAAGAAACCCAAGGGATATTTACAAAGAATGGCACAGAATGTTGCTCAGACCTAGTTATGGAAATATGATTATGCCTTGGATTGAGGTAGTTTACAATGAATATGAGGTAAAGACAACAATAAAGGAAGAAACTATGAGAAAATACCTATCACATATATGGAATAGTCTAACTAATGAGCTAAAATAGGTTGAGCCCCACTCCATTCACAATTATGTTGCAACACTAAAAAGAATTGATAGGTACATTCAGATTGGGAGAATGAAGGGATGATTTTGGCATCCCCTGACTTTCCAACCCCCCATTCTCATGTCGCCTATGCCAAACTTCAGATTCTACTAGTATGACATTGTTGCAAAAAAGTAGAGATAGAGAAGATTTGATAGATTAGGAGGATTCTATTGGGATCCTAATTCATGCACTGCAGCCATTTATGTTGGACAACTCTCAATTGCAAATTTCAAAGCTTTGACCAAGCAGAAGATCAACTCTTCCCCTGTTGGAGGACCAACAAAACATTAGGTTGGGGGGAGTGATGAGCCTATTTTTCAATCCAATTTTGGGTAGAATCTATAGTTATTTGTTGATAGATGTCATGGACTTTAATGTTAAATGTTGGTATTTGCATAATGTTTCTCTCAAACCATTAACATTGGACTTAATCCTATCCCTACAAGTTTTAATGACATTTGGCATATTATGTGAACTATCTATATTGATTTTGCATGTGGTTATTGAATGTTTCTTAAGGTGGTTATAGATGTGCAATTATTATGTGTATTGACCTTGCCATGTAGATTTAATATGCTAAGTTGAGGAAGACACCGCTTGTTGGGCATGCACCATAACGTCTAGCAAAGGAATCGCTCCAAGTCAAAGAAGGTCAATGGCAGAAGATTCTTCATGCAGCCAAGTGTAACCACCTTGTTGTAGTGGACTTTAATGATCAAGCATGCATGGGCGTTACTGTTATGTCGATTATGCATATGACTTGCATGTTTGATTCCATGCATCTGTAACCATCATCGCTCCACTTTCCCTATTTTCCCTAATTGGTGTCCTCCCAGTCGTGGATTTGACTACCTTGTTTAGCTATTAACATAAATAATTTGATTCTCCTTCCTCCTAGTTATAAGTCATATTATAGTAGAGGAAGATTTTTCACGATTTGATATTGTACTCTAGTTTTAGTAATACATTACTCTTTTGTATGCATGATTTACAGTGAATAAAATATAGTTTTGAGTTTGAGCATCTAAGTTCTCTTTAGTTTTACAGGATACTTATCCAAGGGGGCCCACTTGGTGAGTAATCCATTTTCTTAGTTTAACATTAGTTTATTATTAAATTTTGTTTAGTACTTAGTTGGAAATTTGGCATCGACTATTCCTACAGCCTCTAGAAGTACATTCTATGTTTGTTCCTGCAGCCAAAGCAGATAGAGTAGTTTCTTGTTTGTTCCTCAAATCTTTATTCTTGTTATGCATTTTATCTTAGCATAGTGATTGATTGATGTCTAGCATTTGTTTCAATCCTTTCCAAGCAATTTACTTCCAGTATTGTGTGTTTCTTAGCTATAGATTAGAGATGGCTACTTAAGAGTTCCTAGTGCACATACTATACTGGCCCATTTCAAGTTCACATCCCTGGGCTGACAATTTAAATGCACCTCCATGATGATTGAAGTATCTATTCAAGTTAGATGTCCAATCTCTTAATCATGGTTGTAAGGGCTAAGTTATCAGATCATTGTAGGAGGTCGACACTCGTCTTGCTTGTCGTTGAGGAACCAATCATGCACCAGGTCTATCCTGATCCAACCCCCCACCTCTCTCCTAAAAGTCCCTCATATCAAAATAATTAGGGATTTTGTTGAGGATGAACTCACAGTAGAGTTTCCTTAAGAAATATTAGGGGACTTCACAATTGTTGCATGGTGGATAGTCAAAAACCATGTACCACCTATCCCAAAAATGGTTCATAATCCCTTGGTGGTGGCACCAATGGATAGGAAACCTCTTGGAATTAAGGTCAATATTTTTATTTGTGTGTGGGTTAGTGAATAATGAGCACAAATCATATTTTGTAATTTTTTCATCTTTTACTTCTTTATATGATAATTCATCTACGTAAAAATTCCTAGTCGCCTGCCTCCTATCTACCCAACCACTTAATTGTTTGTTGATTGCATCTACATGTTTTAATATTTCTTAAAGTGAACTTGCAAGTGTTCTTCTTTGCATGGTTGAACTTATTGGATCGTTCAACCTCGTGATTAACTCATCAATCTATTTTTTATTGTTTTCAATTACCCCCATTAAATTTTGTTGAGTTCCAGGAGAATGTTGAAGAATTGGTGGAGATTGTTGTTGTGGTTGTTGAGGATTTTGTTCAAGTGCTTCTTGCTATGTTTATTCAATATTTTGAGGAAGGTTTTCAAGATCATTAATATTTCCTACAAATTAAACAAATGAATATCAAAAATAACCTAAAACTTCTAATTTAACAACAAATTCATAACAAAAAAACAAAAAATCCTTACTTGTTTGACCACCCCATCGACATGGTGATATCCTGGCAACAAAATTGAAACAAATTGATGAAGAAAATGCAAAATAACCTCCTTCTAGAATGTGAGCACACAAAAGTAGGGTTTTTAGCCATAAGCAGCAAAAAACATATTCACAATACAAATGAATCCATTTTTCTTTTTTTTGTTTTAATAACCTATAACATGCTTGTGTTATATCGTGAGTGTGTTATAATGTGCTCACATTATAACGCGGGCCCATTATAGGCTCAATGTGGCCAAGCTTTTGGCTCGGTTACAAAAATCCATAATGCGAGCATGTTATAACATGCTCGTGTTATAGCCTATCAAATGATTTTTGAAATTTTTGCCACTTTTTGGCCCCCCATCTTTTTGCACCTACCCCTTTATGTCGTATGGTCTCTAGCATAACACAACTTTTTAGCCATACTTATCAATGTCATCTTTATATCTGATCAAATTTGTCACATCTATTTTTTGTTTTTTCACCTAACATGTTTGTCTATAGCTAACATGTTTGTGGTGAATTTGTAGTCATCTTTGCAAGATAGAAGACCAGTGTCCTCTTCGTGTATTGTCTTAGCTTTTCAATCACATATACCAGATCAAAGACTTGTGTCCTCTTCATCCTAGGTATATTCTCTCCAACCTATTTTTCTCTCTACATTAGCTCACATATGGTAGAATACATATGCTTGTTAAAGTGGGGGAAAAATGTAATGTCGTAAATTGCATCCTATGCAATTTTTCATTCCATAAACCTCCCCTTTAGATAAATTAAATTTGATACTGCAATACCTGTCTTATCCAAGCTTAATTTAAGTTTTAAATAAATGCTTAACCCATTTGTTCTTAGATGATAAGGTGAATTTTTTTCATGGATGATTGTGTTGTGCAAATGTTTGCAGGTCATGTGAATATCCCAAAAAGATTCCTAATTGCAGTATTCATTTGGATGTTACACTTCCCACCTATCTGCAAGTGTAACACCTCTACAACTCACAAACGCACCAAAACAACCCTTTGCATGCATATACCTTCTCAAAAATCCTCATTTTGGGATCTCTCTTAATCGATCTCTCATTCTTTCTCATTCTAAAGCATTCTCACTTTCATTCTCAAGCTCTTTCAATCTCTCTTGCACTTTCTCTACCATTCTTCACCATCTTTGTTATATTTTGGATAGTTATGTTGAAGTTTTGACACTATCAACACATCTTTTACAAGATTGGAGATTGCAGCCTCTTCCTTTTAGTATTCTCACTTTATAAAGGAAGGTAATTGTAGTTTCTTTATTACATTATCTATTTTTTTTTTAGCATATTATTCTAGCACAAATATATTTATTTATCATGTCTATTTTCTTTCTATCTCAATCATATCTAGTTGTTCATGGAGGTCAAAACACGAACATGGGGGTTTGACTAAGGCAATCCCCTAAACAACATCAACACTTTTCTCAATCTTATGCGTGTAGATATTGAATATTTATCATTTTTGGAGACTTCATTCTTGAACTCCTTGTGAGTGTTTCCCTACTTGTCTTTAATGTGGTTTATAATTTTATCTCTAAGTTGATTGTGAAGAGACATAATATATGGCTTAACAAGGTTATTATTGAATAACAAGGTAGATTTTTGGTAGGTTAAAAAAATTGGATGGGGTTGTCATTGCATATGAGGTCATTCACTCCATAGATAATTCTAAGGAAAAGAGTATGTTCATCAAACTAGACATCACTAAATCTTATGATTAGGTGAGATGGCCATTTCTTCAAAATATTCTCATTTTTTTTGGGTTTAGATATGACTAGGTTAATTGGGTGATGAGTTTTACTACTTCTACTTCTTATTTTGTGTTAATTAATAATGATCCTTCTACTTTTTTTGGTGCTTCATGGGGAATTTTTCAGGGTGACCTTTTGTCACCTTATTTTTTATCTTAATGGTCGAGGGCTTGGAAAGAATCTTAAACTCCCATGTGATACAAGGGTTAATACAAGGGTGGAGATGGGATAATAGCTATCCTTCCCATTCCTATTTTTTGTTTATGGATGAAATTGCTTTGATGGGAGTTTCAAGAATTAGAGAAGTGACTAACATCAAGAAAAATTTGGACATATATCTTCTAGCTTTGAGTCAAAGGATTAACAAAGGAAAGTCTTCCATATTTATCTTCAAGATCCCCTTTCTTATTTGGTCTAGGATTTCTCATATTCTCATATTTTAGATCAGTGTTCTTCTTTTTATGTACTTGGGTATTCCACTATCTATCGGTCCCTTGCCTAGGGGGACTTAGCAAAATGTGATGGATAAGTTCCATGGGAAAGTATACAATTGGACTTTTAGGTGACTTTATTTTGTTGGATTAGTGATGTTATTGAAATATTTGGTTCAAGTCATCCTCATTTATAGGTGCTTGGTGCAAGTTTCTCCCTTAAGTTTCATTAGGGAATTGGATAAGTTCTCTCTAGGAAATTCTTATTGGCTGGGATTTTTTTTTGTCAAAGTGGAGTTTGATTAAGTGGTAGACTATATGTATATTGAAGGAGGGTGGTCTTGGTCTATGGCAGTCTAACCTCATTATTCAAGCCTTGGATGCTAAGTTTTACTAGCGGTGGTGCACTTGCTAGGATCAAGCCTAGGAAAAGGTCATTTCTTTGATGTATTTGAGGGGTGTGGTGAGTGAAGATGTGCCTAGGATATTCCTAATGGGTAAGGGGTATATGATATAATTAAATAGAACTTGTTTTGGATTTGTAACAAGGTTTATGAAGCACTTTTCTAGTATGAATCTTGGGATGGTTTTCCCCCAATCATGTATAGGTATCCCCACCTATGGTCTCTTTGTCATTTCTTCTTGGAGGCTACGTGATATCATGTGGAGGACTTCAAAGGGGCCAAGAGTTTGGGTCAAGTGGAGGTGTTTAAGTGGAAGGATTATCATGAGTGGCCACTAGGGGACTCAATTAAGGATCACGAAGAGTTAGCTTAGATTTTAGTTGGAAGAGATTTCAATTATTTGATGCAAGGTGATATCCTATCTTGGAGCCTTGATCCCAGGGGTGTATTTAGTGGCCTCTAAGTATCAGGAATTGGATTGATAGAAATATAGAGGGGATGAAGTCCTTTGGTGGAAGAATGTGTGGAATAATTTTTCTTGGCCTAAATGCAACTTCTTCCTCTAGTTAGTTGCTTTTAATAGATGTCCCATGTGGGATAACCTATAGAATCATGGTTTTTAGGGGCCATCTATTTGTGTCCTTAGTGGAAATGATGAAGACCCTTCTTCTCATTTTTTTTAGTGCTCCTTTTTTAGAGTTATTTGGCACCTATGGTGGGGAGTTTGGAAGAAAACCTATTTCCATGCCTCTTCACTAGTTGATTCTTGGATTTTGTGAAGGCCTACAACTAAAGCTTTATTTCTTTAGGTGGCTTGGAATATTGGCCCCTCTTGCATCCTCTAGAAGATCTTGCTAGAAAGGAACTACAGAATTTTTCACGAAAGGAATTTAGTGGACCAACAGCTATGGTAGAGGATTATTGGTATGATTCAAGAGACTATTAATGCTAAATGTGAGGCATCTATCCCATTGGAGCCTAGTGAGGTTAAGGTGATACAATGTGTGGGGTTATTTAGGTATAGCTCAGGGTATTCCTCGTCATGGGGGGATTCACCCTATAAGGAAAACCTAAAGAGAGGATATATGGTCATCAACTCTTGTTGGTGTTTTCAAGATTAATTCATATGGGTCCTCCAAGGTAAATATTTGGCATGCAGAGGTTGGACCTGTGTTGGGAGGGATGGTATTGATTCTATAATTTTCTTCATTTCCAACTATATGGGACAACATACTAATAATCTTATGGAATCCCTTGATATTATTGTTGCACTAGAAAGGGAATGTACTCTTGGATGGTGAAAGTTTATTTGTGAGTTAGATTCTCAAATATTGATTAATATGTTGAATAATTAGTCTTGATGGCATGAATTAGAAGTTGGATTTTGAGGTGTGGAAGATTCTCTAGCTAAGAAATTAACTAGAGTTGTCTTCATTTATCCACATATTAAGGGAGTGGAATGTTGTGGTTGATTGTTTGGCCAAATGGGCTTCAGATAATTAGGGAAACTAGAATGTTGGTGATTGGGAGAAACTTTCACTAAATTTCTCCCAATGGTTAGAAATTTTGATTCTAGAGAACATGCTTGGTTAATGGGTTGCAATGTTTGGTTTCATTACAGATTTAGTTATCCCTGTATTTTTTGGTAGTCTTTTTAGTTGGTCTACTAGGGCCCCTATTGGGGTTGGTGACTAGCTTTTACCTAATTTGTTTTGTTGGTTTATTCTTGATTAAATAAATTTTTACCCCTTTTAAAAAAAGATAATGATGTTACATGTTGGTAGTTCCTTAAATTTTAAATATATTAATATAGATGGTGAATCCCAACTTGTGTGTAGATAAATAAAATATGATTATAATACAAAGAGTCTAAATTAACATAATACCATGAGTTGGCATATTACAATTAATAGATTCTTTTGAAAAAATTATGATTAAATCCATCTTGAAACATTTATGATTGACAAAGGACAAGTGGATATGGAACATCATCCTAGAAAAAAAGACCTCTAGATATACAAAAATCCAATTCTAAACCATGCTAAGAGGAATGAAAAAGGAAAGTACCAAGACTATCACAATGCTAACTACATCTATGGTGAAATAGTTCTAGGTACCCTCTCCCAAGCAGATGACACTAGGGTAAATGTGTTAACAATACGAGGTAGGGACCTCGAATGTAATGTAACTACCCATCAAGGGAAAGTCACAATAAAAGGAGCCCCACCTAAACCCACAACTAAGTCATCAAATGACTATAGTATTGTGGAACAACTGAAGAAGGCTCCCACTTTGATCTCCATCCTAGAACTACTGAAATTGTCACCCACACATAGGGAAATACTTGAAAAAGCATTAGAAGCATCGGTCCTTAATGACCTCAAACCTGATCAGTTTCAAGCCATGGTTGGAAAGATCATGGCCAATCATTATTTAGTCTTTTCCAAGAAAGACCTTCCACAAAATTCATTCCAAAACCAAGCCCTCTATATAGAGGTTGGTGTCCACAAACATATGGTCAAAAGGGTATGATAGATAATGGTGTAAGTCTAAACATTTGTACCTTAAAATTTGTCAAACAACTAGGGTATTTTTATGTTGTAATAGATAAGGGAAAAAATCATTATTATAAGGGCCTATGATGACCTTGAAAGGAATTTAGAAGGAAACATCAGGCTTCCTATGCAAATAGGATCGACAACCATAGAAACAACATGTTAGGTACTTGACCTTGAGCTACTGTATAACCTTCTTCTAGGACACCCTTGGATTGATGCACTATAAGCAGTGCCTTCAACCTTTCACCAATGTCTAAAGTTTCCTCATGAAGGAAAGGAGGTTACATTATATGGAGATCTTGAACCTTTCCATTATTTTGCAAAATTGGAGGAGAAATATAACAAAATCTAGCGTATACCAAGCAATGACATGTCATTTCATTCATTCTCATATGTTGACCCTTCCACACTACCATCAACCTCAATTAAACTAAAATCAAGTGAGCAACCAAAAACTGAAACCAAGGTTCAAGTACTTGACAAGGGTAATGGAAATTATCATTTCAATCAAGCATTTTACATTGGAATGCTTCCACCAACACCTAAGGTTTATGGAGGACCTAAGGAGATCAAATATGTTCAAACAATAAAAATGATAGCCAAACCCACAATTTTCACCAAGTGGGGAGATATGAAGCATGAGGAGATATTCAAAGAAGAATTTTCATCCATGATCTACAAAGAGGAACAAGAGGAACCACAACAACCACAACCCCTTCTAATTGACCCTACCAGTAAAGGCTATCAGTTAGCTAAAAAAATGGGATACACTAGAACAGGTGGCCTTGGGCTACACAAACAAGGTAGATGGAAGCCCATTATAGTGGAACAAATAAAAAAGAATATGGGACTAGGTTATGGTCTAATAGATGTGGTTACTCCAAAAACTAGACATACCTCTTTTAAGAAATGAGCTCCTTATACTAGTGTTAAGACATTGGATATCTACCATCATATAAACTTCGATTTACCAATTGAAGGCCTATTTGACAACTTTGACATAGGTATAGTCCCTACCCAGCTTAGACAAACTATATCTAAAGACCATACTTATGAGACATACTCCAACATGTATGAGTGGGATGCCACTAAATGCAATTCCTTTGCCTCTAGCAATGATGACCTAGTACCCAATAGGAAAATGATTCCATGGCTATTTTAACCATCTCAACAACTTACATAAGCTTTCCAGATAATCATGATAGCCTACTCCTCTACTAGCCATAGTTGATAGATTGGGACCAACAATAGCATACACCTATTTTGGATCAATTACAGAATGATGATTTAATCATAGAGTTTATGGGAATTTGAACTAACACCAATAGGATATCACAAAGTAGGTTTCATCATGGAACTTGAACATGAAATGTATTTCAGTGAGGAGATTGTGTCCTCTAGTCATAAAATTGAAAAGGATAATACAAAAATCAAAACAAGATTCCCTAGAGAAAACCACAATGTGGCTCTATTAGATCTTGAAAAGAAGAAAACAAAGGATGAATCTATAGGTAAAACCTCTTTGAGGCACCCAAAGATGGAGGATTCAATCTCCCTATATCTGAATATCAAGAGAAGTCAACACTCCTAGTGGAAGAAGTATAATCCATCAATGTTGGCACAATAGAGAACCCAAATATGATATACCATGTGGCGTCACTTGATCCTAAAGAGAAAGTGAACTTCACAACGTTCATCAATGAAAGAAAGATAAATTTTGCATGGAAATATGTAGACATGCCAAGACTAGATCTAGCATTAGTTGTACACCACTTGGTTATATTTCCTAAAGCTAAACCTATCAAAAAAAAACTAAGTAAAATGCATCCTCAAATAACATTGTTGGTAAAAGTAGAACTAAACAAATTACTAGATTTGGGCTTCATCAGACCAATCGATTATCCTGAATGGATATCAAATCTAGTACCAGTGTCAAATCCCATTAGGGGGATAAGGATCTACATGAACTTCTAAGACCTGAATAAATCTTTCCCAAAAGATGACTTCCCTCTTCCAAGTATTGATATGATTGTGGATCTAATAGCAGGACATGAGATGCTATCATTTGTGGATGGTTTCTTCGGGTATAATCAGATAAAAATATTTGGTGATGGTCAGCATAAAACAACATTCACTTGTGCTTAGGGGACCTTCTACTAGAATTTCATGCCATTCGATCTAAAAAATGCAGGGGTAACTTATCAGCGAGTGATGACTACGATCTTCCATGATATGTTGTATACTGTCATGTTTTGCACACACGCCCAGCCGTAGGCAGAGACCCCCTTTTTTTTGCTCCTAACAGGCTGCTTTGCTCCTATCTTGTTTTGTGTGCCCCATTTTCCAAGCCCAAACTAGTCATGTTCCTTCAAACGATCAAATTCCCCTTCCCAAATTCACCTACTTAGGGTATTCAAATCCGCAAAGAAATGAAGTCCCTTGTCCCTTTTCTTCCCATTGTCTTGTTTCTGCTAACTTGGTTCCTAATTGCTCGATTCGCTTTTTTCTACATTTTTGATTTTGGGGAAAAAAATTTGGTGGATTTGGGATGTGTTCATGGTGCCTAAGTGAAGTGCCAAAGTTTCGTCAACGTTCCGTTAAGTTTCGGTGGTTTCAGAACTTTCCCTCTGGAACTCCCTTCCTCTTTGGTTGTTTTGGAAACATCTGTGGACCCCTGTCGGTCTGATTTCCACATTTTTTACTTTGGGGGAAATTTTTTGGTGGATTTGGGATGTTTTCATAGTGCCTAAGTGAATTTCCAAAGTTTCATCAATGTTTCATTAAGTTTTGGTGGTTTTGGAACTTTCCCTCTGGAACTCCCTTCCTCTTTGGCTGTTTTGGAAACATCCATGGACCCCTGTCGGTCCGGTTTCCACATTTTTGACTTTGGGGATAACTTTTTGGTGGATTTGGGATGTGTTTGTGGTGCTTAAATGAACTACCAAGGTTTCGTCAATGTTCCATTAAGTTTCGGTGGTTTCGGAGCTTCGTCCCCCTTTGATTGTTTTAGAACATCCGCGGAGCCCTGGCGACCTGGCCTCCGGAGCCCGACCCCTCCATGGCCGTTTCTGGGACTCCGTCCCTTCGTGGTTGTTTTAGAACATCCGTGGAGCCTCTATGACCCAACCTCTAGAGCTCGGCCCCTCCGTGGCCGTTTCTGAGACTTCATCCCTCCATGGTCGTTTTGAACATCCATGGAGCCCTGGCGACCTAGCCTCTAGAGCCTGGCCCCTCTATGGCCATTTCCAAGACTCTATCCCTCTGTCATTGTTTTAGAACATCTATGGAGCCCCGGTGACCCAGTCTCCAGAGCTCGGCCCCTTTGTGGCCATTTCTGGGACTTCGTCCCTTTGTGGCCGTTTTGAACATCCGTGGAGCCTCGGTGACCTGGCCTTAGGAGCCCGGCCCCTCCGTGGCAGTTTCACGGGACTCCATCCCTCTTTCACCATTTTGAACATGGAGCCCCAGTGATCCAGCCTCTGGAGCCTGGCCCCTCCGTGGCCATTTCTGGGACTCCGTCCCTCTATGGTCATTTTGAACATCTGTGCAGCTCCAGCAACCCGGCCTCTAAAGTCTGGCCCCTTCGTGGCCGTTTTTGGGACTTCATCCCTCTGTGGTTGTTTTGAACATCTATAGAGCCCCAGTGACCCAGCCTCCAGAGCTTGGCCCCTCTATGACCATTTCTGGGACTCCGTCCCTCCGTGGTTGTTTTAGAACATTTGTGGAGCCCCGGTGACCCGGCCTCTAGAGCCTAGCCCCTCCATGGCCGTTTTGAACATCCATGGAGCCCCGGTGACCCAGCCTCCAGAGCTCAGCCCCTCTATGGCCGTTTTGAACATCCGCAGAGCCCCGGTGACCCGGTCTCCGAAACCCGGCCCCTCCATGGCCGTTTCTGGGACTTCGTCCCTCCATGGTCGTTTTGAACATCCGTGGAGCCCCGGCAACCCAGCCTCCACAGTCTGACCCCTCCATGGCCATTTCCAGGACTTCGTCCCTCCGTGGTCATTTTGAACATTTGTGGAGCCTCGGCAACCCGGCCTCCGAAGCCCGGCCCCTCTGTGGTCATTTCCGAGACTCCGTCCCTCCGTGGTCATTTTGAGCTTCCAATTTTTGTCAAATGAGTCCAATCTTAAGGAAGTTTTTCTGGGCACTCTTCCTTCCCCTTTCCCATGCACTATAATTGAAAAATCTCAGTTTTTCCATGTTTTCTGGGGTCCGGGAACTTCCCTTTCGGTTTGTTGTCTCTCGTTCGTTGTCTGCCCCCTTGGGCCCGCATTAATTTTTATGATCTAAATGAGCTCCAAATATGAATATTATGATCTTTTGATGATGCATGGATGGATCTAACAAGGATTTTGCAAGATTTGATTAATTTTTTCCTTGATTTGTGTATGGAAGCAATTACGACACTTCATGTATGCAGGATTCAAGAAGCCTATTGTGGGTCCGTCGAGGAGACCTATTAAGAAAGCTAAACAAGGAAAGGTATATAGCTCCTATCACCATTCATTTCATGTTCACCTCTCCCCCTAGTACCCACCAACGAGGTCAGCGTTAGAAGGAAAGTGCCAAGGAAGTCAAGGACAAAAATGCAAGGGGGCGGCCTTGAAGAAAGCATAAGGGAGTTGTTCGCTCGAATCAAGGGCAACCAATCTATTGATGCCAATCGTCGACGGGCTTATTTGATCCAAGGAAGAACACTGCAAACACATCAAGTAAGAAGACAACTTTCAGGCAGTTTCAGCTATAGTAAAAGGGCAATCAGCTAAATGACAAAACTGCTACAGCACCTAAGCACTAGATGACAAAATAGGGAAAAGGCAAAGATGTATTTTAAAATTGTTGAATATTGTGGGGTAGGTGAAACCCTAATGTAATTGAATTTGGGCCACTCATTGTGAATTAATCCTAGCCATTCATTTAGGCTTTGGAAAACTATAAATAGAGGCTTGCCCCTCATTTGTAAGGGTTGGAGAGATAGTGTAAAAAGCATTTGCATCAATAGAAGACAAAATTGCATGATTTTATAGATGTTCTCTTTGATTTTGTTCATCTTGCATGCATGGTTCGACCTTTCATGTTAGTTTTAGTATTAGTTTCTTAAATGGTTGTCATGATGGTGTTGTTGTTATAGTATTTTATGAGCTTCCAACCCATACTTTTAGCACTTGTTGATAACAAGTTGTTGTGCAAAGTTAGCCTGGGCTTCTTTCTGTCATTGTTGCAACCTAGTTCAATTGCATGTTCATGATGTGTATGTGTAATTTGAAAATCAGCAGACCTTAGAAGATTGCACTGGTTTTGTGTAGTTGTAGGTTTCTCTTGGTCAAGCAAAACTCAGTTTAGGAAACCTGTCTACTTTAGCAGCCACCACTGTTACTGTTCATTCATAGCTTAGGATTAGAACAGCTTTCTTAACCCTTCTCCTTTTGCTATTTCTTTTAGTCCTTGGTTAGAGTAGGATCCAAAGCATCACCATGAAGCTAAATCAGATGAACTTGATGAGTTTTAACTTATTTTTTTGAGTGGAAAGCCACTATTTTTTCACTTCCAGCACTTTGAAAGTGCATTTGCAAACCCAACTTCCCATGCTTTGGAACTCATACGTAAGTCCACCTTATGATTCCAGCAAATCACATAAATCAACTGAGATATTCCAAGCACTGTCAAGACCTAACATTAGAGACCTTGGGATAGTGTTCTGCAATCTGATTATGGAAGATTGTCTTTCAAGAGAGGTAGTGCACCTACGCACTACCTGTGTTGAGAAGTGCATAAAAAACACATCAACGAAAATGGTGCTAGAAGGAGGGCTAACACGTTGGGAATAAAAAGTTGAAGGTTGGAAGTGATTCATTTTATGCCCTCCTCCTCCTAACGCCATCAACAGAACTAGCACTAGAAGGAGGGCATGACATGTTGAAGCTACAAAGCTGAAAGTTGGAAATAAAAAAGAGCACTTTCAAAGAAGAAATCTGAGATAGGGAGATCTCTTTTAATGCTAAAAATCAAAAAATTCTGAAGGCAAGTAGAAGCTGAGTCAAAATGGAGCAGCATGCACAAATTGTCATCACTCAGTTGCATGCAGAGTTGAATAAGAGATTAAAGAAGTCATTGTAACAATTTGCATTTGTCAGATAGATGCCGGATCCATTGCACTCGCAAGCACAATGAATTGGGATGTTTGACTTTCTTGAGCATAATCGAAAGGATCTTGTAGGGAGAAATTCCCTTTTAGGAAATATACCAGCCCTTGGCTCCCGAAGACCCAGAGGAAGAGTTGACAACCATGGTAGCCAAAGCATTCAAGGAGTTGATCCAAGAACATTTCAGTAGCAAGGATGGACCAAGATTGGAGGAAGTACTAATGGCAAGTTGGTGTAGATTTCACAATGCACCACATTCAGAATTTATGTGTCCATCATGTGACAACATCATCACTCAAGCCAAAGGTTGTTCGAACAAGTTGGAGCATCCAACTCCCAATGAAAAGAAGTTATCCCATGAGGCAAAAGAGTTGTCAACATCTGGAGGACAGCAAGGTAAGGATGAACCAAGAAATTTTGATACAAGTTGATGTTGGAGCAGTAGACATTAAAGTTGAAAACTAGGAGGAAGAAGCAGATTTCACTAGGACAACAAGGTGCCTTGGTGAAAAAATTGAAACTAATTTAGAAGGCCTTCCCTTCACCAATCGAAGGTAGTCCTCCACTCCAAAAGAAGAGAAATTGGTAGGTGACGATGAACCAATGAAGTCTATAGCCGTGCATGCTGGGACAACCAACGAAGATGCTGAAGAATAGGAAGAAGAAAAGGTTGACAACATTGGAGCAGCAAAAAACGATGACGAAGGTATAAGTGAAATTAGATTAGAAAGCCTCCCCTTCACTAATGACAGTGATCGAGGATCTGAAAATGCAGATTTGGAGTGGGAGAAACCACTCGCCATGGTTGTCTACCATCAAGCTTCTTTTTCAAGTGACAATGAGGACCCAATCACAGAGAGATATGACCAGCTCATCTCCAGGTTGGAAAAAGATTGGTCAGAGCTAAAATACCAAGTGGATTTGGAGGTGTTACTATTGCCAAATTGGTGTAGACTTCATGATTCCTCACACTCTAAGTTTGTATGCGAGCTATGCAAAGAAACCATTAAGCAAGTCAAAGGACAAGTGAGGTAGCCAAGCATACCACTTCTTGCAGTTGCTTCAAGGATGGAATGTGAAAACAAAGATCCTGAACTGAGTGATGACTCAGCTAAAGGTAGGCCTCAAGAGGATGTTGAGGCAGCAATAGAAGAAGGATAGCAATACAGTCTCAGACTTTCGAGTGATGAAGTAGATCAAGTGGTAATGTTGTCCACCAGTCATCAAGAAGTTCTTCCTCTTGAAGAGCAGTTGTGTACCATGGACGGTGGGCTTTTTGGCGAGTCTTTGGAGGGAAATTGTGCAGTAGACATTGGTCCCCTTGATGAGGTGCCATCAATGGATGATTTCTTTCCATTGGGAGCTGCACTACAGAGTTATGCTCATGCCGAGGAAGAGCACATCCCAGAAGATGATAGCGATGAATACATACTCCTTGAGCCCCTGAACAGTGATGCACTAGAGTTTCCATATTGGGAGAGGAGCTCCTTCTCCATTTACAGTGATGGTGAGCACGAGGAAACAAGTGAACGTCATAATGAGATGCATGAACAACAAAGGGAAGAAGACAAAGGTGGGGGTGTTTTGATGGCTTCCAACAAGTATGACAGAATTGACCAACTACAAGATGCAACTAGAAGTCATTCCGCCATGACCATTGTTGATCCTCCTTCATATTTATGGATTTTTAATAGGAAAGATGCATGCATGTCATTATCCCATGATGTTGAACATCATAAAAAGGAGAATGATACTTGGGGAAGGAAACGAGACAACATGCTGCCCCTTGAGGATAGTAACCAAGTGGATCCCAAGTTTGCAGATGATCAATGTGGAGAAGTATTTCTTTTTGAAGAACTGCCAATCGGGGTTGTAGGTCCCATTGGTAGATTGAAAGAGTTGTTTGTTGCCCCATCCTCCCAGCCTTATGCAAGCTTAATGTCTAAAGTGTTACACCCTCCATCACTCCCGCTCAAGGCTACGGATGCAACGATCAATGATGTTGTGCTTGCTCTCAACTGTCCAACACTGCCACCTCCATGTGATGACATCCAGGTTCTATCCTTCCTTGCCCCTATTATTTCTCATAACTGCACTTATTATTTTGATTATGGGAATGAGGGAAAACAAACATGTTTATGGATTAACCATGGGTTCAACGAGCCTCCTCAATTGCTTATTTTTCATGATGACGTGATTGAACTTGAGTGCTGCAACATTGAATTTCTTTTTTTAGAATATAAAGATAAGTTTGCATGGTTAAGAACGATAATGATTTCCTATTTGCTCGTGCATGCATTGTGAAATCCAGTGAACGTTAATGTTAGCTCACTCTACTTGAACATAGTGTTTTGTAAATATCTTTGTACATAGCCCATTTTGAGTAGTATAGGTTTCCTGTAAATACTCTGCTTTCCTGTTTTTCTTAGGTTAATTGGTTTGATGTAGGTTGCTCACTTTGTAGGTTTTTTTTTTTGTTTTCTTTCACTTTGTTGTTGCTTTGCTTGGGGTCCATCTGCTTTTAGTTGGGCACATTTGTGCACACAACAACCATACTTATTGGTTGGGGTTGTTCTACATATTTCTTTGTCAAACTCTAATCAAGTCTTCAGAGTGGATGGTGAAGGTCTTCTGTTGGTGTCAAGCGATTTGGGTGTTTGATTCAAAGAGGATAAGTTGTTGGTTTAGTCTGACTTTGACGTATTTTAAAATCTTACAGCTCTTACACATCTTAAGAATTCGACGGTCACTGTAGGGCCTTTTGTGAAGTCTAGTTAAGTGAAAAATCTAAAATTCTACTCCAGGGCCACTGTGATTCTCAGCCCTGAGCGTGAGCTTCAATGCTTGTGGGTTGAAATAAAAGAGTTGAAAAGAGAAAAGAAAGAAAGAAATAAAATATGAAAATTAAAAGAAAGAGAAAACTCAACTTTTCAGGGGTATCCGAGCAACTCTACCGGGGCTATGGACGCCTAGCTGGCAGTAGAGCAATGCTCGGGAGAATCATAGCGACAACCTCGTCGGGGTTATGGACTCCTGACTGGCAATGAGGCAATGTCCTGGATGCTTTTGGAGTTAGAATAAACTATGTAGCTTGACTTGATGGATCTTGGGTTCCTGTAGCAACCAAAGGATGGGAATTAACGCAATTGCAGACACTTGGATTTTCAACATACATAAGGTTGGGTTGGCTAGTAGTTTTGATCCTTTGGTTAGGCGTCTGATTTGTTTGCCTTAGTGTGAAGGTCGAAACTAGAGATTCTAAGTTCATGATTCCAGTTTGTCATCAAAATGATATGGAGCATTTCCTCAGCGAGTCGCCATTTGTTGTGCGTGTTTTGCACACACGCCCCGCCATAGGCAGGGACCTCCTTTTTATTGCTCCTGATAGGCTACTTTGCTCTTGTCTTATTTTGTGTGCCCTATTTTCCAAGCCCAAATTGGTCATGTGCCTTCAAACAATCAAATTCCCCTTCCCAAATTCACCTAGTTAGGGTATTCAAATCCACAGAGAAATGAAGTCCCCCGTCCCTTTTCTACCCATTGTCTTGTTTCTGTTGACTTGGTGCCTGATTGCTCGATTCGCTTTTTTCTACATTTTTGACTTTGGGGAAAAAAATTTGGTGGATTTGGGATGTGTTCATGGTGCCTAAGTGAACTGCCAAAGTTTTGTCAATGTTTTGTTAAGTTTCGGTGGTTTCAGAACTTTCCCTCCAGAACTCTCTTCCTCTTTGGTTGTTTTGGAAACATCTGTGGACCCCTGTCAGTTCGGTTTCCACATTTTTGACTTTGGGGAAAAATTTTTGGTGAATTTGGGATGTTTTCATGGTGCCTAAATGAACTATCAAAGTTTTGTCAACGTTCTGTTAAGTTTCGGTGGTTTCAGAACTTTCCCTCTAGAACTCCCTTCCTTTTTGGCTATTTTGGAAACATATGTGGACCCCTGTCAGTCTGGTTTCCACATTTTTGACTTTGGGGATAATTTTGATGGATTTGGGATGAGTTTGTGGTGCTTAAATGAACTGCCAAGGTTTCGTCAATGTTTCATTAAGTTTCGGTGGTTTCGGAGCTTCGTCCCCCTTTGGTTGTTTTAGAACATCAGCAAAGCCCCGGCGACCTGGCCTCCAGAGCCCAGCCCCTCCGTGGTCATTTCTAGGACTCTGTCCCTCTATGGCTATTTTAGAACATCCATGGAGCCCCGACGACCCGGCCTCTGGAGCCCGGCCCCTCCATGGCCGGTTCTGGGACTTCGTCCCTCCATGGTCGTTTTGAACATCCATGGAGCCCCAGCGACCTAGCCTCTGGAGCCCGGCCCCTCTATGGTCGTTTTTGGGACTTTGTCCCTCCATGGCTATTTTAGAACATCTGTGGAGCCCCGATGACCCAACCTCAGGAGCCCGGCCCCTCCGTGGCCATTTTGAACATCTGTGGAGCCCCGACGACCCAGTCTTTGGAGCCTGGCCCCTTCATGGTCATTTTCTGGGACTTGGTCCCTCTTTGGCTGTTTTGAACATCCGTGGAGCCCCGACAACTTGACCTCTAGAGCCTGGCCCCTCCATGGCCATTTTGAACATCCGTGGAGCCTCAACAACTGGGCCTCCGGAGCCCAGCCCCTCCATGGCCATTTCTGGGACTCTGTCCCTCCATGGTTGTTTTGAACTTTCGTGGAGCCTCAGTGACCCAGCCTCCGAAGCCCGACCCCTTTGTGGCCATTTCTGGGACTTCATCCCTCCGTGGCTATTTTAGAACATCCGTGGAGCGCCGGCGACCCAGCCTCCAGAACCCGGCCCCTTCATAGCCATTTCTGGGACTCTGCCCCTCTATGGTCATTTTGAACATCCGTGGAGCCCCAGTGACTTGGCCTCCGGAGCCTAGCCCCTTTGTGATCATTTCCAGGACTTTGTCTCTCTGTGGCTATTTTGAACATCCGTGGAGCCCCAGCAATCGGGCCTCCGGAGCCTGACCCATCTGTGGCCATTTCCAGGACTCCATCCCTCCGTGGCCGTTTTGAGCTTCCATTTTTTGTCTAATGAGTCCAATCTTAAGGAATTTTTTCTTGGCACTCTTCCTTCCCCTTTTCCCATTTGCTATAATTGAAAATCTCAGTTTTTCTATTTTTTGTGGGGTCAGGGAAATTCCCTTCTAGTTTGCAGTCCCTTGTTCGCTGTCCGCCCCCTTGGACCCACATTAATGTTTATGATCTAAATGAGCTCCAAATATGAATATTATGATCTTTTGATGATGCATGGATGGATTTAACAAGTATTTTGCAAAATTTGACTAATTTTTTCCTTGATTTGTGTATTGAAGCACTTACGACACTTCATGTATGCAGGATTCAAGAAGCCTACCGCGGGTCCGTCAAGGGGACCCATTGAGAAAGCTAAACAAGGAAAGGCATATAGCTCCTATCACCATTCATTTCATGTTCTCCTCTCCCCCTAGTACCCACCAACGGGGTCAACGTTAGAAGAAGGGGAGTGCCAAGGAAGTCAAGGACAAAAATGCAAGGGGGCGGCATTGAAGAAAGCATAAGGGAGTTGTCCACTCGAATCAGGGGCAACCAATCTTATGATGTCAATCATCGATGGGCTCATTTGATCCAAGGAAGAACACTGCAAACACATCAAGTAAGAAGACAACTTTCAGGAAGTTTCAACTACAGTAAAAGGGCAATCAGCTAAATGACAAAACTGCTATAGCACCTGAGCACTAGATGACAAAACAGGGAAAAGACAGATGTATTTTAAAATTGTTGAATATTGTGGGGTAGGTGAAACCCTAATGTAATTGAATCTGGGCCACTCATTGTGAATTAATCCTAGCCATTCATTTAGGCTTTGAAAACTATAAATAGGGGCTTGCCCCTCATTTGTAAGGGTTGGAGAGCTGGTGTAAAAAAACATTTGCAGCAATAGAAGACAACATTGCATGATTTTATGGATGTTCTCTTTGATTTTGTTCATCTTGCATGCATGGTTCTACCTTCCATGTTAGTTTTAGTATTAGTTTCTTGAATGGTTGTCATGATGGTGTTGTTATAGTATTTGATGAGTTTCCAGCCCATACTTTTAGCACTTGTTGATGACAAGCTGTTGTGCAAAGTTAGCCTGGGCTTCTTTCTGTCATTGTTGCAACTTAGTTCAATTGCATGTTCATGATGTGTATATGTAATTTAAAAATCAGTAGCCCTTAGAAGATTACACCGGTTTTGTGTAGCTGTAGGTTTCTCTTGGTCAAGTAAAACTTAGTTTAGGAAACCTATCTATTTTAGCAGCCACCACTGTTACTATTCATTCATAGCTTAGGATTAGAATAGCTTTCTTAACCCTTCTCCTTTTTCTATTTCTTTTATTCCTCAGTTAGAGTAGGATCCAAAGCATCATCATGAAGCTAAATTAGATGAACTTGATAAGTTTTAACTTGTTGTTTTGAGTGGACAGCCACTATTTATTCACTTCCAACACTTTGAAACTGTATTTGCAAACCCAACTTCCCATGCTTTGTAACTCATCTGTAAGTCCACATTGTGATTCCAGCAAATCACATAAATCAACTGAGATATTCCAAGCACTGTCAAGACCTAACATTAGAGACCTTGGGATAGTGTTTTGCAATCTGATTGTGGAAGATTGTCTTTCAAGAGAGGTAGTGTACCTATGCACTACCTGTGTTGAGAAGTGCATAAAAAATGCATCAACATATACAACTATGGAAGACTATGCATATGACATACTAGCTAAGTCCATCAAAAGGGAATAACACTTTATCAACCTTGAAAAATTGTTTGATAGGCTAGAATAGTATAACTTGAGACAACTCAAAAAAAGTGTGTATTCGGAGTAACATTTGGAAAGCTACTAGGATACATAGTATCAAGAAGGGGCATTGAAGTAGATCCTACAAAGGTAAAAGCCATACAAGAGGTGCCTCCACCAAATACATTGAAGCAGTTAAGAAGTTTACAAGGGAAGCTACAATCTATCATGCGATTCATCGCACAACTGGCAGACAAGTGTCACCCATTCACCCATCTGTTACACAAAGATATCACATTCAAGTGGGATGGGAGATGTGATCAAGCATTCTAGAAAGTCAAAGAGTATCTACTTACTCCTCTTGTACCGATGCCACCTATTCTAGACAAAGAAATGATACTCTATGTTTCTACAACACAAGCAACACTGGGAGCTCTCCTAGCATAGCTAGATGATAATAACAAAGAAAAAGCGGTCTACTACATTAGTCAAACACTAGTGGGCTACAAGTTGAACTACTCACCCATAGAAGGAGTGTGTCTCTTTTTCATATTTATGACACAAAAGATAAGACATTATATCTTAAACAAACAACTAAATTTGTTTTCAAAGGTAGATCCACTAAAGTACCTATTAGCAAAAGTAACTCTAACAGGAATAATTGCTAAATGGGTAATGATTTTGAGTGAGTTTGACATAGAGTATGTAGATAGGAGAACCATCAAAGGGCAGATCATAGCAGACCAACTAGCCGAAGCACCAATATAATATCACTAACCTCTCACAATAGACTTCCCAGATGAAAGTATATTGTTGACAGAACAAAAAAGTCATTGGACCTTGTATTTTGATGGGTCCCACACTCAACACAGCTTTGGAGCAGGTATCCTATTTCTCACACCATATGGAGATAATATACCCAAGGTCTACAAAAATTATTTCCCATGTACAACTAATATCTCAGAGTATGAAGCCCTAATCACAAGACTGAAGATGGATATTGAATGGAGGATAGAAGAACTACAAGTCTATAGAGGCTCTCAAATAGTAATCAGGCAAGTGAATGATGAATATCAAACAAAAGATGGCAAGCTAATGTCGTATAAAAGAATGGTGGATAGCTTCAAGGAATACTTTGTCACCATCACTTTTGAATAGATTCCTTGGATCAACAACAAAGTAGCCAATGCCATGGCAACAATAGGTTCACTTCTTGATATTCTATAGAACATTCCTAAGTATGAATTCCTTGTAGAGGAATTACTCATACCGGAATTCGATATCCTAGAATCAGAACTAGTGTGTGTTGTTGTTGGTCTTAATTCACCATGGTACTAAGACACATTCAATTACATCCAGCATGGTATCATACCACTTGACCTGAAAAACAACCCAAAAGACGACCTTACCCATAGGACTTCCTGATTCACGGTCGTAGGAGATACCTTATATCATCGAAGTTTAGATGGTATGTTACTTTGATGTCTTAACGTATAATAAGTGAAAACTTCCTTACAATAGGTACACAAAGGCATTTATGGGTCTCTCTCTAGTGGACCTAACCTAGTACAAAAACTAGTAAGAATGGGATACTATTGGCACTCCATGGAACAAGAATGTATTCAGTATTCCAAAAAATGTCATCAATGCTAGCAACATAGTGACTTCATTCATGCACCAGCACAGGAGCTAAGACCTATCACAACACTATGGCCTTTTTCACAGTGGGGATTAGATTTGGTAGGTAAGATCTCTCCCACTTCCTCAAATAGACATAAATTAATTATTACCACAACTGAATACTTTACAAAATGGATAGAAGCAATTCCATTAACCTACATCATTAGTAAATAGCTATCCAAGTTCATCTTGAATTATCTAATATGCTGATATGGAATTCCCCAAACCATCATAACAGATAATGGGACCTCGTTCAAGAACCAAGATGTCAAAAAAGTTTGTTCCAAGTTCTCTATCCAACACAAATTCTCCATTCCCTACTACCCCCAAGGAAACGGTCAAGTTGAAGCATCTAACAAAACCATCCTGAAAATACTAAAGAAAATGGTTAATGATGTCGACTATGATTGGAATTTTCAATTGAACCTAGCCCTATGGGCTTATCGAACTAGTATCCTTACACCTATAGGTTCCACACCATTTTCCTTGGTATATGGATCAGAAGTTGTCTTACCTATAGAAGTTGAAATCCCTTCACTGTGAATATCATTAAAAGGCATGGTCAATAATGAAGAGTATTGGTTGTCTAGATTAAATGAGTTGGAACTCCTAGATGAAATGAATTTGAGATCGTTAAACTACTTGTAGGTTTATCAAAATCAGCTCAAAAAAATCTACAATAAAAGGATCAAAATAGAAACTTTCATGTATTGGTGACTTGGTACTGAAAGAGAATCAGAAGGTACAACTAAACCAAGATGGAAAAGGTAAGTTTGAACCCAATTGGTTAGGTTTTTTCATTATCATAGTAAGCTATGGCTTGGGAGCTTATCAGTTGGTTACTCCTGACGGAGAACCCTTAGCTGAACCACTGAACAACAGCCACCTTAAGAAGTTCTATACTTGAAGCACGCCAGAGTACCCTAGGAAAAATGGTAAAAATCAAAAAAAAAGCAAAAAAAAATGAAAGAAAAACAATAAAGAGAAATAAAACATTCTTTAAGTGAAAACCACTTTATGGCACTTCTAGAATAGGTACCTTAGTGAAAACTTGGACAACAGGTGCTACATTTGAATAAGGCCAGCATTGTTATCTATCAATGCTATCTGAAACATCCACCCATTTGTCCCATAATAAAACATGTGTCCAACCATGGCTTGATGACTGATTAAGTATTGAACCTTGTTGCATGATCAACATTCATCTTTTCCAGAGAAGGTAGCCTCGTCTCAAACTAGGGGAAACTTCTCAAAATAGGTAGCAAATTAGATCCTTGTGCGTCCCATCATGGTAAAAAACTATCAAAAATCAAATACATCCAAAAACCAAACAAAAATCAAAACAAAATAAAAACATCAAAAATCTCGAAAACATGTTATGCTTTGAGTCACACAAGTCAAATTGTGTGGTCTTTGTGTGTACAACGTAGGCAAGGCTTATCAGCCCTTGAGGCCTTAGGTCAGTCCCCTCAAGTGTCTATCATGATTTCTTTCAACTTAGTCAAAAATTCAAAATCCAAAAACATTCAAAAAATAGAAAAGATCAAAAGCATGTTCACATCAAACCAAGTGAACCACAAGCCTTAGCACCTACAATGTAGGAAAGGCTTATCTTTGATGAGCCCTCAAGGCCCTAGGTTAGTCCCCTAAAAACAACAAAAACAACATCATAAAACTTAGAAAAATTAAAAAGGTCCTAAACTCCATCATCACAATCCGTACTAAAATTTTCATACATAATAAACAAATCGGCATCTTCATCCTTTGAAAAAATGAAGAAACAAACAGAGCAAACACCAAAAGCTATAACTTTCAAGCAAACAATCAAAAATCTTTGATTACAAACAGATGAAAACAATGACAAAGTGGTAATTATTTATCTTTTGACAATTCACCAATAACATCCTGAGATATTCCTTAACGGATCTATTCCTACAATAGACATGATCAACAATGGATAATAGGATGAAACCTCAAAACAGATATGGCAAGTGATATTGCAACATTATTTTATCTTTTTATAGTCTTATCTTTATGATTTATTTTATTGACTCATTCCCAAGATCTCTCGAGGATGTCCATAAGGATTTAGAGAGGAAGGAATGGGGGAAATTGAGCGTCATTTCAGTTTGTTGTTTGTAAGATGTTTTTGAGATACTACCACAGTGAATACTTGCTTTATTGAGTGTATGGAAGTTGTTTTAAGACAACTTATGTAGCATTTGCATGTTTGTTATTTCATACCTCTCTGTGTAACTAGTTCGAAGAGTTTTAAATAACACAACCCAACCATATATTTTAAAAAAAAAATTTATATGCCTGGTATGAGCAAGAATATTCTTTGTATGTCGAGTCAAAGTCCATGCAATGGATACAAAATCACCTTGGTTATCAATACCCTGGTGCATAGTGTTTGTTCGCTACATCAAAATGGATTCTTAAATATACGAAGCCTCTATGCAAAGAAAAAGAAAATTTATTAAACTAACAACATCAAATTTCTATCCATCATCAAATATTTCTTCTAACTAACATCCATCCTGCATCACAATATCATTCATACCACATCCATTTTGCATTCACAATTTCATCAAATACATGTCATGATGATAATAAAGCAATAAAACATCATGTATCATGTACAAATCATACATCCATCATATATCAAAATCCATCATATACATCATAAAACATCATATATCATAATGATATATCAATCTTCCATCCATCAACATCATATGCATACATTGAAAAAGTACAAAAATATAAGCATATATATATCACCATCCATAATCATTACATAACACATAATGAAGTTGAATTGAAGCATGTATATCTCATATATATCATCATAAAAAATGATAATTTTAGGTACATAATCATATAAACATGTTTGATATCATAATAGAAAAATATATATATAGACGAGACCTCAGTTGGGCCGATGAATATATATAAAATCGTGTCTACAATAATGTCTCTGAAAAAATAAAACATCATAAAGATCAAGGAAAAATGTCCTACTGCCTAGCTAGAGGAGGATACCTCTAAGGATCATGGCTAGGGTGGGGAGAAGGTTGTAGCAAATTAGGCTATCTAACAGAATGCCCCCTAACTCAACACCCATAGCAATACTCAGCTCTCTGAAGCATGGTCGTCGCTGATCCCTGGGAATAAAAGCCTCGTACAAAGTCTGATAGTATGTCACCCTTTGTAACAACTTCTCATGCTCAGACTAATATTGATCCATAAGAATAGAAGCGGTTAGGGAAATCTCTACAGCCTATCTCTAGTGATGCTCTGTCTCCAGCTCTTATCAAGCAGCATATCTCTCATACCTAGTTGCATCTCGCTCGGTAGTCAAAATTACAACCTGAGCCTCTGCATCCTATCACCACACTAGCTCTACGTCTCGTACACCTATCATTTGCACTAACTACACTACTCCATCTCCAAGTAGAGGAGGACCCGAGACCTGTCCTTGATCCTGCTACATCGGATCACCCTGTCCATTGTCCTGCCTAACCCTGGCAAGCTAATCAATAATAATCTCAACACACTACCTCTCCCCTCAGTGACCAATAATACCTGCTCTACCTATGACAGGAACAATATAGGATCTGTAAACCTCAATGAAATACACCATGCCTGCCACTGATCAAAATCTAGGGTAGTTGCAGAATCTACTAAACCAACTAGTCATTCCCACCCAAAAAGGGCAAGTGCTCTAAAATCTACAATAACAACATCATGATTGACCTATAAACCCCATACACAGACCTCTCTAGTAGCTCAACCAAAATGAGCCTCATAACCATCTGCAAAACGGCCCCGCCTTTCACCAAACTGTTGACAAACACGATTACGGAGATATCTCTCTAGCAAAGAGCGAATGCGACCAATGAGCCACCATATTTGTCTACAAAATGGTAAATGCTCCTAGTTGTCATTTCATTCCTCACAATCCAAATATGGCCTCCATACAAAACCTGGCATATCATCTAAAACATGACGCCAGCAAGGAATATTTCTAGGCCAAGTATAGTGAAGAAAATCACCATAACGATAAGAATATGGGTCCTCTAGAGTCCGATTCAAAATACCATCAGGCCAAGCAACTGGGATTTTCTCCCAGGCCCATACATGTAGTAGAGAGACACCAATAGAAATAGATCTACCTCCATAGTAGGTGACTCGTGCATATCTCAATATAAGTGAGCAATGAGACATGAGCCCCATGCATATCTAGCGCCATGCTCGAATATCTGCTCGATGCACACACCCCAACCAATTGGTAAATTTCTACCTTTCCTATCAGGAATGACAAGCCCCATGACCAAACCATAGAGAACCAAGGAAACAAGATCGACACTACCCACAAAATCAAATAAATCTATCTTTGTCTCACAAACCTGAAGATGTCTCACACCAAGTACTCAACGCATAGCATGGGTACCTTGTCGAAAAAAATATGTCACAAGCTCTCCATGAATAGGTATACATAGGATCCTCCACATGTCCTCTAGGGTGATGGTGGCCTCGCTAGTAGGTAAATGAAAGGACGATATCTCTAAGTGCCACCTTGCCACAAGAGAAGTCATCATCCCTCTATGACATCAGATAGTTAGCATGTAGCAAATGTGGCGCAACCCAATAGCATCTAAAACATCTCGTTCCAAATCCTGAAACCCAACGATAAAATCAAACAACTCTCATGGTCATCACTCTCTTGACATAAGTAGATTGGGAACCAACTGCACCCATCCAACCCACAATGTTAACAATTCACTACGAAAATGTGAAACAAAACTATGACATTGACAAATTGATTTAAAATTCCAAAAAATGGCAAAAGCGAAAACTTTTTGTCAAAAGCGGTTATATTTTTTACAAAAGCATTAAAAACAGCCAAAATTGAACACTATGTTGTCGAAAGTGGCAAATAAAGTCAAATACGAAAATGATAAAAGTGAGTTTTTATATCAAAAGCACAAATTTCACAAAATGTGACCTTTTCAAAACAAAGAAAGTCAAAAGTGAAACTTTGAGATAAATGCAAAAAAACAAAAGTGAAAATTGAACTCAAGAGCGAACATTTTAAGCAAGTACGGTAGAAAAACTCAAAAGTAAAATGGAAATAAGAAACAAAAGCACTAAAAATGATGCAAGTGCAAAAAAATATGAAATTAACGAGCTATCAACTACTTTGACTTCATGCATTAATTACACAAAGACGGAAAGTCAAAAACATGAAAGGAAAGGGTACATACCAGGGCACCGATGCGTGAAGGTCGTCTGAACTCACAAACTACATCCGTGCAATGTGGGGCTCCCCTAATCCTCACCATATCTCCTCAATAATCGACAAATCACAAAATCCAGAGGCAAGAATTTGCTATAGGCTTAGAGTGCAAATGAGGAGAATTAAGCCCTAATGAACTATTTTAACCCTTGAAACCATAATTTTTTACCTAGGAAACCCTCCTAGGTTAAAATTAGGATCTCCTAGGAACATTTGAACTATCAACGAGAGTCTTATAGACTTAATTTTTTCCCTCTACGCATCTTAACTGAAATGAAATAGTGTCGTGAGCTCGATCTCAAAAGTGATTTTTTTTGGCCAACCTCTCGAGGGGGCAACCCAACGTCCTACCATCTTTCCACTGACCACCGAGGCATAGTGGAGCATATAAAAAAATTTAAATCTTGATCCTAAACATCGAAATCTTTGAAACAAATCAACCAATACTTTGTCTCAAAGAGAGGCAAAATGTAGACATGTAAAAATGACCTAACACTTATCATGCATCTTGAATGACATTTTCACATCATCGACATCATTATCTTAATATCACTACATTTTGAATCAATTATATCAAAAACCCTAATTTCCTCTATTAATTGAATAATATTACATTATTTAATTAATTCATTTTTTCATCATTTTTGACTAATTAAATAAATTTCATTTATTTAATAAAGTGCCAATCTAACTTTATTTCTCCTAATTAATTAAATAACATCAATTATTAAATTATGTCACTAATTTACCCTATTCCCCTAAATCAATTGAATTATTAAAACATAATAGTTTAATTAAATTAATTTCCCCTAAATTTGAATAATTAAATAAATTATTCAAAAGATCATCCAAAAGGTCAAATCAAACAAATATAACTTTGTTTGAAAAAGTCAAACATGATTTGCACGTTCAACTCAAAAAGATTAATTAATTATCCTCACCCACTCTTATGATTGAGCAAATTACAATCCCCCAATTGCTCACTCTGATTGGCTAACCACTCCATCTATTTCATAACCGATTCATCTATTCTTCAATCCCACTGAAGGCTCAACATGATTTCTTCAATCCCATAGATTATTCAATATATTTCCTCAATTCCATTGAACACTCAAATTGATTTCTTCAATCACACCAATTACATAATAAAAATACACTGATTATTCTCATCTAAATCCTCTCAATAGTTTTGAACCATTGATCAGGATATTCTACTACACGATCTTGAGTGTTCATTTCAAAACACAAATTCTATAGAACAACCTCATTTCTTCTCAAAAACGATCGGAGAATCAACAACCTCATTTCTTCTAAAAAACGATCAGAGAATCAACATCTTTTGTACAACAAAGTAATGTAGTAATCATAATCGACCTTTTTGAAGCTTTTACATACATCTTTGATCAAATATCTCGCATCTTTGAAGCTTTTGCATGCACAAATCAAGGCTTCACATTGATACAACGAACAATCCAACATCTTTGCAAACACACTTCGACATGGGATGGTAAAGCTACATTGTATTGAATTCATTGTTATTGTTGTGTTTCAATTTCTTTTGTGAATTCATTATTCTTTGTAGTTTGATTTCATGAGTAATGGGTATGAATCATACCTTTTGTTTGGATTAGATTAGTTTCAATTCAAGCATTGTTTTGGTCTTATTACATTCCATCGATTTCCCCCTCACACACATGCAATTATAATAAATTTAAATACCATATGCAATTATAATAAATTTACTTATGTACAAGTGGTTTTAAAAACTTGATTTCTGCAATTAACATATTATATAATTTTCTAATTTGATCTTTTAAACTTACTTCCCAATAATATTCTTGTTGATAACAATATTTATATCCAATAGATATTTTATATAAATCAATTCCTTATTTTTTCTTCATTCCAATCTCATCCATGTGATTGACATGTTGAATTGATATTTGAATTGTGTTACTTAGATGAATTGATGATTGGATAATTGATTCTTGAATAATTTGATGATTGAATCATTGGATGCTTGAATGATTTGATGATTGAATATATTGATAGCCTTATTGTTGTTTGCTTGATGGATCTTTTTGATATTTTGATTGCTTGATTTCTTGATGGATAGATGAGTGATGATTGTTGATTGAATGACAATGACCTGATTTACCCTTTATATCCATTTCTTGAAAGATCCACCACCCTTCACAATAAATGAGTCACCACCCTTCATTGCTACCTTTTGAGAATGATAATCTATTTCCAAACTAGTTGATTGATTCATTCCCCATAAATGATTTATCCACAAGAAAGTGGTCTCCCTTTTATCTCTTATTATTGAGGTAGTCACACCCTCTCACATTTGAAATAGTCACAACCTTTCACATTAGGAGTCACATCCTTTCTCACATCATCGCTACTCTTGAGAACATAATTTAATTTATTTGCAAAGTCACATAAGGTTATATTCTCAATTGAGGTAATGAATGATATTATGGATGTCTTTCTCAAATGAAACTGTCTCCCTTTTATATCTCAAGTTTGAGGGAGTCACACCTCTTCACCTCAATAGTTACAACTCTTCATCACTCCATTGGAGAATAATAATTAATTTAAAATAAGTTAATTTGCTAGTGTTGTTGTCTATTACTTGTAATCAGTCATAATAATTATTTCTTGTTCCCTTTCCTTCTAGATCTACCTTCATTACATACTTTATCTTGCTCAAGGTCCACACAACTCTTCATATATCAGTTGACCATTGCTAACAACTTAATATTTATTTAATGCAGTTTGATGTAATATTAATTATCTTTATTGATTTCTTTTGAAACATAGGTAACTACAGACATTTAAGAATTAAACGGTACATTACAATATATTAGACTTAATTGCCTTACCTCAATATATTTCACCTTATCTTATTTACTTCTACACATTCCCATACATGTGATATTTATTACACCCCTCATGTCTAATCATTCATTCCTCACATCAAATTTAGCATGCCTTGTCAGGTCAATCTCATAGCATGGGATTATTCCCACATTATATAGAATTGACCTCTATTTTTAATTCAAATTTTCGCTCTCCCACCTATTTCATTCCTATGATGATCCAACTTGGTACACATTTTGTATGACATATTGTTAATATAGTGGTATTTTTATTCAATGTTCATCCATTTATCATCAAATCTAATCCATTTTTTTATGAGAAATTCTATGCATTACAAGGAGAATCATTTTAGGAATCTTTTTATTTAGAGCACTAAAACTTAAATCTACATTATCATTGTAAAGCAAATTTGCATGATTAATGAGTGTTGTCTTTACTCATTTTCAAAGCTATCAAGTTAGCCTAATTAAGGATGTCAATCTAGGAGAACATGACCCTTGCAATCCAACAATCTCCCAAGTTATTTTTAAATATAACCAACCATTGGCAAGTAGTGAATATTAAGCTTCAAGGCGGATTGAGAAGGGTACAAGATTCATCAAATCAGATCCACAGACCACATAATAGATCCACGCCTACAAAACTGATAATGAAACTTTTAATTTGAAGGTTGCTAGAATAATTGTTGTTTATTCCCAGACATCTATTGAATTCCATAGATTATCATTTATCCTTAGATGAAACTATACCCTCTTGTATGTATTTTTAAAAATTTACTAATTGATTAATTTATCAAAATTCAATATGTATTTTTTTAAGAAATGACCTTGTAAATTTTACTTCAGAAACAGTGGAAGACAACCCTTGCAAATCTAAGCCGGCACAAGCTGGATTTGAATGCACATTATCTTAAAAACTATTTCCATAATCTTGTAGACTATTTTAACCTTATCTTCCTTGATCTTGTTTTCTGTTAACGTCTATTAGAGTTAACCCCACGCGTATTATTAGAGCCAATCTGCTTCCAAGGAATTAATCAAACCCAATTTTTAATATAAACTTTGACTGCAAATTTTGAAATTGACTTATGTTTCATCACTGCATTCCACGTGGAGGTAAAGTAACAGAAGCAGGTTAAATATCAAGAAAAGAAAAGAAAAAGACCAAGTTCATCAATTATATTCATATAAAGTATAGGCTTTATTGGTTATAATTTTCTGGACACATCGAAAACAAAAACTTTGTTGAAGATTCTAGGTTAAAGTTATCGACAAGATGTACTGCAAGGAATATCTACCTAAGATCTGGCCAGGAAATGTTTATAAACACCAAAGTATAATATCTGACTAAAGAATCCAATTTGCAGTCATAAAACATTTTTGGATCACTAGCAAGCACAGACAGACAGCAATATGAATTTGCTAATTATGTTGCAGTTAGTTGGGTTTTTATGGGCTCTTGCTGCAATTGTGACAGTTACTTCTGATTCTGTGACAATCCCCACTGGATATAAGTAAGAACAACCCACTTCTTCTATTATGGGTCCAAATGTTTTTAAAATTTGAAGCTAAAATGTTGGTAGAATGGTTTTGCTTGGTTTGATTTAGTTATGCATGTTTTGCAGTGTATAGACTGTGTTTCTGTTTTGCAATGTATAGACTGTGTTCGTAGTGAAATTTTATGAGATGGTTCGTAATGTTTTTCAATCTTATGATATCGTTATTAAGATTTAATTGTGTAGTTTTTGTGTCAAATTCTTTTACCCATATTTCATGAATAGTAGTTCACATGAACCCATCTCTCGTAAAAGAAAGAAGTCCACTTAATACTCATTGTATTTATATTTCCAGCCTTGATAATGAATTTATACTTTTATTGATCAGGGTGTTGGTGGAGTTGAGAGGAAAAGGGGTGCAAGTGTATCAATGCCAAGCCAACAATACATATATGGTTGTTGATGCCAATGCTAGCTTATATGATGTGAATGATAACAGCTTTTTGAATAAAAAAGGTCAGCATTACTTTCTTCCTAATCCAGATGGACAAAGAGGCAGACCTACCTGGTCCTATTTTGATGCTCAACATAGCCCTGCAAGTACTGTTACAGGTCAGTGGCCATTTGCAGGACAAGCTAGTTATTATCTGTGAGGATTAATGTATATGCAAAACAAATAGTTTTAAAATGATCAACCAGAATTCAATGTTTCTAAGTTTTCCATAGCAGTAGGAAGGTATTGATTCCTTCAATGTTTGCTCTGATTGAAAACCAGCAATTATTGTCTAGAATTGAGTTTAATTGTTCAACATTATGAAAACATTTAAAATGAACCTTTCAATATAGTGGAGACTCAGATTTATCCTGAAAAACCTTCAGGATGGAGCGAAAGCAATTGATGGCGATCAATAGCTTGTCTACCTGATTTATATTGAATGAAAACAAGTTATAGAGTAGAATAATGAAAATTTTCTTGCTCACTGTCGATTCTTCACTTCAAACTTAGACTGAGTTTTCTTTTTTGATTCTGGCTAACTAACAGTCATGATCGCCTGGTTGTAGCAAAACCGTCACAAGAGATTTGACTGTCAAAACAACAGATACTTACACAATTTAAATTTTAGAAAAACCTCCATTTCTTCTTAATTACTTAAGAAATCCTTATGAATCAGGTGTAAGATATATCGGTTGTGGTAAACTATCTTAATTCGTAAATTGAAGCTTCAAGGATTTCTAAATATTATATAGCTACATGATGAAGACCATGTCTCAACTCGCACCATAGGAGGTTTTATATTAAGTTGTCGCATTCCATAAAGTACACTTAAATTTAATTGTTCACAGTTGTTATATTTACAGATTTTAACTTCTAACTTTTATTTTAATTTCTTGTTAAGAGTAAAAGCGGGTTTTTTAAAAGGTTTTTAATCCTTATATATAAAGTAAAGATTTAACAATGAAGTCAAACCAAAGGCTAAGAAGGCAAACCAATTAGTCCCCAAAAGAACCAAAATAAACTACCATCCACTATTCTTGACAAGCTGCTCGAAGCCATAAAGCTCCAAAGTACCATGTCCTCCTTTAGCTGCAAAATTTGCTGCCTCCTTGAAACAAATTTCCTTCCTATTTGATCTCGCATGTTTCTCAAGGATTTGATATATGTTCTCCTATAGGAATTTTCTCACTTGCTTTGTATTTGATAGTGGAGGGGACAACCTTCCCTCCACATAATGGAACAAAGAATGAGCGATGACTTCCCTTCTATGCTTTCCAACTCTAGGGCTTAAATCCTTCAATTTTGTTTCTCTTAACCTGAAGATGAAGGGCATAATGAAGCTTTAACTTTCTAAAGAGGTTGATATCACCTTTTCTTAAGGAAGGTTTGCGCTAAACATCTTAGACATTGACCCACTCCCTACTAACCATACTCGAACTCTTACATCTTGAGTCTCCCAACCTTGAGACTCTAAAATATGACACTGCTTAACTCAACATCTCCATAATCTATCATTCCAACCTCCTTTTCAACAATGTGCTCCATCTCTTTATTTTGCATTTCCATATCAAACTATTACAAGCCAATCAACCCTTCCTTATCATGTAGTAAATTTAGCTCAATATTCCCTTTCTTTCTCTAGAAATTTTCATTCCTCCTATTGACCAGATAATTTCTAGCAAACAGGCCATATTTATGGCATGAGTTGGCATAGTTCTTCTTTTTTTGGATTTGATGATTGCATCAAAATCTAAGTTGGCCAAAGGATTTAGCTATAACAATCATAAAATTCCTCCTCTTAATGCTCCAATGGAAGACTTAGAAGACTTACCCAAACAAGGACAATGTTGAAGTGCTACTTCTCAAGATCAAAACCTAGTTTTCATTTTCTTAGGAAGAGCCCTATTTTACCCAAAAACCAAGGTCTTGACATAGTCCTCATCATTCAAAAGAGGGATCAAGAAAAACCCTTTAGTCAAAGATCTCAACTTGACCAAATATTTTCCCTTTTATCTAAGCCCGTCTTCTAACAACATCCATGCTCCTAGTCTAGATCCAATAAATTTTCTAATAAGAGAACTCACTAACCTTAAAGATGATCTATTCTATATTGTTAGGAACCCTAAGATGTATGAGTTGATCATCCAAAATAGGATCCAAAGATCAAGAGAAAGAGGACTTAGCAAATTCCTTATCTTTGGTCACTTCCACCCAAGACTTTTTTCCAACCCTTAGACCAATGGACCCTCTACTAATAGTTTGCCTAATAGAACATTTGAAGGAGGTGCACAAGGATCCTTCAAACACTCCCAACCTCCTTACTCTCTAAGCTATAATTGTAGCATTATTTCTAGATCCTTGAGATTACCAATAGTGCATTCAAGAACCCCTCCAAGACATTTAAGCACATTATGGTAGCAACATGTGGTCTGCAATGTAGAAGGAGAAACCCCTATCAAAGGCCCTTCCAAGAACATAGTATCAAGTAGGGAGACAACCATAATAGTAGCCTGAGAATCCTCAACCATCTCTACCATAAACCCCTCTGACATATCTAGAGCTCCTTTGCATATAAATATCAGGTTGAGCAAAATCTAAGAGAAACTCAAATAATCTATTCTCATTTTAATGGGATGCAACCTCCAACCACAAATTGATGAGTTTTTATTGCTCATCTTCATCTAAAAAACCACCTTACTCATCTTTTTCCTCTATGCCTTCTTCTTCATAAACATCCTAATTCAAAAAAAGAAGCAAAATCATTTTCTCACTCATCAAACAAAGAATTATTAGAGTAGTTCAATTTTTTAATTAATTAATTTTATTTATTACTTAAAGCAAAAATAGTACATGAAATTTATTAATACTTAAATTAAACAATTTGTATTTATATTTTACATATAATTATATATTCAAAATTTATAATTTACAAATTTTTTTATTAAAATAATATTATATTAAACACTAAATTTTATTTTAAAAGCCTAAGTTATAAGTAGTAAATATAAATTTTGGAATAATTATATTTATTACTTATATTAAAAGGAATACATAAAGTCTTTACATTAAATAATTTGTATTTATATTGAATATAATAAAAGATTTAAAAAATATAATTTACAATTAAATTTAATTGAAACAATATTATATTAAACACTAAATTTTATTTTGGAAGTGGAGGTTATTAAAAAAAATTAAGAAAATAATTTTTATAATAGAAATAAAAGAGAGTCCAAAAAATATTCTTATTTCAAAAACCTACTTAAGATATTATATAATTTAACAATAATTTATTTTTTTAAATTGTAATTAAAATGGCCACTACAAAGACTAATAATCTTAATTCACTTTTAAATTTTTAAATGGTAATTTATTTATTTTTATTTGAGCTCTTTAATTTTGAAGTTTATTGATGGAATCATAATTAAATCTTCTTAATCTTATGTTGTAAAAAAATTGAATATAAAATCAATAGTAACATTTAATCATGATTTTATAAGGAAAAAAAAATTGTTTCTTTAAAATTTTAATTAAAAACTTTATAGGTTTTTGGTCAAGATTCAAAAGTGTAGATAATCAAAGTTGAAATCCTCATTAAAGTGAAACATTCTTATCTCCATTTTATTTTTTGAGATGACAAATATTTGGCTATTATTAACAACACTTTAGGCCACTTCATTGATAAGGTTGAATCAAAAGGAAATTTTTCATATGCTGAAATATGCATAGAAGTAGATTTGGAGAAAGATTTCTCTAAAATCATTGAGCTAAATATAGATGGATGATCATATATGCAAGAGCTTGACTATGACCAATTGTCCTTCCAATGTAACATATGTCATGAGTATGCCCACTTTGCTAAGGACCACAAGAAGAACAAAATATACTCCAAGCACCTCAAAATGTACTCAACATGCCTTCATCACAACCAAAGAAAATAAACATGTCTACCAAACGAATGGTCAACAAAATCAAAGTATCAAATAGGGTCAAAAAACTATTGTTTCAAAGAAGTTTAAAATGTTTGGAGGAAATATTCAAGGCCCTTTGGAAGAGGAAATGCATAATCATGTTCAAGAGAAGTGTAAAGGGAAGTAAGACAGCAAAGCCCTTTCAAGGGAGATGTAATTAAAAATAGTGCATTGAAGTTGGTTTGAAAGACAAGAAAAATGAGGTAGGAAAACAAAGAAAAGTAAAGAAAAAAATTACAAATCCTCAAAAGATGGAGGAAGTGGTCATCCCTATGACTTATCAAGATGGTATAGCTCTAGGTGGTGTTAAAGGTGTTATTATTGGCTCATTCAATTTGGGGATTCCATGATTTTTTTAAATCAACAATTTAATGGAGACTTGGGATTAATAGTTGAAGGAGAAGACAAAGATTATGATAGGTGAATCATTTAGGTCTTGATCAGCTCAAATTGTAGTCTTTTATATTATCTCTAATTATTGGTTTTTATTTTTTAAGTTTAATCCAATGTATTTACTTTGCAACAATGTGTTCCAATACTATTTCTTATTATAAATCTATAATATTTCTTTAAAATAATATAACTTGTCTCATTAAATATAAATAAAATAATAAAAATAATTTTAAAAAATTGCTAAATTATTTAATTGCAATGGTTATATAAAAAATCACCCTATCAAGATACCAAGGACACAAAATTATAGCTAAGCTTCTATTTTGTACTTCTTGAATATGGTCACAAAAGTATATCTAAGTTTCCATTGCTTCTTGAATACGAACACAAAATTATATCTAAGTTTTCATTCCTTGCTTCTTGAATATGAAAACAAAATGGGTGGAACCTACCATTTTTTTTCATTCTATTCACACTACCATCACTGTATTTATTTTCTTCATCTAAAGATTAAATTATCTAAATTAATATTATTTAGCTTATAATAATTTGTTATGAGTAAAGAGAACTATTCTATCAAAGTTATTGAGAAGTTAAATATAATTTAATTATATTTCTAAAACATTTAAATCTTAATAATAATGAAATCAAAGAACATGTCATCATTGTCACCAATAAAATTACAACCCTTCAATATTTAAAATATACTTTTATCTTAGACTATTTTTTAGTTATTATAATATTAAATTAATTTTTTTTATTTAAAATTTTATAAGAAAAATGATTTTATTTTAAATCTATTGTTTAATAGAATGTACAAACTTATCTTTCAGATTTGAACATATATTTAATTTATGAAATATAGATACTTTCACAATGAATATGTGGTTAAAATAAAATTATGTTTTTATTTTAGTGTGTATTAATACATATTATTATAGTAAGAGAATTCTTTCAATTAGTATGTATGTATAATATGAATTAATAAAATCATTTTAATAAATTAATGATTTTTAATATATTAATAAAAATAAAATGTTTCATAAATAATATGTAAGAGAATGTTTTTTTTTTTTTTTAAAAGGTGCGATGCATCCATATTATTAGGGGTAAACACTTTTGACCGAGTTTCGAACCTAGTATAAGAAACTACAAGAAACAACCAAACCCGTGAGGACAATAGCCCAGCCAAGGCACAAGACCTGTGAGCACTTTAATCACATTTAACAACCCACATCAATATTATACATCAATATTATACATGAAAAATAGGAACAAAAGGATGTAGAAATGCTCAATTTCCATTTTACCAACTCTGAATATGTCTGACCATATTATCTGTTTTCTATAATACAATATTTTTTCAATATTGAATGTGTTTTGATTAAATTTTATTCATTTTCAACATGTAAAAATGACTATAGTTTTTAAAAGATTTCAGTACAACATTGAAGAAAAATAATGGCATTGCAGGAAGACTAATTGAAAGAAAAGAAGAGCAAGGCACAATCCCAAATTTTCTATTACAAGCAACCTCCCATAGTGGACCTGGTGACTTTGATAAAATCTCTTATATCACAAGAACACAAGGTAGAGGTGGCAGCCCACCAACATCCTGCAATACAGTGGGACAGATTGTTGCAGTAGACTATGAAGCTTCTTATACTTTTTATGTGATGGAAAACAGTGAGAATTGGACTTTGCCTTCGCTTCTCTCAATCCCACAGGGGAATGTCTTAGTTGCCAGCTATTTCGGAGAAGGCCAGCATACATATTCCTACAATGGCTCTGCATGGGTTTTACTTAACATTTCTGCTCAACTGTCATCCATTCCAGGCCAGGAGGTGATTGGCAAACATTATTTACTTGACAAACCAGATTATAGTGGAGGACAATACACCTGGGAAACATTTATGCCTCCAACCAGCCTGACTGCAAGGATTCAAAATCAAGTAATTGTTGATCCAAATGGTGTTCCATGGCATTCTCTGGAGGCCACAACCCACAAGGGTGGACAGTAAGTTTAACAAACCTATAAATAAGCATCTACTTAATGTTAACAAATTTGTGGGAATAAATGATAGGTTGGCAGGTTATCTAGTTAACTGAAAAAGCAAAAAAACAGGCAGACTATCCAATCAATCATTGATCTAACAGTTCACCCAATAATAGTTATTGGGTTATGGTCAATGTATATATGGGGATTTGAATTTTTAGATCAATATTACGCTATTAACAATAGCGCATCTGTTTTGGATTCAAACCATTTTGATAGTCTTTTGTTGGTGTCGGGTCCTTCCAAAACCAGTTTCCGATTCTTTGCTCTGGTCAAAAGCATTGCTGGTCTTGTTGTCCTCTTCGTAGTTGGTTCTTGTCTCTCTTCTTGGGAGACTTGCTTTGTTCGCTTCTTTTTTCTTGTCTCACTACTGGTGAGATTTGTTTTTTCTTTGTCTCTATGGCTGTTTTGTATTGGGTTCGGGTCTTTCCGCTTTACCTTATCAAAACAATAGTGCATCTGTTGTTTTAACTCATTCCAACAGATTACCTGCAATAGGGTTGGTACATTGATCATAAATATTTTATATAATTGGATCCTTGTGTAAGAACATATTGGATATCATTTAAGTCTTTCTAAATAGTTGTTGAGAAGATTATAAATGATCAGTATATTACAATCAACATACCAATTATTTATGTAAGATCTAAACTATTTAATCTCTACACATATAACTGATGTGATAACTACAATACACCAACCATTGATACTCTTCTCAACCCATATAAATAACTAATACATTATGATCAACGCACTAACTATTTGCATTAAAACCCATATATAAAATATCCCTATAATCAATACAGTGATCATATCACACTGCAACAGCTATTTACACTCTTCCCAACAGCCTGCCTGCCATATTTTTTTTCAAATTGAGAACTTCCATGAATAATGAACCTTCTACAATAAGGATATTTTAGAACTTTAGAATTCAATGTACAATTGGCTTAATAATGTTATGCTATTGTGCAGGTACTTGTTGGCATCTCACTCTTACGTGCATAGAGTCTTTACAAGAGGTGGAACACCCCCACAGGGCATTGATGAACCCAAAATTGGGCAAATATATCCATCAGAATTCACAGCCATATATTGGTTTTATGCACCGCAATATGTTTACTCATGGAGTTAACAGGATAAAATAACTATGCCCCTCAAGGGGGCATTAGATATTCTGGACATTTTTTTAACGTTAGGAGTAGTGACAAGGCTTATCGGATGAAAGATGTCTCAAAGTTCATTCACATATTTAGAATAAGTGTATTCATTTGGATTCTTATGTATAGGTGGTCAGTAAATTTGTGAAAAAAACATAAAAATTTATTTTCTATTTTCATGTGCAATGATTTTTTATTGATTTTTTCAATTATTTTTTCCATCTAGTAAATCATATAATGATCTTTATTTATTTTAAATTTGCTAATGAAAAAAAATAAAGACTTCAATATCTTTTGACATATTGTATATAGATTATTTTGAAGATATATGTACTATCCTCTGAATTAAAGATGAAATTTATTTATTTATTCTCACTTTGTTAAAGATGAGGAGGACAATTTGTAACGTATTTAAGCTAAAATGTATGATAGTAAATATTTTATATTTTGTTAAGGATCTGATTTTTTAGTTGTCTTTGTTGATGTATCTTTAATTTTTTTTTAAATCAAATGTACAATAGTTTTATTGCATAAATATGTGATATTCTTTTGAAAAAATGATTTTTTAGTTTTTTTTTTTAATGTATTTTTAAAATGTTTGAAATTTTAATTTAAATAAGTTTCTTTAAATTATCATTTTTTTTATCATATTGAAATTTTATATCATGAATTTAATGAGTATCAATCTTTCAAATTAATTTTATAGGTGATGTACAATTCAATTAGAAAACTAATCCAAGCTCCAAACACTTTCATGACTATTTTTTTCTTAAACAATCAAAATAAGAATAAACTTCAAAGTGTTTATTAGATAGACATATCTCATTCACATAGATATTTATGTTGAAATTTTTAAACATATGCAGAATTTTGCAAGTTTAGCACTACTCTTCAAAAATATGTAATAAGCATTCATTCATAAGAGTAAAGTATCGTTTTATCTCTATTGTGGGAGTGGAATGGTTATAAATAGGGCTACCAACTTACAATCATGTTTGTAGCCAAATCATTCTATTGTCTATGATTTCTCCAAAATGGTATGATTGATGCATAAGCAATATATATTTAGCATGTCTAAAAATTGTTCATGACCAAGACTTGTGCTCTAGTACTTATTTAACCAAATCAAAAATCGTTAAAAAAAATTATATCACAGGTTTTGAAATACCACTAGTTATGCTGAGTAAGTTTCATTTCACTTTATTTCTATAAAAAGAATGGCCTATGCTAATCTTTTTTACGTTATGTATATTTCTAAACTTGAATTCAAACATCATAAGTTTCCATATTACATTAATAACGAATGTAGGGGTGATTAACTTGTTTTCTTAAAGCTACATAATTATTAAATCCATATGAGGTACTTGTTACAATATAGTTATTGAGATTTTATGAAAAGTCGATTCCACCTATGTAAAAGCACAATAACATGGTTGGTTGGTTGTGAGGTACTACTACATGGTTGCTTGTGAGAAAATGCACAATAGCATAGAATGGCAATATCATATAGAAGTGTACAATTCTAAATGCTTAATCCCTCCATTCAATTAGATTCATAACTTGTGCCTACTTGAGGAGTGTAAGTGTTGTAAGAAGGAGAATATCATAGAGGCTCTTTCCTCTAGATTTACAAGGCTAGAAGATCCCATGACTGCCCTTAGAAATATGAAGGTAACCCTATTTGATGCAAGAGCGACCAAGTCTACAAGTAATCTTGTTGTAAGAGAGGGGGGCCAACCACGTCAAGGCTTCAGGTCACGAAGAGTCGAGAGCTAAGGGTTTCCCTAACTTACCTCACTGTAAAAGATGCCTTGGGATTAGGATCGAGAATGATGAGCACTATAACGTACTTCTACCATCCTATAGATCCTGAACTTAGGTTTGGGCTAGGCGAGCTGGTTTTGGAGTCGGTGTTGTGTCTCAAACAACTCTCTATTCGAGGACTAATGAGTGCTCTGGTAAAGTAGATCAAAGAGTTAGTAGGGTTATAAATTTATACCTAAACCGTTGAGGAAGCAGACCACGATTTGGCGAGCTCGAAAGCGCAAGACAAGCAAAGGACTCCACAGGTACTCTCTGTGAGGAGCTTTGAACAAAAGACTCCATAGCCCCGCAAAACTATGAAGTTGCACAAAGTACACTGAAGGTCCTCGGACCAACGATGGACAAATCCCACAAGATGAAAGTGTCTCACATGCCCACAGGCCCGCAAGGAGGTAGCCCCCAAGATCTCTCACATGAAGGAAGCCCCGTGAAGTAAGCGCCTTATAGGCCCGTAGACCTGCAAGGAGGCATCCCCCAATATCTCTCACATGAAGGAAACACAATGAAATAAGTGCCTCACAAGCCCACAGACCTGCAAGGAAGCAACCCCCAAGATCTCTCACATGGAGGAAACCCAAAGAAGCAAACTCCGCAGATTCGGATTGGAAAGCGGCTTTACAGGCACACCTACAAAGCGACATGTTTACCCACGGATAGAACATGTCTGAAAACAAAGTGACCACGCAAGAAAATAAGCGAACAGTCACGAAGACGGTCAACAAGTTCGAAGGCTTTCAAAGGGGTCCCTTGGGAACCTAACGCGAAGAGGGGTCCACTCAAGGGACACGTTGTTTGAAAGTGTAACATAGATTTTTTTCTCAAATCAATTCATCACCAAGGAATCCTTTTGAAATATGTTCACTTCATCAAGGAATTCAAAAGGAAGAAAATGTTTGGGCCTCACGAGGGGAAGGTTAAGGCTACTCCCACCTCAGAGGAAAGTTCTCAAGTTCTTTCTTTGTGAACCCATGATGAAGGAAACACGTTTTGTTAGAGGTCCAAGTTGAGAATTCAATTTTTGAAAAAAGGTTGCAAGGACTTTCAAGAAAAGATTTGTTGGCAACGAATGTGTTTTCTCAAAATCAAAGTGTCATAGAAATGGCATTGTCACACATGTGAGGGACAACTCAAGCAAAGAAGAGAGAAAGATAAGAAAAAAAGTGAAAGATAAATTATCACAAACAAAGGACATAGGGGGATCTATTTTCGCGGGGTCAGATCTGCTCATGCTTATATTAATAATAGGTAATTGCGGTGCAAGGCGAAAAATTATCAATCGTCACCAAATCAGGAAGAATGTATGGAAAAAAAAGTAAAAATAAAAAATTGGGTCAACATGGAAGGGAAGCCTAAATTCCCTCAACACTTTGCATCATCCCCAATTTGTCAAAAATCAAACACAAACATGGAAGGATGATAATACAGATAGAAGAAGGTTCACGACACAAAATCACTCCTATATCCAAGCACCAACAAGGGTGAAAAGGGTCATCCAGGAACACATAACATAATCACGAGGGAACACATCACAACACACACACATCTAATCTAAAGATAAAGAAGAAGCCTCCCCCTAACACTCATCGACCAAGAGGTCATCCGCTTCCCAATCTAGATCATTATAAGGGGAAGGAGGATGAGCCTGCAGTTGTGGAATATTAAGGGGAGGAGCTTTCGACCCTCCCGCAACAAGGGCTAAGGAAGAAGGCCCTGCAAAGTCTTCTCCACTAGGCTCTTGTGGAGCTATGGTCAACGACTTTGCGAAGATCGCTGACAAGGATGAAACTTCATCCAGAGAGTTGAACATGCACTTTACTGGAGTTCCATGTTGTAACCCTCAATGGATCTAAGAAGGTTGTAATTCCACGATTCACCGCTTTGGCTCATCGAAAGACTCCGGGAGCGGTGACTGAAGGGAGTCGCACTTGCTTCAAGTACTAGGGGATCTAAACAAGATAGTGTGGTAGGACCACCTTCTGAGAAGGTGAGATCCTCTTATGCCTCCATTGTTGGAAGGGCTAAACTCCCCACCTTCTCGCTTCCATTGAGGGATGGAACTTCCTACGCATAAAGGCAAGAGGTGCGTGAGGGAAGAGGAGGAGAAACCACATGTGAGCAGGTCACTAAAGCATTTGGTAACCCATAGTTTTAGGAATGATGTGGGCATGTGCAGGATCATCATGGAAAAAAAATAGGCCCTTAAGTGGAAAAAAAAATTCAAAAATCGACAAGTGCAACTTACATAAAAAATTAATAAAAGTTATCTATATTATTTCAAAAAATATGTAAGAATAGAATTTGCAGAAAATTGAATGTAGCTTCTAAACTACTAGGTTTTTTTTTTTTTAAATCTATTTGGTGAAAATTTGAAATTTCAATGCAATAGTACTTCAATTTCAGGGAAAAAATAAAAAGTAGGTGTCTATCTAACCACCCTAACCATAATAATTTAATGATAATATTTTTTATAATATTTTATATGCTAGAGGACTCATGTCCTCGATGTGATGCATATTTTTGTAGTTTTTCCAAGAATAATTAATTATGAATTTTTTATTTACAAATTTTAAAAAAAAAAAAAAATTGTATGTAATGCACTAATCTTTAACTTAATAAAAATTTCATGAAATTCAATTTTTTTAATCCCATAGTATATGTGAAGTATAGAATGTGACACATGTTTGGATTCAAAAAATGTGGATACCGCTAAAAGTAGATGTTTTCCAATCACCTATCAATCGTGACTCTTAGTCATAATTCAAATAGAAAATGAATAATACCATTTATTAAATCCAAAGTAAAGCATAATTTATATTGGTGGAAAGCTGAGAATCTCCTTTAAAAACCCTTTTTGTTTCATCAATTTTGGGTAAAAAAAAAGTTGTTAGCCACATACCCTACACATACCCATCATATCACCACTTTTTGGTCCATCATGATCTGCACATACCTGCAGGATGTCTGGAAGGGACATCAATAAGGGTGGCCCAACTAAAGGAGCGATAAACACCTACACCTTTTTGGAGTCAGGTGCATTCACACTCACAACAGGAGTTGGAAGCGAGACTAAGCTCAATTGAACAGAAGCAGAGGGGAGGAGAGAGGAGGACACAGCAAGAGGCCCTAAAGCAGGGTGGTCATCTCCTCTTCCTTCTTCTGCAAAGCGACATGCTCAGCCGCCAGAGCTTTTCGCCAATGCTTGCACTCACACACAAGGCAGTTTCTACGACTCTTCAAGCTAGAGGTCAAAAGTTGTGAAGGGACAGAAGGCTCCTACTCAGCCATAGGAGTGTCCACTACAATTGCTTCTAGCGAAGGGATAGGCTCCTGAACAGGAGTAGGAGGAGCGGGTTGAGAAATAGCAAGGGGAGTCGGCTCTAGTGCCTCGACAGTGGGCCTCTTCTCATTTACTACTTTGGGAGCAGAAGCGGTGGGAGACTGTAGAGGCCGAGACATAGAGGATTCCCCACGAGGACCCTTTCTTCTGCCATATCAAACGAGCCTAGAATCTGTGGGCGGGACAGGAAACTCGAATGTAGGATGCTTTGGCTTATGCCAAGCAGACACCATAGGATTCTCTCGCAAGCACGAAACAGAATCTAATGGTGCCATAGCAAGATGAGAGGAGCATCAAGATGGACAATGGAAGAAGAAGAAGAGGGGCCCTGAGAGGGATTCTCTTCTCTTCTACAGGCCTTGGCAGCATCACTATCAGCTTTCAAACAGGCCCTATGTGAAACAACATAAGGTGATGGAGGGTACCTCACTCTAGGCGTTAAGCGCCCTTTCTTGTACTTCTGACATGTCTAGTACAAGAGCTCCTTTCTAGGTGGAAGAGGACCAATGAGTGTAGGCCAAAAGTGGTCTAAGGAATAACTATCATGTGCAATTGGTGGTCTATAACCAGTGTCATGGACCACATGCACGAACCCCTCATGAATGAATTTCAAACATCTATGCACAACCAAAGGAACTGCGTTCATAGCCACTAGCTAGGGGATACCCAACTTCACTCTAAATATTTTAGACCCTGGGGTTATGTCAAAAAACAAGTTTATGAATTTAGGTCTGACAAGGACTAACAAAATGATGCTACCAAGGGGAGGTACGAAAAGTCCGTTATGCATACGGATGGTGCTCACAAGTGCGTCATACCCATATTTGTGCAATAAGTTAATTAACATGATATCCTAGATTATAATCTTCACCTAATACGTCAAGTCAACAAGAACACCAGCTACAGTGTTCCCATTGATCCATGCAGGGATATAAAGAGGAGATGGTTCTCTATTAAAACCCATCGGAAGGTCCTGCGAGGTGAAGGTTATACCTGTACTACCACTCACAGGCTGGGTAGAGGGGATAGGCAGATGCAAAAAAGAGGCCATCATGCACACTAAATGATACTCTCACAAAGCCCTCCAAAGGATGTAAGATAGGATAGTGACCCAGTTAAGGCTTCATTCTGCAACACCTACAAAACCTTCCAACTACGCCTACTAGGGGTCGCAGGTTGGGTTGTAAGGCGAAACGCCTCACAACACTCGCACCTACAATGCTCCTAGCACGTGAGGAAAGGGCCCTTCAGTATTGCTAAATGGATCCAAAATGGTTCATGTCAAGTTCACCAAAAATGTAAAAGAGGGGACCAACCACGTCAAGGCTGCCCTAACTTACCTCACTCTAAAAGATGCCTTGGAATAAGGATCAAAATGATGAGCACTATAACATACTTCTACCACCCTACAGATCCTGAACTTAGGTTTGGGCTAGGCGAGCTACTTTTTGGAGTTGGTACTGTGTCTCAAACAGCTCTTTGTTTGAGGATGAAAGTGCAGTGCGCTGGAATCTCTTAGGCATGTTGGCGTCCTTACGGTCAGAAAACAGTAAACACAATACAAGCTGCCTAAAAACTAATTGACAGCCTAGCTAGTTGGTTTTGACAGAAAAAATAGAATGATAAAGTATGAGAAATAGAGATGAAGATGATAAAGCAAGTAAATGAAAGCTAGGGTGATGAAGATAATCTCACAAAAGTGCTTGTTCACTAGCTAGCTCCACACGTACTTTCACCTACACACAAGCAAGAGGGAAAATTGTTGGGGATGTATAGGGGTCTGCCTCAATCAGACCCTTGTTTTGGTGTTTCCACCTCCACGGACAGCCAGAAAGCAACGGAGAAGAATATGCAATAAAAGAAAGAAAGAGAGCAATACACACTACAAAACAATACAATGCTACTCAACCAAATCACAAAGGAGAGGAGTGAAACGTTACCACCTCCACCCAAAAGCTCACTAGCCAATGGAGGATAATATATTGGACTTGGCAAAGTCACCATAGCCGCAACTATGATGAAGGGAGGTCTTGCAAGACTCCAAGACCACGCTTCTATGGCTTGCTTCACACTTGCAATGTAGAGTTGATGGAGTGTTGTTGCAATGGAGTGCTAAAATGATGCTTGAGAGTGGAGTGAATTCTTAGAGAGTAAGACTAAATTACTAAGAGATGTGAAAGAGATGGATTGAGTGAATAATGAATGAATTTGAAGGAGAATGAGGAAGAATCTACCATTTTCGAGGCTAGTCGGTCAAAGAGGGATGTTACAAATTGACCTCAATCGGGTGTGTAACACCTCTGCCAACTTCAGACGCAGGAATCCATCAAGGACAGTAGTGGGCCGTGCAAAGGTCTGCACGTCGTGCATGCGTCCCCGACAAATATTCTCTCACCGACACAAAGGACAAATGCCAAGTGGACAAAAGGTAGTTGGGTGATGTGGAATTTCACCTTCGGATTTGATTTTCTAAGGTGAGGGTGTGTGAAAGGGGAATTTACATAAGGGATGCAAATTCACTCCTATACACTTGTGTCACCTAAAAATAGAATAAGAGATTATTAAGAAAAAAAAAACTTTTATATGCAAGTTTTCAATGAATTGGCATGAAAGGACAAGTCAAAAGGTTATAATAAATGTTCGATCCAAGTACAATGGGAATTTAGAACTCTAGCATTTTCATCAAAAAAAACAAATTCAATAGCTAGTTGTCCACTTCAATAGCCACCGTGATAACATTTTACCAACAAATTTCTAAAGGTCATAACTCCTTCATATAGACTTGAAATGAGATGTAATTTCTTGAATTGCACACAGTTTTCTTAGAGAATCATGAATATGTGAGTTCTTCTTATATAACATCACTTTTCACTTTTATAGCAACAATGATTTCAATCACAACGAGAATTATTTTTGCAATAAAATAAAATAAAAATAATAGCTCACAAAGGTGACATATGATGGTATTGGCCCTAGCGGGACATTTGGCATTAGTCTTTGATCATCTTGTCTTATTTTATATATCTAGTTTCTATTTGTGGGTCACATGTTTGTAACTCAAATAATCTTATTTTTAACAACCCAACAAGAAATAATAATTTTGAAAGGTGAATGTGTAGCATCTAATGATTGGTATTTCTTGTCCAATCATTCCCAAGAGAAATGAGAATTAAACAACAAAGAATAAACCTTTTCTTGAGTGTAGAACATGCATTAAAATGTGAACATGTCATTTTTGGGCATAAATCATGCCCGAAAATGTTTAAAATAAAAAATAAGCTAAAAAAAAGGAGAAAAATGATAGGTTATTCATAAACAAGAAAAGAATTGAAAATACATTGGAAAGGATGAAAAATCAAGGGGAAAAACGAAAAAATAAATTTGGGATTGATTTTTTCCATAGAGAGGTCAACCTAGGGATGCATAATGGGTCAATTAGAAAAAGAACCAAACAAACTAGAGGTAGGGGTTGTTTCTAACTATCATGTAGAATGTGTAGAGATTGTATTAAGGAGCTTTAATCAATCTTGAGAATTGATCATCTCATTAGCTATTTTTTTGTGTATTTTGTTTAGGCTCATTTTTAGTCTATTGTAATTCTAAGAAAGCAAAGTTTATTTTAATATTATGAAAATAACCTTGGTTGTGGCTTTTGCTTAGTATGTGATGTGTTGGTGTGTGAGTAGCTACTAGATAGGGTTGTCTTTCATTGTCCCCCCTTGTCTAAATTGCATTGAATGATATTAGAGCAAGGATTTCGTGTTGGGGGGTGCTAATAAAATCTCTAAAATATTTGTTGTGTATAGGAAAATTACATAACTTTAAAAGGCTATGAGAGAGGCATCAAGTGTTATCAAAGAAGGTTTTCTTGTTAAGATGTGTATTTGTGGGGCTCCAGTGGATTTGTTGTAGTGTGAGAGACCTACAATTGTAGAGAGTAGTTAAGGAAAATGGTGTTAGAAATGGTGTCTTGTGTGAGAATGTTTGTCTCAAAGTTTTTGTGTGTGTGAAAGTGCCTTCTAGAAGAAAGATTAGAATGGTTGTAAGGAGGCTTGTGAAATTTGCATTCAATGAGCAAATAAAAAGACTCTTGAGGGATTGAGAGAAATCCAATCAATAATAGATGTAACAAATTGTGCAATGTAAAGGAGTTACTATAGATATGTGTGAATATGATGAAGAATGTCATGTGGGTGGCATGAAAGAAGAGGATGAGGATGTGCTTATGAGTACTCATTATTTTTGTGATATTCTTTGTGATATAACATTGAAGAGATCCTCTTCATGGAGGATATGGAGAAACAACTCACTAGTGAGGAACTAAAGTGACTAGTGATGAGAAGCAATATTAGTTGACAATCCACAAAAGAGTGAAGAAGAACTAGTTGATGAATGATTTGATTCCATCATGCAAATTATGTAAAGCTTTGCTAAATATTTTGCGCATGAGGAGTTGTCATGTCGGATACTGAATAGAGATGCATGTGAGGAGCTAGTATGGGGTATGGATACAGGAATACAAGTTGTACAAGTGTAACAAGATGGGAATATAGGTGTGTAGGATATAAATGAGTGTGGAAGAATAAATAGTGAGTGGAGAATGAAGAAAAGACTTTTGGTGCAATGGGATGAACAATGGTGGATCGAATCCCACAAGAGAAGAGGAGAAGAAAGGCATTTGGTGGAGTTGAATGAATAATGTTGGGTTAAATTTTACAAGAGGAAGAGAGTGGAGAAGTATTTGGAGGAGGATGAGCTATGGTGGACAGGGATCCATAAGAGAAATGAGTTTTAATGGACAATTTTAACAAAGGATAATAGTTGTCCTAACTAAATGTTGAAAGAGGCAAACAAAGACTTCTAATGTACTTATTAGTGTAATGAAGCATGCTAAGGAATATGTTCATTTTGGAAGGGTGTTTCTACCACTAAACTCTATTTTGTGAGCATTATTCTAACATAATTTCTTGCCTAGTGTGTCTAATACAAGAGCATCTAGATCCACAAGCAATCTTGCATCACCAAAAACTAAACAAGAAATGGCTAAGAAAATTTTAGCTTTGTGTGCAAATTTCAAATGAGTTTAGCATGAAGGGATAAGTCAAAAAAGTCTAAAAAAATTTATCTAACTTCTATAACAATTTAGAAATTCATAGAAAATCTTCAACAAAAGGTTATTACAACTTCAACAACCATTGTTGTGCACTTCAACAACCACTACAACAACACTTTAGCAACAAAATTCCCAAGGCCATAACCATTATTCCATCGTCTTTGGGGGCAATAGAGGATAGCCCTCTCCAATCCCCTCAATCTTAGTCTTTGGAGGGTGATATTTTGTGGAAGATTGTCCATAGAAGGAAATGTGGTCATCCTAAACATGCTAATGCCTCCCACACCTAGGTTTTGGGTGGTCAAATCATTAGGACGGGTCTTGGGGTGGTGTAGTTGGCCATCTTTGTTTTCTTTCTTGGAAAATTGGGTTCAAATGTATGTGTTGGTTGTGTTTGGTGTGTGACAACTTGGTTGTTGTTTCATGGTAGCCTATCTTTTTTCGCTACCTTTTTGTTGTTCTTTAGTTGTGTGTTGGATGTCTCTTATTGTAAAGGGTTCTGAGACCCTTCAAAATCTATTTTCCAACTAATCAAAAAAAAATTCCCAAGGTTAATAACTTCTTCACACAAACTCAAAATGTAGCGCAACTTTTTTAAATTATATAACTTTTGAGAGAAACATGTATATGTAAGAAGCACTTAAATAGAAACACTTTTCACTTCCATAATAGTTTGTTTTAGGAAAAATAGTTTTGAAGGGACCAAAAACCATGTACATCAAAAAGAATAGCTCAAAGAATTCAAAACAATCTCCCAAATGGGAGTAAATTACAACTACAACCAAGTTGTCAAGTCAAAACTAGCACAATTACATCCAAGTTGATTGGCACAAAAGAGTGTCCAAGGATCCAACCTAAATATTTCCAAACCCAACCCTATTCAATCTCACACCCTCCACTCAAGTGTGCAGTTGGGAGGTAAATTTGGGCAGACCTTTCTTCTACCTTTGAACAATTTTCCAAGATATATTATCTTCCAAGTCCTCAAACCTATAAGAAGGTGGGGGGAGGGGGTTGGCATGGAGGAGAGAACTCCCCATTAGAGGTCACTTCCATGAGCACAACAAAAATAAAGGAACATCTAGCCAAAGTAGCTAATCATCTAACAATCACATCAAGAGTAGGTGGATGCAACACCAAAGCTAATGGTAAAGTGAATTGAGTAGTCAAAGTACAATGGATGGGACTCACCAATAAGAATCGAGGGAGTTGAAGGAGTGGGACTTACCAAAGTCATGCCAACCGCATGAGAAACCCCCTTAGGAACATGAATTGGCACACGGAGAATGAGAAGAGAAGATCCAACATCTTGAGAAGACTCATCATTCTAAGAAGAACCATCAACTAAAATTAGAAGCATTAATAGTCAAGTGGTCTTCACAAACATTCCTCCAACATGTAGTCGTGTCCTTGCACCAAGAGACTGGACAATTAGAGGCTAGGTGGCCGATGGAAAAATATCACCTACATTTGAAGGGAGACTCTCATAGTCAAGCAATTTCAAATTCAACAACAAATGGATTAACATCAATAATAAAAGAAAAAGAAAATGACAATTGGCAAGGGTAACGTGTGATGACATTGACCCTAGAGAGAGACTTAACATTATTTCTTGACTAATTTATCTTATTTTATGGCTTTTGCTTGTATTTGTGAGTCACATGTTTCTAACTCTAATAATTTTGTTTTAGATGTCCCAACAAGAAGTCATAACAATTTTGGAAGGTAAAAATGCGCCATATAAGGATTGGGATCTCTTATCCAATCATTCTTGAGAGCATTTAAGGAAGGGAACAAAGACAAAACTTTGCTTGAGTGTGGAGTATGCATAAAAATGTGAACATGTCATTTTGGAATAAAAACTAGGCCCAAACATATTAAAAAATAAAAATGACCAATAAAGGAGAAAAACAATTAGGGTAGGCATATGGGCAAATGGAAAGTTGTTTGATAAGAAGAAAATCATTTGAAATCCAATGAGAAAGATGTGAAAACAAGGGGTGAAACAAAGGCAAGTTTGGGGTTGTTTCTTCCCATAGAGAGGATGACTCAAGCATGCATATTAGGTTGATTGGGAATAGAATGGTATCAACCAAATATAGGGGTTTCTTTTATTGTCATAAAGAATGTCTAGAGGCTCTATTGAGGAACTTCAATCCATTGTAGGCATAGATAAGCCCATTGCTAATTTCCTTGTGTGTACTTAGTTTAGGCTCCCTTTGAACCTCTTGTAAGCATGTAAGGAAAAGTTTTCAATTAAATGAAAATAACATTGTTGTGGTTCTACTTGCTATGTCATATGTTGTTGTGTGAGTGGCTACTAGGTAGAGTTGTCTTTCGTTGGACACCCTTGTCTAGGTTGCATCACTACCCTTCACAAGGGATCATATATGCTTCTTTGCAATATGGAACTAAACCCAAATCATTAGTTTAATACTACTTTCTATGCTATTTCTATATTTAACTTAAAAGGAACAATCATGAATTCAATCAATATATACCAAGTTTGTATAAATTATACCAACAACATAAAATTTAAAGATAAACACAAAAGTTGAAAAACAAATAGAATATCTCCCATATAAAAAGACAAGGAAAACAAATTTAAAGATAAAACAATACCATTATGATGAATATTATTTGGTACATTGAGGAAATCGTCTACTTAGATTTGTCAGAAATCTTTAGCTCATCAATCAGTAGATCTACCTAAATTATAAACCAACCCATCCCCAATATTTAAACAATGATCAAAGGTTCCCAATTTCATATATAGTTTATGACGAGCTTAAAAATAGAGTACTTAAATCTTTGTTAGCTTGAATTTAATTCAAATATTTCATAAATTAAAAGAAAAAAGTGCTTAGTGGAAATGATTTTTGATTCTTAAAATCCATTAAATATTGAAGTTGTAATGTATAAATTACTCTTCTTTTAATAATACAACTGTTGTTGAACAATTTGCTTGGGCTGTAATTTTCTTAGTTGCATGGAACCAATAAAATAATTTGCTTGGGCTGTAATTTTCTTAGTTGCATGGAACCAATAAGCTGAACAAAATAATCAAACTAAAGGTGTCAATTATATTATAAAGTGTATTTAAACTATCAGATTGAATTAGATATCATCAAATTAAAAATTGATCTAAAATATTTTTGTTTACATAAAAGTTAATAAGGATTTAAGTTGTCAACCATGAATGGTTAAAGTGAAAATAACCCTTCAAATTAAAACATACCAATCTATTCAAATACACTTCAAGTGAAATGCAGAATTTATAACATTTGTCAGAACTAAAGCTTTTATTTATAATTCAGTCCTGTCACTTCTCGTTACTTTCACAGATTGATTCATCTAAAGTTGAATGTGTAGTTAAGCACATGCCCAGCCATTTATTTTCTTGAAAAATATTAACCAGCTTCCCGGCAGTATTGTGCCTTAAAGGAATTTTTTTCAAATTCTTCTATTTCAATAATTTTTCAGTTAGTTTAAAAAAAAAGGGACTTCACTCTAGTATTTTTTGAAATATAGGCTATTTTTATTAATATTATTGATGGTAATAGAAAAAAAGGAGAGTCCAATAAAGTTGTATAATAGTAGTAAATATAAAATATGAAACGACAATTGAATATAAAATTAATTTTACAATTTATATGAATATTTTAAAACTATTGATAAAAATAACAAACTCAATAAAATACCCAAAAAAAAAAATCAAAAATTAATCTCCATAACCCACTCAATTATAAAACATGAAAGATAGTTTAGTTGAAAATGTCGTCATCACTCCCACACACCTCTGAAACCCTACCTCTACTTACGGTAGAGATTTTTCTGCATGGATAAAGTTGTTGCTATGCTTTTTATCAGTCCCCTTGCTCCTAGTGGCATTTCTGGGATTGTTGGTGCCATGGAATATCTTGTTTTTTGTTCAAATAAACAAATCAATGGTGGTGACATGGGGAATGTTGTTGTCTTTCCTCATGACTAGGTTCTATTGGATGTTGGTATGGGTGGGGTGGATTGTGATTTGTCTTATGTGGCCATGGCTAGTTCAAGGACTCCCTCTGATTCTTCTCATCTTCCTTAACATGGAAAATCTCAACCTTTTTCTTGTTCACACTCCTCCCCTATCATGATTTGTGGGCAAGATGTGATTGACAATGAAGTTTTGTATGCTTGTTGAAGCCTAATTTGTAGATTTCATCACTTATGGCTTTCTCCCTTGGACATGCATAAGTGGATTTTGGAGTCCTAGAGGCCTCTCACTAAAGGTGCAATCAAGTTTTTTCCTTGTTCTAGAGGCCTTTTTATCATAGGCTTTCAAACTCCAAGAGTTGGTGTTGGTTGGTAGGTTGTGGTTGTGGGACAAGTATTCCCTCTCTCTCAAATCATGGTATACTTCTTTAAACCCTATGAATCTTTCAATATTATGCCAATTTGGGTGAGGTTGCCTAATCTCCCTCTCCAATTCTAGGAAGATTCATGCTTTAAGGATATTGACAACACTATTGGTCATTTTTTGAAGGTGGATTCAACCATGTCTAATGCCAACCACTCTACTTTTGCCCATATTCTAGTAGACATTGACATTTTGAAGGCTCTTCATGGGGATTTTGTCTTGATAGTTGAGGATAGATGATGAATAGCTAATTGATTATGAGGGCCTACCATTCGGTTGCAAACAATGTTTTTCTACTAAACATCTTGCTTTTAATTGTCCCATGCTCGCCACAGGATTGCAAGATCAGCTAAATGGTAGTAGAATGTCCTCACTGATCATTTGACTGTGGATGTTTCTATTGTTTCAGACTCTCTAATTGATTATCACATGATCTTGGAGGGTCCTCTAGAGGTGGCTTCCCCTAGGGCTAGTGTGGCTCAAGTGATTTCATCATTCCTTGTTAGGACTACTTCTGAAACGTTTTAGGCATTTCCTTCATCTAATCCCATTGCCCTATTGGTGGGTTATGGAAGGGTTCTTTTTGTCTATAGATTCTATGCAACATACATCTTCATTTAGACATTCTTCCTCATCATGCAAGGTGACTTTGGTTGAGGCATCAATTGAGGACTCCCTCCTCTCTCCATGATTGGTGGATTTAAATAATGGTTTCTTGGACGATTGCTCAAAGAAGGAAGAGAGATCTTCCTGAATCTATTTTGGAATCCCATCCCCAAGTTAAAGGTGTGTGGTTTGCAAGGACAAGATCAAGCATAGTGTACGTTGGTGTTGGTTGTTCTCCAATAGCAACTTGGCTGCAACTGTGTAGTTGAACGGCTTGTTCAGTAGCCATTGCATTGCCCATAAAAAAGGTTGCCCTTTCAAAACTTGATTTTTACCCCTCAGTTGTGGGGTAGTTGTTGTTGTGTAGCTTGGCTACAATCATGTTGTTGTTTGGCATGGTATGTTATCGTCTTATCTTTGTAAAGGTTTCCAAATCCTATCAAAACCTATTTTTACCCTTTAATCAAAAACTATAAAACATGAAAAGCATATAACATACTCCAAATAAATAAGTAAAATTATAATTTTCTAATTTATATTAAACCTATCTATAAATAATAGAAACACATTAAAATATATCTAATTTTAAATTGTTTAATTTCAATGAATATAATTGTTGTTTGTCTCTTGTTATAGTTTGGTAGTTTTGGCTATGTTTTTTCATACTTGTTACTAACTGTATGCATGCAAATATAATAAATGAAACAAACATCAATATCAAATCAACTAACATTCAAATATTAAACATGCAAACCTCATATTGAGCATATGTGAAGCTTTGCTCATTTTGAAATGTGGGTGCTCAATTCGACAACATAACATTAACATTCTCTGGATATAAAACTACCAAAACTTGGGTACAAAATGAATGCTTGTGAAATGATGAAAAATGGGTTTGATTTATAAACTTTCAAGAGACTCAAATGAATGGCTAAGAGCCAATCTAGAGTCTCGGATCTAATCCATGATTTAGGGGACTGATGAGGAAATGTGGCAAGCATGGGAGAGTTGCCCATTATTTTAATTATTAATTAACATAATTATTATTTATCAACTCAAATTGATTAGGAAGTTAACAGATCTAATTGATGATTTGACTACCTACATGGAGGACTTAATAAAGTGCATAAGAGAATTAGAGGGAGTTGACTATTTGCATGGAATAGTTACCTGATTGCATGAATGAGTGAAGTGGATTTGATTGATGAGTGGGATTGAGAGTGAGTTTGGGTGAACTAATTAGACTTGGTAGTCAACTAGGTGAGATGGAATTAATTAATTGAATTATTGGTGCACATGAGGTGGAAATTAATATTAAATAAATTTATTATGGATAATGTGTGGATAAATAAATAAATAATTGGATAAATATGAATAATTTATTTATTAAATGGATTAGTAATATTAAACAAATTTAATTAAATAACTCAATTAGGCATTCGGAGTCTAGGTGATGAATGGATGATAAGGGGCATGATTAAGTGACGAAGATGATGAATGGATGAATTAGGTGATGAGGTAAAATATTAGATGATGAATGATTGATGAGTGATGAAGGCGAAGGCAACATTATTCAGGTGTCTACACTATCTCCCTCCCACACGCTAAGTGTCAACTTCCTATTGTCTATGATGAACGTGCAAAAGAACTAATTACAAACTCCAATACTACAGGGGGGATATGTTAAACGTTCAGAGTTAGACATGATGCAACTCTTGTATTCCCACCATCACATTTTGATAAAATAGGTGTCAGAAATAAAATCATATGAACTATTATAAATTTATATTACCTTTTTAAAAGGATTTACAGAATGAAAGTAATAATAAACACTAACTTATATCCACATAAAGGTTAACTCTAATATAAATAGAGAATCAAAATAGTTTACCAAGGCATTATTACAATTGCAACCCAATCATCAAGAGCCGCTAAAGTAGCAAAACTACAGTTTCCTCTCGGATTCTGAAGGATGTTCCACATACAATTGCAAATCTAATGGTTCGCTACTCATTGACTTGACAGGAGTAATCAATGGAGGCTGCTGCCAATGTTTAGTATCTGTTGGTATCCATAACTGTCCCCCATCACTGCTATTCCCAGGTAGCTGCTTGAAGTAGCTTACTATTTCCCATGCACAATCTGTACAAGGATATTAATTTTTTTGCTTGTTATTCATAATGCAAAATCTAGAAAAATTACTTCTCTAATTGAAAATATAAACCATAACTCTGGATGTTCATAGTGCTCCAGACATGTATTTCCTCCCAAAATTTCTTCTTTCTAAAGGTTTGTTAAGTTATTCTGGAAGGCCTAGATAAATGAAGATTACATTACTTACCATCAGGAAGTGGCTGAAGCCTTGAATCAAACACTGACAGCTTTATAAGAAAAGCTCTTAAAGCATATTCAACATCATTTGCCAGAAAATCTGACTTAAATGACTTATTTACATTCAACCGGAAAACGAATTTCTCAACTGGAATTTGATTTTTGTCGCTGAAAATTATAGCCACTCTCTCTACCATGTCCTGCTCAGTATTCATCCATTAATGTGCTGTTTAACATAAAAATTCTAAAATAAATATAAAGAACTTGAAATCACTCATGTACCATTCCTCTTTAGATTATCCTACAAGACCCTATATTTAAGTATAAACAGTGAACTTTATGACAATACTGTAGCTATTTTATATTAGTAAAAACTTGTCTGGTAAATTATAAACAGGACATACAAAAAGATGTTACTGCAATTACTGAGAAGTTTTCTTAGTGGAGTATTTCCAACATCACGGCAAGGCAAATTTAATCCCCACCTAAAGTACTTTGAATCATAAAGTGGGAAACAAGACTTTCAAGGCACCCAAACAAGAATTACCAGCCAAACTAGAAGATTTAATAATGTTAGTGTGAATGTTAAATTACTGTCTGGGAAACCATAAACTGTATGAGTCTATTAGGGTCTAAATCTAAGGATTGCTTTCAATACATGCACACAAACACTTTGACCTTCTGAATTGCCGAAAGAAAATGTGTAAATGTAACCAAAAGATTAAAAACTGTAGCATTTCAGAAATTAAATTTGCCTAAATACAAGGTTCTATCAATTCAGATAAAATCTTTAAAACTTTCTACAACTATCAATTCCTTATGATACAGTTTATGTTTAAGTGCTGGATAATCGAAATAATGATTTGCTCTATATAGACTCTTGAACACACGAATCATGGTATTTCAAGTGACTACAATGCTATTACAAACTATTGTCTGTTATCCCTGGATTTTGTGAGGGACAAAATCTTGAGGGATAATGTCTAAAACGAAGATCTTCCTCTATTTGTAGGCAGGCCTTTCCTTTGGAAATCTATACATAACGAAGATAGATAAATTCTAAAGAGGCAGTATAGAGTACTCTATTATAAACAGATGTAGAGTGTTCATCATATATAGGAATAGAATGTATTTTGGGGGATTATATTCTGAAATCTTCATGACAAAAACTCCACAAAGTTTGGTAGAATCAAAATACTATAGTTATAATGAAATTGACTTGAGATTAATTCTCAGTTTCTCATTATAAGCATAAAAGAGACTTAACAGGAAAATAAAGTGGCATTTGTCCTCAACTTTGCAAAAATTGACCTGAAAATATATACCTCAACCCAGCCAGATGTATATTAGAATTTTGAAACAGATGAAATATTTCTCACGCATGCACAAAATGAAATACAAATCTTGGTCTACATGTGAATGCTACTTCATTAATCTTTACGTCTTTAGGGTAAATGCGGAACCACAGTTCTCTTGCCTCAAATACCATATCTGAAAACAATCAATACTGTACCTAGACTTTCATTAGAAAGACAAAAGTTATTCCAAAAGTTTTTCTTCCATCTTGTTACCTTCTATAGGGTGGTTTTTATTGGCCATGTTTTTTCAACTGGTTAATTCTTCACAAAATTTTAACTTAGATTTGAAAATTGACAAATTTTGAGTAAAGAATTCTTCAATTTTTGGTATAAAGCATAGTAGCAGCAATATTGATTGGGAATAACTTGGCAAACCGAAAGATTAAAAAAAGAATCTATTATTTGGATTGAATAGGGAAAAAAATCAGGTTAGGGTTAAGGTTAGGGAAAAATCACTGCAGAATGAGGAAAAAACACCCAAATATATTTTCCAACCCAAAAATTACAATTTATTTGTGAAAAAATTTAGAAAGTTATGACATTTTCATGATTAAATCATGATCATAAATACATCAAAATTTGATTTGACCAATTAATTGCTTGAAAATGCAAATTTTCAGGATAAAAAAGGCATCAAGGTCAAGCGGCAGTAAATCAGAATAAACCATGATTTTGTGAAGTTTTCTGCAACTACGATATTATAAAGGTTACATAAAGTTATTAGAATTGCCAAAATATACATTTACTAAGACTTTTTTAGAATTGGCATGCATCATATTTTTTAACTGGAGAGATTCGCCAACCACTCTATAAAGATTTGCCAAAGATTCTATATTCGTCAAATTTTCTTCATCACTCGGAGTTTCCCCTAACTTTCTATCTATACAAAATTATAAAGAGTTAAATTCAATCAAAGTCAGTTAGTTACATAACTAAGAGAAGACAGTTATCAGTCTGCTCAATCTTCTAAATCTTCCTCAGTAACCTTCAGCACCTTCTCTTTCTTCAGCTTTCCCTTGTTAAAGGATCTATTTTCTGCGCATTCTTTAAGCTTGTTGAACTTGGCTTTATTACATTTTATATATTGGTGGGCCCACTATGCGTCAACAGTTGGTTGCACCACCTGCATCTAAAGATATCTAATACTTCCAAAATTTGCATCATGTTCCAGCTGTACCTCTTTATATCGGGAAACATCTCCCTTGCGTCTGCAAGCCTCTAGGATCTTTGCATGCTCCCTGTATGCAGCATGATTCAAGTACTTCTGTTTTATGTTATCTTCTATTTATTTGAAGAAAACTGCTGTAGACCTTAGCTCTCCTGATTTATTGTCTCAGTGAGTATTTTTATTTCATGATAGATATTAAGGCTTCATCAAGAGCTAAGTCAAGGTTTTCTTATAAGCTATTAGAGCTCTCTTTATTGCTGTAGATCCATTTTCCCCTGTACTCTAGCCTGAGCTATTTCATTTGTGGAAAATCACATGGCTTCCAAGTCCCTACAGATTTAATTTAAGACTAAGTGATCTGAAAACAGTCAACCGATAGACTGGGATAAAGAAAGTTAAGACTAAGTGATCTGAAAACAGTCAACCGTATTTGCAAAACCTATCAAGCAACATTCATAGAAGTTAATGGAACAGTATGCATACACAACACTCAAATATTTACATGGGCAACCCTTATCGGAGACCCACCACCAAAAGACTTTCACAATTATATTATTCAGAATAAGAGATTCAGTACAGTAAGTCTTAATACAGAGTCTCAATCTACAACATACTCTTCTACAATCACATTAATATCTTACATTAACAATGTTCAGTCCAATGCCAACCTTTTAGTCTGTAGAACCATCTAACGTTGCCACCTTCACACAAGATAACATACACATGAGAATTACAACTACTAATCGTCCAACCAACACGTGGAATACCAAGAGTGATGCAACTATATTCCAACCATATTCTAACGTCAACATATTGCACATATCACCAAACATTATGTCTCCATGTGGGTGATCACCTTGTATAGCAGCTGCCACACACTATGAATCAATAGTTACACACTTAACATTGTTGATGAGTTCATGTTTTCCTATATAGCCACCACTAACAGCTCCATAGTTGCAGTAGCACACACAAATATAGCATCACTTCTAATTGCTTGTAGCACCTTGTGCCACCTTCTAGAACATTATCATGCTCTCAGATTATGCCGCAAGTGCTTCTACATTGCTATTCATGATTCTAGCAACACTGATTTCCATATGCAATTGTGAGTTCTCCAAATGACTTGCAATTATTGTGACAGCACCACTGCATGTAAAATAATATGCATGTTGTACCACAACACTTGAAACTGACCACATCTTACCACATTGCATTCTATAGACAAACTCTTCCTACAGGAACTTTCTAAAGGTGAATATCACCCAAGTCCCAGCATTCTCCCACTTGATATTTACCACAAAAGAGAGTATGGTATTCAACCCAAGAAGTTAACCTCAGAACTGAGCATAGAACAAGCCAATCTCATCCCTACACCAAATGAAATTGGCAGTACTGACAGGTTTTGTCCAAGAATTTGTAGAGTTTACCTGAGTGTCAATCTTCTCCATGTAAACCTTCCTACTCTCAACCATCTCCCTTGCAAAATGATACTGAACATCAATATGTTTGGTTGTAGCATGGTAAAGAAGATTTCTCACCAAACAATATGCACTGTATGAATTACATTTCACTCTCACTGCTGTATGACTCTTAAAACCAATACTATCACTGAACCTTTTTAAGTACACTGCTTCTTTGCAAGCATATTCTGCTTCAATAGTGGATAGGGTAACTAGTTGCTCCCTCTTGCTCATCCAACTCAATGCTTCACCAAACAGAATAAAAGCATAACCACTTGTTGAACTCTAGTTATCCAGATCTCCAAGCCAATCCAAATCTACAAATCCCTGTATGCTCAACACTTTGCCAACATCAAGTTAAGCATTAATCCAATGTTATTTTCAAGTATCTGAACACTCCCTTCACTTGTGTCCAATGGTTCTTACCCGATTTTGCCATGAACCTACGAAGAACTCCAACTACTTAGGAAATGTTTGGTCTTGTGTAGACCATCACATACATAAGACTTCCTACTGCACTGGCATATGGAACACTCCTTGCATCCTCCAAATCCTCCACAGATTTGGGGTATTGTTCCAAAATCAATATTGTGCCAACTACTAGAGGTGTACTTACAAGTTTATCATCTTGCATTCCAAATCTCCAAAAAACAGTTTCAAAATACTTCCTCTTGTTTAGCCACAATTTTTTGTTGGTCCTATCCCTATATGTCTCCATATCAAGTATATATCTAGCAATACCTAAGTCTTACATGTCAAACTTACTAGACGATTGAGCTTTAAGTTCCTAAATTAATTTCTTCTTGTCTCCAATGATTAACATATCGTCCACATCTAAAACAATAATCAAAATGTGACCATTTACCTACTTGAAATACACAAGATGATCAACATCACTTCTACCAAAACCCAATTCTAGCACATATGAGTCAAACTTTTGGTTTCCACATACGTGGAGACTACCTTAATCCATACAATGACATTTTCAAGTTTTCAAGTTACAAACCAAATTCTCTATACCTTTCACCTTAAATCCTTAAGGCAATTCCATGTTATATTTCTTCCTCTATGTCTCCATGCAAGAATGTTGTCTTAACATCCATCTACTCTATCTCAAGATCATA